>JAZKJV010002012.1:0-430558 GCA_037367405.1 Ottelia alismoides | reverse complement strand
TAAGTATGGAGCAGTTGGGGTATGTTCTTGTAAATTGAATGTCCTCTTCCATTTTTCTATATGTACTAGGAGAGGGGTCTCTTGAAATATCTGATATACGATCATCATTTTCTGAAAGTATCTCCTCAATAATCATGGAAGGTGGCTGCTCATATGGTCTAGGTAAGTGGAGTTGGTCCAAGGGGAGTTGTGATCCTATGTGGTCGGCGCAATCCTCTGTATGAGTGAAGAGGGGTTGTTATGTTCAATCCAAGATAATGATTTTTCTTTGGTGTTCAAGATTGATGGAAGAGGTGAAGAAGTGCTCAATTTGATCATGTGGTTATCATCTCCCATGAATGATGGATTGACATTTACCGAATATGAGGGATGAATTGTATGATCAACGTAAAAGAGGATTAAATGAAGAAGTAGAGCCTTCAATCATTTGTTGGGTTGTCTGATCTGAATATAAAGGGTTGTCATTCATGAAAACAGGTCGGATTAGTAGAAGGAGATGGATTTATTGGTGGTTGAGGGGGAGGTGTTTTGGGTCTAACCGATACGAATTCATTTTCATAGTATTGCTCTGATGGATTCTCGGATAAACGTTCGGCTATTTTTGAAAGAGTTGAAAGGAATGAGGGGTTGGGTCTGCAAGAGTTATTGGACAAGAACTCCATGGTGAATTTTAAATCAAGAAAGGAGAGAGATGATTGCACAGGATAGTCAAGAGAAATCAAATGTGCGGCTATTGATCTTGAAATCGGTTCACGCACACCAATGCAAACACAATTCAACACATGGGGTTCACCAACGCACACAATGAAGCCGTAAGAGTTCGGCTATTATCTTTTCAATTTTAGTTGGTGATAAATCAATCTTGGCAAGAATTTAGCGAGCTGATATTTCGGATTTGGGCTCTAGCCTTAAGTGTCATCTCTCACTCACTTAGAAAAATAGAAACATACAAGGTCGGGGTTGCTCTCTCGCAGAAATTCTTGATTTTATGGGTTATTTTGATCGGCTATATTTAGCAGTCCCAATTTTAATTAGGTGATCACTGAAGAATTTAGATGAGCATAAGCAGAAAGTTCTATTAGCGGGAAGAATTGAGATAAATTTGGCTAAGTTGAATGATCTATGTGCGTCTTGATTAAAGTGCAGTGTGGCTTAAGATCCTACGAGCACAATCAAAAAGTAAAAAATGCTCTGAGAGCCGTATGTGCAAGTCTATCCTAGTCGCCACTTAAGTCGGGCCCCACCCTCATCGGAGAGTGAAACAGGCCATGACACACCACAGAAAAAGTTCAAGGTCTTTTTTACATGCGCGAGAGTCCAAACGGACACCGTTGTAAATGAGCAGAAATGAAAATTTGCAGAAATTAAAAACCTAGACTCTACGCTCTCTCACGACTCGACTCGATCTTAAATCAATTTGCGTCTTTCTCGAATGTCGGTGAAGATGCGTCGGTTTCTTGAAAACCGCTCCACTACGTCGGGTATCTCGCAAGAAAAATAAGAGACAGGATGTAAGAGAGTGACTCAAAAGTAATAAAAGACAAGAAAAAATAAATGCAGGAAAATAAATGAGATTTACAATGAACGATTCGGGGGTCAGACTACCCGAATGCGGAAAACCGATCAAAAAGTTTCAAAACACAAAACTAAGCCGTTTGCCTCCCCGGCAACAGCGCCATCTGACGAGCCCGGAAACGCCGAGTTAAGAAGTTGTTTTTAATCTTGGTGAGTGAAAACAATAAATGTCGTTCGTTGTAGGCGGCGATCAGAAACGGTCAATAAATAACCACAAATTTTATTTAATTTTAATCAAGTAGATTTTATGTTTATTTTACTTGGGCAAGTCCCAAGGTCGATCACAAGGAGGCAAAGGAACAACCTAGAATTATGTCTATCAAATTTCATGTTCGGTTTTCAAGATGGTCTTTTTTTGGAATTTTCAATGCAATAAAGGGATGCAAAATGCGGTTTTGGCCTATTTTAGGGACTAAAATGTAAATTTCAATCAAACGAGGTCTGAAAAATACGAAACTTGGCCACAATGTAAATGATGATGAAATGAATGCACTGTAATTTTTTTGGAATTTTTGGATGCAATATGAATTTTTTATGTATTTTTAAATGCAAACAGAATGATTTTCAAAATTTAATTATAATAAATATCAAACCTATTTATTTTCGAGGACCAAAATTATCTAAGATCTATCACTAGGTGATTGATCTCAGAAAAATCCTAACCCTCAAAAATGTGAGATCTAGTACCTATTAAAAATTAAATAGTGAAATATGCAAAATAATTTTTACAAGGCAAATTATGCATGCAAATGCAAATATTTTTGAGCACAATGTTAAACTCAAATAACTCTACAATATATGATTTTTGGGGAATTTTTAGAGTCGCGGTTAATCAGATAAAAATTATAGAGCAAGAAATGGACAAAGTCTGCAATTTTCCACAAAATCTTTATTTATTAATTAACCGTCAATCACAAAAATAGCCACAATGTGTCAAACTGTAGAAAATTGAATGTAGAACAAAATGCAAATTTTGATAAATAAAATAATGCAATGTAGATGTCTATAGATGACAAGGATAGGGGTATGAATGCAATAGATATAAATAAATGAAATATGCAAAAAGGCCTAGATGTAATTACCCAAAGATCCGGGGGCCTGAATACGTGACCTCTAGCTGGAGGTACTAGGCGGCAAAATGGAGAATCTCAGGGGGGGCTGCAATTTGCCCAGGGGACGCGTGCGTAGCACGTGACCGCCCTGGGATGATGTCAGCCTGACGTCCCCCCAGCCGCGCCTCGCACGTGGGGGGTCTTGAGACGGAGCCCCAGCGCTGGAAGCAAGGCGGAGGAGGCGAGGCGGTGGGCGGTGACACTGCTGGTCAGAGTCTGGCGGTGTCGACGGAGAAGATGTGGCGTTGGTCGGAGGCAAAGTGGTTGATGGTCGTAATCGTGGAGATGTCGGAGCGCTAAGTCGGTGGCGAGGCGGTTGGTGTTGTCGTGGCAGAGCCCTAGTGGCGAGGGCGACGGTTGCTGTTGAAGATGGAGGCGGCGAGTTGGAAGTCGGTGATGCTGCTGGAGGTTGAAGGCGGAGGCGAGTTGGCGGTCGAGGGTCGCTGTCGGGGCTGGCGAAGGTTGCAGCAGGTGGTCGGAGTAGCCGATCGTAGGTAGTGGCCGACACACGGCCTAGGCAAAGAAGACGATGTCGAGGCAGAGACGATCGGTGATGGTGGAGTTGATTGTCGGAGAAGAAGTCGTAGGGGGCTCGACGCCGAGGCGGAGCTGGGCACTAGCGGCGAGGAAGACCGCGCTGCAACGAGCACAGAGTGCTCGGATCTCGTCGGAACTGGAGAGGAGGTCGGGCTGTCACCACCGACCTCTTCTCATTTTTTTTGAAGCAAACGACAGATGGTGGCGGAGGGCACGGCCTTGGCGTCCGGTCGAGGCCGTGCGGCGAGGAGGCGGAGCTGGTCAGGGCGGAGGGACCGGAGCTCAACCTTGGCGGTGACGCTGAGAGGAGATAGGCGACGGAGTGGCTGATGCTGAAGGTGGTCGGTGTTGCTATGGCAGAGGCGGAGAAGAAGGTGAAGGCGGTAATGTCTCGTGGGAAGTCGGAGATGATGATCGTAAGGGATCGACGCAGGAGGCGAGCGGAGCAGCTAGGCCGATGCGGCGCTGCGACGGCCGTGGGGGAGGCGGCCAGATCTCGTCGAAGTCGAGGAGGGTCCGGGTTGTCACCACCGAACCTCTCGAAGCTCCATCGGCGGATCGCTGGTTGGATCGAAGGCCTGGTGGTTAAATAAGGCTGCGAGTCGAGCGGGAGTTGGTTGCGGGGCGGCGTGTTGCGGCTGACCGGTGTGGGAATAGCGGGAGAGGAGATACCGGGGGGCCGTTGGCACACGCGAGAGGAGTGGAGGGCCGGTGCGGAAGGTGCGGAGGGGGCGGAGCGGTCAAAGGGCGCAGGAGGACGATGGTCAAGGGCCGTCCGATCGGCCGAGATCGGACGGCCCGGAATGGGCCACGTGGCGCGCTGGGGCAAAGCAAGGGGGCGCATGTGCGGAGCACGTGCCTGGGAGGCACATGCGGGCACTTTTTATTTTATTTTTTTTATAAAAACGGAATTTAAAAGGCCCGAAAATGACTGACACGTGGCGACCTCTGGGGCGGCCACGTGTCAACACCAGAAAATTCGAGAATAAAAACCTTTGTAAAATCCATAAAAAATAGCAAATGACCTTGGATTGAAAACGTTTCTTCACGAAAAATGCTCCTCTCGACGAGATCTACAACTTTCATGAAGACATCACAACCAAAATAGGTCAAATGTAAAAAGTGAATTTTTGGGGTATCCCATGTACATAGAATACCTTGATTTTTTGGGTTTTCTAATTTTTTGTTGTTTTTGAACAAGATAAAAAATCTGAAAAAATATGGAGAAATCAAAGATGAATAAAAGACACCTAAATGTAAATTTTTTTGGATTTTTATCAATAAATAAAATATATTCATAAAATATCGGTCAAAAGCCGCGAAAATATACAACGTACAAAAGAGGCCCAAAACCCAACTTTCACATACGAGCTCTGATTCACTTGAACTTGGTCTTGTTTTGAAGGTAATTGAATGTGCATTAGTTCAAAAGTGAGTAGGATCAAATCGGACACTGGATGGGGAATATATGTGGCTTTTAGTCCGAAAAATCCTGAAATTAGGGTTTGGGTTTTTGGTCCACTTACCTGCGTTAATGAATTTTTTTGTATTTTTCATTTATTCTTGTGAGTGATATGTACCTAGTGGAATGGTTCTAGGTTATTCGGATTTAGCGTGAAGGAGTTAAAAATAGGAGAAGTTAGGCTATTTACAGGTCAACTGTGGCTTGGATTTTTGGCTTCTTATTTGGTGCAGAAATTAATGCTAAAATGCAATTCTTATGAAAATGTGCATGAATGCTAATTATGCAGAATAGATGTAGATATGTTGTTGATTTCGAGGGAATTGAGCTTAATAAATGAGATTTAGAGTGATGAATCCGAGATTCATCAGTCACCAATGAAGAAGGGATGGAGATCGTCGTGATACGGGTACCCATGTCGTGGCGCGTCTGTATCGACTACAGGCTCCTGAATGTTGCTACTAAGAAAGACCACTTTCCTTACACTTCATTGATCATATTTTGGAGAGACTATCATGTAAAGCATTCTTCTATTTTCTTGATGGGTACTTAGGCTACAATCAGGTAGCCATTTCTCTTGAGGGACCAGGAAAAGATCACGTTCACGTGGCCATTTGGCACTTACATGTTCAGGTGCATGCCATTTGGGCTATTCAGTGCCCCAGGTACATTTCAACGGTGCATGATAGTTGTATTTGCTGAGATGGTGGGATATTTCTTGGAAGTTTTCATGGATGACTTCTCGATCCATGGTGATTCCTTTGATACATGTTTAGTGAACTTGGACTTGAGCCCTCAAGAGGTGTAGGGAGGTGAACTTTTACTCTCCTGGGAGAAAAATTGTTTCATGATGATGGAGGGTATTGAGTTGGGGTACTCCATCTCTAAGAAGGGAATGGAGATTGACCCTGCCGAGGTCGATGCACTCAAGAAACTCGATCCGCCAACCAATATGAAATCACTGATGTCTTTTTTAAGGCATGTTGGACTCTATCATAGATTTATTCAGAATTTCTAAAGATTGACCGCCCACTGATTGAGCTCTTAGAAAAAGATACATAGTTCATTATAGATCACAAGTGTCTACAGGCTGATTCGTCAATCCTACAAGCTCCTAAGTGGTCTCTTCCCTTCAATATCATGATTGACGCATCAAATTTTGCTATAGGAGTTGTTAGGACAGAGTCAAGATGAGACTCTGTATGCTACACACTATGCAAGTAAAGTTTTAGATCATGCACATAAGAATTATACGATGTCTAAAAAGGAAATTCTTGCGGTAGTATGGTCCCTTGAAAAGTTTAGATCTTATGTTTTGGAATCCAAGGTGATAATTTTCACAAACCACACAACCATTCGGCACTTAATGGAAAGAAGGATGCAAAGGCACGTCTTCTTAGGTGGATTTTGCTACTCCAGGAGTTCGGTTTGGTGAATAAGGATATACTTGGAGTTGAGAATATAGTGGTTGATCATTTATCTAGAATTGAGTTGAAGGAATCCCATATGTTAGAGCAGATCAGAGAGACCTTCCTAGACGAGTAAATATGTGCTATTGACTCACTCTCGTGGCACACTTTCATGGTGAACTTACTTGCTCCAAGCTGGTTCCCCATGGTTGGACTAGGAGCATCATTAACTGACTGAATTCAGATTCAACGAGATACCATTGGGAGGATCCCTTCCCTTTCTTTTAAGGTTTGTATTTTGTCTAAAGAAGATGTATTCGTCAAGAGGAGTATCATGGTGTCCTCATATATTGTCATTCACTTGAGTCTGGAGGACACCATTTGGGAAAGAGAACCGCGCACAAGGTACTCCAATGTGAGTTTTATTGGCTGACCCTACTTAGACTTGAGTCTGGAGGACACATTGTCATTCACTTGAGTCTATAGGAGATGCATTTGATTTATACGATCATGCTCAATCTGTCAAAAGATGGGAGGGACTGTTGGATACAGAAATGAGATGCCCATGCAGCCAGTGATTTTCTACAATGGTTTTGACGCATGAGGCATAGATTTATGGGTCCCTTTCACAACAATAATGGACATGAGTACATCTTGTTTGTGGTTGACTACTTGTCTAGACGGGTGGAGGCTATCCCAACCCAAGCCGCATACAACAAAACTGTCTATTAGTTTTTGAGAGACCATATCATTGCAAGGTTCAAGGCTCCCAAGGTTTTGATTTCTGATGGGGGTATCCGTTTGTGAATAGAAATGTCAGATCCTTAGCTAAGAACTAGATATTTGAGCATAGAGTAGCTAGTACTTACCCCCACAGTTTAACGACATGGCAGAGGTTTCGAATCGAGAGATCAAGAACATTCTTCAGATGTTGGTTCTTCCTAATAGGAAGAACTGGTCCCAGCTCTTGGACCAGGTTCCGTGGCTTATACAATAACCTCCAAGACCCCACTCAATACTTCACCTTTTAGGATGATATATGGCAAGCCATGCCATTTTCCTGCAGAGTTAATTCAAAAATCAGAATGGGAAATTAAGAAAGTGAATTGAAGTAGTCACTAGGGAAATTGTGTCATGACTTGAACTTGAACAATCTCATGGAGATTAGAAATTGGGTGTAAGACAACAACTTTATTTAGAAGGACAAGGTTAAGAAGTGGCATGATCAGAACATTAGGTGCAAGAACTTTATCCTTGGACAAGAGGTGTGGTTGTTTAACGCCAAGCTGAAGATTTTCCATGGGGAACTCAATCTAAATGGACGGGTCCCTACGTTGTTAAGAAAGTGTACAATAATTTAAGTGTTAGAGATAGCAGATCTCATAGATTGTGCACATCCCTTTCCGATTAATGGACAACTATTGATGCACTTTGTAGATCCGAAAGAGTAGGTGGTCCAAGCTGAGGTCATCCTCTTCATGCAGAGAAAATACAATGCAGATACATCAGACCACTCTTCATGAAGATGCATAATCAAGATTCAGTAGCAAGAACATTAACTCTTTCTTTCCTACGAACACACACATGATTTGTTTATTTTTCTAGAACCTCGATTCCCTCTCTTGTTGGTACCCACTCGTGCTTAGGCTCTCTAAAGCCTAATTATAGGGGGAACTCCCTCTCATTTTTATACATTCTTGTCATCATCATCCTTTTCTATTCTTCATTCTTTGATCCCTCTTCTTGGTCCTCTTCGTATACTTAGGTTATTTTTAACCTAAGTATGGAAGGGAGACCTGAGTCAGTTCTTGTATATCCTTTTATATTAAGCATGATCTACAACTTCATATCAATTAGTGTTATGAGGTCATAGCACAAGATATGTATAGGGGGATACCGTATATATTTCATATATACTTTAGACATAGCTCATATTTTGAAAATTTTCAAACTTTTTGTGGGATAGAATGAGCTATTTTTGAACTGATTTATGTAAAAAAATCTTTGTATATACTTTGGAAAATTTTCTTATTATGTGATATTATTTTGAAAAATATTTAACAATGATTTGAATTGAAAACCTAATGAAAACGTTTTGAAAATCTATATGTTATGTGACATTGCATGGAAAACCTTTTCAGAATTCTTTCAAAAATAAGATATTAATTGAGACTAACTTGTGTTTGTAATTACTTCTAACCTTTTTCAAAAAAAAGTTAAAAAACAAAACAAAATCTTTTTAAAAAAAGTTTTATCTTCTCTTACTAAAAAACCTAGCTAATGAGTTGGAGATATCCCTGACACTTGCACATTCACACAAGTCTTGTGAAGTTCAAGAACAATTGGTTTATAAGATCTTATAATTCATAGTTAACTAGCCTTAATTATTAGAGTTTATAACTTAATTATTCATACTTACCTAGTTTGAAGGATATGTGTCCTATATTTCATACCTAGTCCCTACCTTAAAGAATATGATCAGCACCTCACTTGCACGATTGTAGTTATGATTATATGAGTTGATGATTCAATTGAGGAACTGGGATAAGGGATTTGAGCATGGACATGATTTTATGATATTCGAGGATGGGATAAAATTGATGAAGGCTTCATGAAACCTGAGAGTCAGCAACCTTAAGTTGGTATGAGAACAAGTTCTTGTACTAATCTCTTGATATTGACCTATGTGCCAGGGTGTGATGAAATTAATACATTTGTTGATAAGTGTGTATCAACTTGGTAAAAGTAGGGGAGTTAGCCAAAAAAATGAAGGATGATGAAATAAAATCTCTCATTACAAAGTCAAAATACAAAAGAGCTTACACCAAAGGAGAGCACCTCCAACAATTTCAAAGTATCCACTTGGATCAGAGCTAATTAGGCCAAATGATTCGGGCTAGTACCTCAAAAGGGCTCTGCATCATAAACAATACAATTCAAGGTATAAGTATATTAAATATTTAACGAAGACACATCCTGGTGTACTCCTAGCAAAATTAGTACACGTGACTCAAAAACTCTTGACAGATACATTGATCAGCACCAAAAATATATGCATTGAGTTAATAAGGCACTTAAGAGGATCCTTGTTCCAATGAGAGGGAGAGAAGAAAAGACACCATCATATGCCCTCCATCAACTGGCCTTCCATATTCACTTTTAAGACTAACAACAAAAGAGATGGTGAATTGAATGCAAGAAATGATTTATTCCCTGATGTTGAGGTTGAGTTCTTAGGAGAGTCTTTTTGACTGGAACTTTGAGTGACGCTTCAATTCTACTCTTGTAATTGCAGTCCATACTTTATGTCATATCTTATGCTATACGTATACAAAGAGAGTATCATGATTAGGTAAGTTGGATACCTTTTGATTAGAGATTGGTTCAACTTAGAGTTTTAGGATCATTAAAATCAAGAGTTCTTTAACAGATCAAGTCTTGTACATTCACATGCACAATCAGGGATTAATCTAACTTATTCATTCTTTATTTGCTTAAGGACTATCAAAGTTCAAATATAGGGGGTGATGAATCTACAATTCATCATCTTAATATATTAATCTTATCTTTATTCCTTGAACAAAACTCCAAATAAAAGTTCCTAAATAAATAAATTAACAAAATATAACTCTTAATAAAATGGATTGATTATCTTATAAATAAGTTCACAAATAATTGAAAATAAACAATAAAAATAAAAATAAAAAAAATGTTGAAAAATATTTGTAAAGAATCTCATGTAAATACCCAAATTTCCTTAATGTTAATAAATCCATACTAACTCCTTTTGACTTAATTATTTTTTTCTAACTTCTAACTTGCGTATAAAATATGTATAAAAATACAAAAATACTAATATTTTTTCTTAATAATTACTCTTAGATCTTGAACAAAAAACAATAAAGTCCAAATTCTTGACTAAGTTCACGCTCCGTATCAACTCCAAATAAAGCGACTCACTTTTAGAGATCAATTTATTGAATTATCTATCCAATGAAAGTGTTTTCATTAAAATCAGAGTTCGTTTGCAAAATGTTGATTTTGGGACCTAATTGTATTTTGTATATTTTGTACATACTTTGTTATGTTGATTTTATTTCACCTTTTTCTTAATTATTTAAAAAACCAAAAAATATATTAATTCGTATTTATTTATTTTGTATTTTATTTAATTTTATCTTAATTTAAAAAAATCATAAAAATAGAAAAATACAGTATTTTATTCTATAGGATACCACCAAAAATACTTTTTATACAGATGATCTCTTTTGATTTTAAATCTTTCATGAACGTTGTAGATCTCGTTGAGACAACAACATTTGTGTTTATCACTTTTTTATTTGACTTTATTCACTATTTATTTCTTATTTTTATTTTACTTGTAGTTGAATTTTATTTGATTATATTTTATTTCATTAATTTTTTTATTTTATATTTTTAATATTCTTATTTTATATTTATATTTTACTTTACTTTCATTTTTTATCTTCTCGCTCATTCTTTTCATTTCTTTCCTCTCTTCCCTCTCTCTCTTCTCTCTCACCAAGTCACATGCCTTGCACGTGACCTGCTCCCTATCTCTTCTCCCGCAATGGCCGGCGTCCCTCTCCCGTGTGTAGAGGCCAGCTTTTTTCCTACTCCTTCCCAACCGTTGCTTCCTCCTCCTCTTTAAAGATCCATCGTCGAACCTCTCACATCGCCATCCACCATTCTACAAGTCACAACTATCACATGGGTCGGTGACATCTTCTTACCATTCTCCTCAACCTCCAGCGAGATCCAGCCACTCACACGGATGTCGTGAGCCTCTAAGCTAACCTGAGCTCAATCCCAATGCGAGGGCTGCCCACCGCCAGGTGATTCCGTTTCCTTTTATTCTTCCTCCTCTACATTTTTTTCTTCCTCCTCCTCGCTTTCTGCCACCGCTGTCTCCACCATCTCTGCCTCTACTCCTTGCTTGCACCATCTTCACCTTCTAGGTCGAAGCCACTGCTTCATAACCTCTACCCGAGTTCATCGCCTCCAACCGCAGCTCCCTACATGTGTCTCTGCTTGGAGCTATGACCTCCCGTGCACCTCCACGCTTGTCGAGCCTGCACCAGCCCTTGGCTTCACCTCCACCCATAGCACTTCAACGAAGGCCCAGACCCGCCTTGACTATGCCCGCCACCGTTCATCACCCTTCGCTTGGTGCAGCCACTGCACCACTGGAGTGTGGCTCATGACCACACTCGCACCACCTCAGCTCCCAGCCACTCGTGTTACTTCGCCACTGACCCATGAAGCCCTTCTCGTGCCTTTGGCTTGGGAAACATACCACCACCTTCAATTTCTCCTCTTCCCCCTACCCGTCATCTGAGATGCATGCGGGGTGGGGGAAAGTTTGCGTAAAGGCCCTCATACTTCCTACAAATAACAAGGAAGATCCAGCTTGGAGATTACATGCAATGCTCGAATTCCCTGGGCAATTTTCAAGATGACCTCCCCCTTAGTCTGGGTAATTACCTATTATCCCTCGCCGGCATCTTTTCTTTTATTTATTTTTCGTATTACATTGAGAACCTGCACTTTATGTCTTCATTTGAACTATCATTTAGCATCCGTTTTTTATTTCAAAAATAACATGTTGTAGAACAATTTATTCTCTACCTTGTGGTTATTCACTGGTATTTTGTGACCTATACTTGATTTAAATGAATTAATTTGGTGGAAATTAGCATAGTTTACCTATTATGCGCTCTTTAATTCGTATTAAATTATTCTGTTCTCCAAAATTGCTAAAACATTATACTAGGTAGATTTAATTGATCTCTATCACATGCCCAAAAATCATCGCATTTGCATGCATATCTAGGTCAAAATATTTTTTTATCTGAGTGGTTGATTAATTTTACACTTAGTATTTTAAGAAAATAAAAGTTGTTATGGATACCTCTCACATAGACCTATCTAGAATAATTTAATTCTGAGAAATAATTAGGTTTACTATTTATTAATTAAATTACTAAAAATCACATAGTTTGCATTTTAATTCATAATAATCTCATTTTGCATCTGAAAAATCCAAAAAAACATAGTTGCCTAATTTTTCATATTCACATTCTGGCAAAGTATTAGGATTTTTTGAGATTGTTTGATTGAGATTTGCATTTTAATCCTCAAACTTTGCTAAAAAATTGCATTTTCATCATTAATTGCATAAAAAACACCAAATAATCATCTCAAAAAATCATACAATAAGTAAGATAATTTGAAACCTAAGTTATTCCTTTGCCTCCCTGAGTGGATCCCGAGGCTTGCCTAGGTTAAAAATACATTGAGAGCTCATTGCTTAAATTGACTAAATAATGTATTCGTGTGATTAATTTTTTACCGATTCCTAGGTGCCCAACTACAGTGAAAAAATTATGAATTAAATAGGGTATTTTTGCGATCGTCACAACCATACAAATCTTATTGTGAGCGCCATTGTGTCCATCATGATAAATGTAAATAAAATCCTATTTGGAATGATATAAGGATGATGCTAAGTGTTTGGTAATCTAGTTGACCCATGCCTTTGAGATAAAAAGATCTCAATGACATCTCTCGAATCTTAGTTTTTAAATCTGTTCAGAAGAGAAGAATTGAGTGCATTATGACCTTTATATCAAGGGTGCACCTTGGAGAAATCCTACATGGGAAGTATCAAGGAAGGCTTCTTTCCATTAAGAAATGGTGCCGACCTATCTGAAGGGATAACACCTTAAAGTATTGTGGATGTGGATGATATAGCCACTTTCCCTTGTGCATAAACTATATGAAGATTAGTGTGTCACATGATGTGTATAAAAGCATGATATCTGCCATGCAATAAGAGTAGTAAATTGTTACTAATACTAGTATGGAGATAACACTTGATTGTAGTAATCAAACATTGTCAAGGACTTAAGACCATGGAGATAGTGATATCCTAGTCTTCAGATACCTTGAAAGACTTAAGATTACGTCTTCCTCTAAGGAGGTAGATATCTCCAAACATAAGGATATTTAAAATCCCTTATTTGTTATATTAATTGCTAAGTTATGGTGTAAGACACTGTAATTGCTTTAAAAATTGAGTATCGATTTCATAAGATGCATCATTCACATTGGATGCGAGAATTGTTACTAGGGGGTATGCATGTAAAAGGACATCACATAGTCTCTTGGAACAGAGTGGATAATCATCCAATTGAGCAGTATATTTACATGGCTTATGATTATCACACGAGTATGGGTTTAAATATTAGCTTGTTAACGTATCTTTGAGCTAGTGGGATATTGATGGGCATAAGCTTCCACGGAGAGCCAAGTGTGATGAACACAAAATCCACCTCCTTAATAGTCGATAATTGTAGTGTAAGAGGTGGAAATCAGATCATTAAAAATCACAAATTCTGACTATTATGGAATTTTATTTTACATTGTAAGTATACCAAGGTCGAACACAGGGAACGATGATTTTAGTTGTGTGGTTATAAATTAATTTAAGTAATTAATTAATTTCTATTTCATTTCTGTATTAGAAAATAAAGTGAAAATATGAAAAGAAATACAATGCAATGCACGTGGACGAAACAATGAGAACATGATTTGTGATTTTTATTTTAATAAAAAGATGATCAACTAATCCTCAAGATGGAATCACATATCAAAAGAAATTAATTTCAGAAATATTTATCAATCTAATTTCTTAAATGCAAGCCAAAAAGATCAATGTATCAAAGATTAATCTTGCAAAAAAATTTCAAGATACTCTGGCCCTTTATTTTCAATGTAATTTAATCCTCAAATAAAATTGATTTTAATCACATAAATTATCATATAATTAATTTAATTCCTCCTCGATTATGCTCCTACAGAGGTTAATTCCTCAATTAAAATGATCAATTACCCGTAGAGAATTAATCTAATGAAAACTACTCATAATGGAGCACCTACAGAAATTGATTCCTCAAGGATCATCAACAATAATTACAGAAGAATTAAGCAAATTTAAATATCCTCAATCAAGCCCCTACAGATTAAATAGAAAGTTTTCTTTATATAAAATAGCACAAATATGTCAAAAAACAGCCTTCATAGATCAAAATAGGCCCTTAAATAATAATAATAATAAACATAAATTAGGCTTTGATCTATTGACAAAATATGTAAAATGATATAGCACAAAATAAGCTTCAAAATGATATAGTGCATTGGAAACGGAGTTCAAATGAGAAAGATATGCTAAAATAAAATTCCAGCGACTAAAATACAATAAAAATAAATATTTCTAATCAAATGGGCCCTTGTAGGGACTTATCTATAATATGTCAAATCTGTTAGGGGTGTTGTGTAATTTTTCCATGCGTGCATGGGTGGGTACGTGACCTTGCTCGGCGGGGACCGCCTTATAATTTTCTGGACTAGCGAGGCTTAGGCGCAATTTTCCCACCGCACACGTGAGGGCCACATGCTACACGAGGTTCGGAGGAGGCACAAGCTAAGGAACCAAGCCTCCATGTAGATGATGCGAGAGGCTTGGATCCACCTGAGGCTCGATGCGAGTGTGAGAGTTTCGGTATAGCCACATGGCAGTCGTGGGATTGTACGATTATGATCGAACGGTTGGATGGCGATGGGCCGATGGTGAGGGTGACGAAGCTTGACTAGGAGGCACACACCTAAGAGCTCCGGTGGTCGACAGAGGTGCAGGAACCTCAGTGCAGCGGTGGCGTGGGGATTCGGCAGTGGTTGGCGAAGGTGAGACCAAGACGCGTAGTGGAGGTGAAGAGGCGGAGTGGAGCTCAATCTCCGTTGTGTGGGCAGCGAGGGTTTAAGTACGAACGACGAGCAGAGTAAAAGAAGAGGAGGCGACATCGTGCTTTGGTGGCGCAACAGAGGTGACCATGGTTTCCACATCCATTGACACACGACTGGAGGTGGAGTGAAGGAGCGAAGGAGCATGATTTGAGGTGGAGTCACTTAAGGTGGTTCTATCGACAAGGTTAGCAACCAAAAGAAGGGGACAAGGGAGTGGGTCCTTTGGAGGAGGGAGACAGAGCTGAGCTCCAGCCTATGCAAGATCGGAGTTTAGGGGAGATCTGGGGAATAGAGGGGACGCGATAAGGGAGAATAGTGAGGGCGAGACAGAGTAGATGAAGTGAGGGCTTTGCAGGGGTTCATCGGTGATGAATCTCTGATTGATTATCACTATTGTCTCTTTTTATCCTCAAAGAAATGAACTGCATTGCAAATCTTCATTAATTATGTATATTTAGCAATAATCCTTCTCCTTGTCATTAACCCTAATTATTGTACATTTATCATTATCATTTTCTTAATTTATCTTTTATCAAAAATCCTAAAAAATGTAAGTATTGTAAATATTTGTTTTGATCTTAAAAAGAAATTAAAAATACAAAAAAAACATATAAACCACTAAAACAAATGTTTTAAATACTAAAAAATGCTTGCAAAAATATTTCATTGTACAAATGACCTCTTCTGACTCTTTGGTCAACATGAAAATTGTAGATCTCTTTGAGATCTACAAGTTTCATGTTTTGACTTATTATTAGTTCTACTTCCTTCTATTTCTTTTTGATTTTTCCATTATTTCTCTTTTTCTAAATATTCTAGTGCAACCATGTGGCACCATCTCGGCCCCCACGTGGCCTCTTCGTTCTAACACCATGTCACTCCTTGGTCGTCTGATCACCCTCTACCGCCCCCCATCTCCACCATCCATCTCCCCACTCTCCCTTAGCCATTAGATCACTCACCCAATTCCGTCATAGCCTCTCACTATCGCCTTATTACCTACAGTCCAATCCCCTTCTCTGATGCAATCTAAGACACACCCTCGTGCCTCATCCTTGGTCGTTGGATCGCCATATCCAACAGCCCCTGCTCATATCAGTCATCCTCACCATTGGATTGCATCCCAACTCCATCTCAAGCCTCCATATCCACCCGCACATCCACCGCCCAATCAGATCTTTTACTCTGATATGTGCCACTCACCCTCATCCACTTCTTGTTTGTTGGATTGCTTGATCCAACACCTGAGTCGATGTCTTCCTCCCCTAAATGTCCCCTTCTCAGACGTTACTCCTAGTCAGCAACGCTCCCCTTTCCTATTCTATCTCCATTAATTGCCACCTCATTCCAATATAATGCCTCCTTTATGAAGCCCAAGCATCCCCTCCTTCGTTAGGGTGTTGCTCAACCAAGACAATTTCTTTCTTCTTTCGCACAGCCATTGCAAGCACACTCCACCATCACTGAAACGGTCGACCTCACCACCTTAAATAGCCCTGCTCCACCCCTGTCACACCTCGCCCTCCACTACATGCTTGAAGCCTTAGCCTTCTTCCCCTCCCCGTGACACGGGGAGGAAGAATTGAAGAGCAATAATGGGTCATGGAGCAGGTGTCGACCAATGGCCCATATGGCCATGTCAGGACCGGCTCTGCCATCGTTGAGCTCTTGGCTAGCTGATTACATTTGAGCGACGACCAGAGCTTCATCAGAAGCTCAACACAAGATTCCCGCTCCAACTTCTTCATCCTCGAATCCTCCAGGTATTGTGTTTTTCTTTCTCTTGGTTTTCTTCCTTTTAATTACATGCATACACATGAATTCACCATCAATTGAGGACACCATCAGCATCACCCCATATCCCCGATCTTCGCACTACCCTTCAGTCACCCTCTCCTTTCTCCAGAAGCCCCCTCTGCCACGATCATTTTCCTCATCCTTAACCCAATAGAGCCCCTCCTCTTTTTACATACAACCCTTTGTTCCCCTCACAAACTTCACACACCCATTGCTTCGGCTATGTTCTAACACATGTTGGTCTTCATTCCCTTTAACGGTAAGAGCTTTCATCTCTGCTCTGTTCTAGAGTAGCTACTTCGACAATGCTCCATCGCTTTGCTACTTTGAGCCGACCCATCGATCGTCCAAGCCATAGGGACCTTTGCCAGCCCATCGTGAAGGTGCATGCATCTTCCACGCAGTTGTTGGACACCGAAGGAGGGATGAAGGGTTCGTCGGAGCCCCACCAATCCCACCGCAGAAGGCGGTGCTGCTGAGAGATGAGGAAGTACGTGTACCATATGATCGCTTCGATTGGATGACTTAGATGATCCTCGAGCTTCTACCAAGAACCTCCAAGCTCGATGGAACCGAGTCACTCCCGAGGCACCTCGAGTCAACCACGTGGCTTGTGCCACCCGCATCGATCCCAAGCCTCCTCCCTCGTGCCTTGCATATGGTGGCTTGGGTCATTTGCAGTCTCGCCACATCGATATTTACACATAGGTCCCCCAGGTGCATCGATGAATTGCTGAGAAGGGTCGTCGTCTATTGATAATTGCATTTAAGCCCTTCTCAGGACCTTTTTGATATACTTTGCATTTATTTTTCATACTTTTTCTTGCATTTATTTCTTGAACTTAAATACTTATATCTTGAGCATACAAACTCTGATTTAGTTGATTTCAGTGTCATTTTGTTGCTAATTTCATTCTTTATCTAATGGGATCATTTATTTCCTATTTTTAGACTAAATTAAACTTAATATATTTTGAAATTTATAATGTAAATTTCCCTTCTTTACTTGATGGTATTAATTCATTTTAATGCGTAGATTGTCTCTGAAATTAATTTATATTTTATTGCTCATTGACTAGAATATTTTTGGGTATATTTGTACATGTTTTCATGCATGATTATCTGTTGCATAGCATAAACATTGCATCTCATTTTAATTTCATAAACCAAACAAAAATGCATTGCCTTGTCCAAGCATAAATATTTATATTATTCATCTGTGCATATTATTTATGCATTCTATATTATGCATCTGCATACCTATGTTATGAAGACTTCGGCCTATGAATTTAATCTCTCATTATTTAATCAATAATTTTTAAATAATAGATGAGGAGGCCAGTGTCGCTATGTTCGACCTTGGTATACTTACCGAGTAAAAATAACTGCCACATATTCGAAGGTGTGATTTTTTCTGAATAATTTTCACCACCTATGTTATGATAAGATATGATTATTAATGTGGTGATAATGCAGTTCATCGGTCAGCGGTGTGGTGAGTCGCAAAGGAGAGGAGGTGGACAATGAACATCGAAGAGGAAGAAGGAAAGTCCAATTAGAAAGGAAGAAAGAAGGAGGCACCTGAGATGAAGTTGGAGCTCGAGTGTGGTGATGTGAAGCTGATGATGCGAGAATGACATGGAAGGGGATGTCTGATGGAGGAGAAGCTCAATTGAGCTTCGGCTGTCGCTCGAAGCCACTGTAGAGGTTGATCTAAACGAGCTTTAATTGAAGCTTGCAATGATGAACAATGTTCATAGAATCCCGTTTAAGGTTGAAGAGGGTTGTCGCTCGAAGGGGATTCACACCACTGCCAGTGGTGATAAGCTCTTGATCTCGTCTCTCATGCCTCTTGTTAATGGCAGATAGATTTGTGAAGGGAGAATTTGGGGCTTTAAGAGGAGGAGTGGGTTGTGGTTACGGGAGAAGGGTGTGACGATGTGTAACTACCACATGCGGAGGTTGGTAATGACTAGGGAGGAGATGGCCATCCGTTGTGGAGATGCGCGAGAGAATAGTCGAAGAGAGTAAGGGGTGGCAGGGAACCATGTACGCAGCACATGCTAAGAGAGAGGGGGGAGGGGAGGGATCACGTGCAGGGCACGTGACCTGGAGAAGAGAAGTAATGGGAGAAAGAGAAAGAGGAGAGAGCAAAGAGAGAAGAGAAAGAAGAGTAAAAGAAAGAGAGAAAATACAATTAAAATTTAAATAAAAAGTAAATATTATAAATAATAATAATAAATAAAATTAAGGATTAAATAAATAAAAGTAAAATTACAATATAAAAAGTAAATAAGAATAAAAATTTAAAAGATATTGTAAATGAAGTCAACTCAAAAAGTAGTCAACATAAAAGTTGTTCATCTCGAAGAGATTTACAACTTTTGTAAAAGGACCTTAAATCAAAAGAGATGATCTGTACATAAAAGTATTTTTGGAGGTATTTTAAAGATAATAAAATACCATATTTTTATAATTTATGTTTTTTGTATTTTAAATTTAAATTTAATAAGTGAATTAATATATCTAAAATATATACATATTTAATATCATTTTTATGGATTTTTATAGGTTAAAAAAGGTAAAATAAAATCCACAAAGATAAAATATATAAAAAATATACAATGTCCTAATTGTGTATTTTCTTCTGATTGTTTGATTTTTATGAGTTTGATTCTTTATTATATGCTAGTTACTTAATTAAATAATATTATAAAAAATAATTAGGAAACAAATAAATTATTTTGTACATAAAATAATAAGCCCAAATAAGGTCAAAGATACAATTTATTTTATTACAGATTTTAACCCTAATTTTAGTAGTAAATGTTAATAACTTGATTTTAAGGGATTTAATTAGTAATTTATTAAGAGGATTTTATAAGATTTCCATATAAATTAGATGAATCATGGATTCATCATACCTCTATACCTAGATCTTTGGTTGTCGTCGAGCGATTTTTAGAGAGTTAGAAGGTAGAATCCCCGACTGTGGAAGCGTGAAATCAAAACTTGTCTCATTAAGAATCCTTGGTTTCAGTGGTCCTAAAATCCTAAGTTGAACTAGCCTATAATCAAAAGGAATACAACTTCTCTAATTATCAAACTCTCTATTTATACATATAGCATAAGATATATGAAGTTTAATGTGTACTGCAATCATGAGAGTCACGTTGAAACGTCGCCCAAAGTCTTGATCTAAGAAACTCTCCTCAAGAACCAATTCTCAACACTAGGGAATAAATCAGTTCTTGTGTTCAATCCACCCTCTTAATAGTTTGTCAGACTTGAAAATGTAGATGAAAGGCTAGTTAATGGAGGGCTTAGGCTTGTGTAATTTCTTATCCTCCTCTCATTGGATTGAGGATCATCTCGAGTGTCTTATATGTCAATGCAGATATTTTTTGTGTTAATCAATGTTCATGTAGGGATTTGTTGAGTCACATGTACTTGTATTCACGGGAGCACACCGGGGTGTATCCTCTTTAAGTATCTAATATACTTACACCAAGACTTGTATCGCTTACGATGTAGAGCCCTTTTTGAGATACTAGACTGACTTATTTAGCCTAATTAGCTTTGGTGCAAGTGGACACTTTGAAATAATTGGGAGGGCTCGCCTTTGATGTATTATCTTTGTATGTGACGTTGCATTGAGAGAGCTTATGTTTCAATATTTCCTTTTTCTTATTTTTTTGGCTAGCTCCACCGCTTTTATCAAGTTGTTGCACACTTAATAACAATTTATTTAGTTTCATCACACCCTGGAAAATAGGTCAATATCAATATATAGCATGAGAACTTGCACGCATACTAATTAGGGTTTGCTGACACGCAGGTTTCATGAAGCTTTCATCGACTTTATCCCATTCTTGAGCATCATCAAATAAGGTCTAGACTCAAATCTCAAGTCCTAGTCCCTCAAGTGAAATCTCAACTCATCTCATCATTCATGTAGTTGTGTATGTGATGTGATAATCATATTCATTAAGGGTAGATATTAAGAGTGCAATATAACACTCATGTCTTTCAAACTTAAGGAAGTGTGGATTATCAAGTCTCAAAGCATAATGACTAAGGCTGGTTAACTCTCAATCAAAGGACCTTAAAAACATGAGTTTGTTTTATTCTTCAAGTTTTGAGTGATAGTAGAAGTGTCAGGGATAGAATCTTAAGTTAGTTTTTTAAGGTTTTAAAGTTTTTTTGAGAGAGTGACATAATGACTAGCCCGGATTCATATGGCTAGTTGCATCTACTTTCTTCTGGTATGGGTGTAAGTGCAGACTGTAGAACGACTGCCCGTATTACTTTAGGACGGTGCCTTACACATTGTCCTTTAACCTCCCAATCTGTAAAGGGAGATTGTAGTTCCCTCACTGAGAAGTGGCTAGTCATTTCTAAATCCAGTAATCAGAATAGTCTCTAATAGAGTTTTTTTTAAAAAAAACTTGTTATACACCCTAATTTTTTGTAAAAAGTTTTGAAAACATGTATTATAAAATTATTTTTTATAATATACATAATATGCACAAATTATACCAATACCAAATTTGTAGAGGTTTACGTGAGAACGACCAAAGAGAGGTAGGGGGTGGCAGGGAACCAATGTGCATCATGTCCTTAGAGAGAGAGGGAGTAAGCGAGGGTTCACGTGCAGGGCACGTGACCTGGAGAAGAGAAGTGAAGGGGGAGAGAGAAGGGGGAAAGAGGAAAGAGAGAAGAGAAAAAGAGAGGGAAAATATATTAAAAATTAAATAAAGGAAAAATAAATAATAATTAATAATAAATAAAATTAATGATTAAATAAATATAGAGTAAAATAAAATATAATAATTAAATAAGAAGAAAAATAAAAAATAAATAGTAAATGAAGTAAAATAAAAATTTATCAACATGAAAGTCGTATCTCGATAAGATCTGCTCCTTTCATGAAGGATCCAAAATCAAAAGAGATGATATGTATAAAAAGTATTTTAGGAGGTACTATATAGATAATAAAATATCATATTTTTGTAATTTGACATTTTTTCTATTTATAAATTGATTTTAATTAGTGATTTAATTTATATACAATATATACATATTTCATCTAATTTTTATGAATTTATAGGTTAGAAAAAGGTGAAATAAAAACAACAAAGAGAAAATATGTACAAAATATACAATGTAAGAATTTGTATTTTCTTCAATTTTTTGATTTTTATGAGTTTTGATTATTTATGCTAAATTAGTTAGTTAATTAAAGAATATAATAGAAAAAGAATTAGTTCAAAATAATTTATTTTTGTAAATAAAATGATAAGCTCAAATAATTTCAAAATCATATGTTATTTAATTATAGATTTTAGCCCTAATTTTAACACAGTTAGTAAGTGTTAATAACTTGAGTTAGGGAGATTTAATAAGTGATTTATTAAGAGGATTTTTCTAAGATTTCCATATAATGTAGATGAATCATTGTAAAGCCTTGAACTTGGTCATCTCTCGGATCCTATATCATAAGATTTGGCTAGTCAAGAGGAAACCAACGGAACTTGTTTCGTATGAATCAGACTTCGTTTTGAATTGTTATGATTTTCAGAAGAAAGAGAAGTAAGGAGACTTAAGGTGTCATTAACTCTTAATGATCGTCATTAAGACTAATTAAATATAATTAAAAAATCTAATGATGGATTAAGGATCGTTAATGACCATTAGTGAGCACTAATCAATAAATAGCAAAAGTTAAGCGTGAGCTGCAAAAGTTAAATCACGATTAGTAAAAGTTAATCACGATTAGCACTAATTAAGCATCATTAGCGAATCTAGAATCTTCTAAATAGTTCTAATTTAATCCCTAAGTTTCGGATAATATTTGGTGAAAACCATGGGCCAAAACCATAGGTCGCTAATCGTAGTTAAGGTCTAAATCATGGTTTACTAACCATGGTTAGTGGTTTTTGGAAGCCTATAAATACCCCCTACACATTCATTATCTACGATTTCTACTACAACCACCACCCCAAGGGCTAGGGTTGAGAGGTCGGGAGGAGGAGAGGGAGGCGAGGAAGGAACGCTAGCGAAGTGTTGTTCGGGAGAACGAGGAGAAGAAAAGTATGATCCTCTCTTAGGTTGCTTCATAAGCTAGGTTTTCGATTGCTCTTCTTTTCTAGCTTTGTTTTCGATTCATCTTTCTTTTCGATTCATTTTCTATCGTGGTTCGAGGAGAAATCTATGTAACACCCTACTTAGGTGTGGGAGGCTATGCACGTTAACCATGTGATTCATCACACTTTCACTCACTTAACATGTGTGGTGTCTACCGATTCTCCATTGCTTATGTTTCTATTCTTATTATTCTACGGTTATATTTATTTTGATGGAGAAATCTGTGTAATACCTTACTTAGGTGCGGGCAGCTATGTATGTCAGTGAACCTTGTGATTCGTCATACATTCACTCATCTAAGATGCGTGGTGTCTACCAATTCTCCATCTCTTGTTGATTGATTATATTCTTTTAGTTTCGTTGTTATTTTCCTCTCGATGATTTTATAGAGGAAACTCTTTCCGTTTTTCTTTTAAAATATATCACAATATAAGGGGAAACTCTGCCAAAATTTTCATAGAAATCTGTCCCGATATAAGGGGAAACGTTGCTGAAATTTTCCTAGAAATATCACCCTGTATAAGAGGAAGCTCTACCTAAATTTTAAGAGAAAATATGTTCTTCGCATTCTTGGTGTTCTTCGTGTTCTTTGTTCTTCGCATTCTTGGCATGTTCTTAGCATTTTTTATATAAAAATGAAATTCGATCATTTCAGGAGTCGTAAATCATCCTTTCTGAAAACAAAATCATAAGTAATGCATATGCGAGAGGGATCTTGATTAGGTGATGAAATCCTTCCTTTTTTTGGGTTTTCATATGAGATCGTTGAAATTTCTGATTTTATGTTTTTTGCTATGAAGAACCCTGATTTTGGCTATTTTTGAGAAAAATGAAAAGTAGCTTTGTGATTTCAACTAAAATAAGGTCTAAGCCTCGAACTGATACAGTGGCTTGGAAATTTAGGGTTTGGAAATTAAAATAAGCATAAATATGAGTATATATATACATATGAATGTATAAATACACGAAATAAAGAATGGAGTTTGATAGGTATATAACACAACAGATTAGGGTTATAAATGTATAAATACACGAAATAAAAAGTGGAAATATTATTCTTTGGTTTAAAATCTTTTAAACTATTTTTGATATTTTGTAAAATTTTAAACATAAAAAAGGATTTTTTAATAGAATATTTGCGAATAAGTTGTATTACAGAAAGTATATGTTCAAAAATACATGAAAATACTAAGATTATGTTTTTCTTAAGTAAAGTTCCCAATTGTCAAAAAGATATATTTTTTATATTTTTAGGGATTTTTTATTTGTATAGAAGTTTTGCAAGCTCTATGATTTTTTCGAACTTTTAGATGCTACATGCAATATATATTTCAAAGATTTTAGAATGATGATATAACAAACAAAAACAGGAAAATGATTTTTGGGGAATTTAAATGAAATATTTTTTCTCTTTTTCTTATATTTTTTTGGAGTTTTTCAGTTTTAAAATGGAGAACATCAATAAATATGCAGAAGAAAATGATCATGTGTACGCGTGTTAGTCTGAGCGAAGCTATGAAAATTCCGCAGTGAAGATACTACAATATGCACTTAAATTCAGTCAGTTAGTTAAATCACCAAATAAATAATTTCAAGCACTTATAATAAAAAATGTGTGTAAGTGATCCACTTTAAGTATACAAGCCAACCTTTTTTCAATTAATTCCAAGAAATGAACTTACGAACCAATTAGAAGCAGTTTCCAACTTCACAAAGTTATCAATAATTTTGCATGTTACAAAAAAATCAATTTCGCTAGAACATAAAAAAATATAAGATTACCCTACCAATTAAAATAGTGAAGTAAAATGATGTCAAATGAAGGTCTAAATGAAAACGGTAAATAAAAAGAAACTAAAATGAAAAAATGTGGAGCTTGACGGAACTTAGGTCCTTAGAGGGACCTAATTGTAACTAAGCGAAACCGATGGCATCTTTGCATTGGACCCCTCGACGATGGTGACTTGTTGAGTTACTAAAAGATATATGAGGTATGATGTATCTTCAAAAAAATGTGGCCTTCGCATATCCTCTCCATCTCATAGTCATCAATATTTTTTTCGAGTTTTTCATCCTTCCCAACAATAAGGCTTTATATTTTTGTCATATACGATGACTTCACTTACTGAAATAAAAAATTGCAGATCCAAATTCCAAAAATATATAGAACATTATTTAATTAAAGTTCTTGTCCGATTAAATCTTTCACATATCCTTTATCACAATATCATTTAAGTGGATTGGAAGAGCAAACATATCGGTTCATTGTTGATGACATGGTTACATTGTTATATTTGCATTT
Organism: Ottelia alismoides; assembly: GCA_037367405.1. Classification (NCBI taxonomy): domain Eukaryota; kingdom Viridiplantae; phylum Streptophyta; class Magnoliopsida; order Alismatales; family Hydrocharitaceae; genus Ottelia; species Ottelia alismoides. Next base: position 405,391 of record JAZKJV010002012.1, on the reverse strand, counting down.
ATTTAAGTATGCATTTTTTTCCTTTAAAGACTTTACCGTTTTCTCTTCCACTTTTCTTAAACCATAGATAAGATCACGACAAAAAAAGAGCATTTTAAATGACAGGCATGACCATCACAATGACGCAGAAAAGACTAGCAGAAATAGCTCAAGACAAAATTACTGACTTCATCTGTAAAAACCCATATTCAAATCTGACAAATTATATTACTTAATATGCAAGCGTGCAGGCTGCATTGGTATTCTGTTGGGCTTCCCAGAAGGATAAACAAAGAAAAGAAAACTAAGTGTCTTTATTTTTTTACTCGTTAAATAAATCAGCTCAGAAAATTCACATTCACAGTAAGACCGTTCCTTGATTCTTTGGCTGGCATACAGCATGAAAGCAGTCCTCCAGTGTGCTGACAAAAACAAGCATATAATAGTATCTTAAGGGTTGAGTAAGGTATCTCTTATCCAAAGGACTAATATCCAAATCTTGCAAATTATTGGTCCTAAAAAAATGTAGTATCACAAGCTTCTGGTATTGTTGTATGTTCACATTTGATCGGTTGATCAGTATGCCGTCTGTTAGAGTAACATTATTTAGTAGTGTTTGTTTGTCTTCTTTATGTAAATTACCCATAGAGCTTTTCTCCTATATAAGAGAGCTCTAGGGTTAATGGAAATGCATCTCATTCATTTCTTTCAACATGGTATCAGAGCGACGGTCCTAGGCCGGAGTTTTGAAACCTAACCCTAACCCTACCCCACCCGCCGCCCTTTCTCTCTCTCCCGATTTCGAGGTCGCCGTCATCGCCAGCCATCAACGCTCGTAGGCTGTGCATCCAACCCCCGGTGGCGCAGCCCCAACCCCCGGCGGTGTAGCCCCTACCAGGCGCCTCCAACCCTCGATAGGCGACTACCAGGCGAGTCCCAGGCGAGCCCCCCCTGCATCGACATCTCGCCTTCTCGCCTTCTCGCCTAAGATCTGGCGTTTGCGCCCTCTGCGCGTGGCGTCCTGCGCGATATCCTGTGCTCAGGTCCTGTGCGACATCTCGCCTAAGATCGCCTGTGCTCAGGTCCTGTGCGCCATCGTGCGCGATCAACGCGCGAGACCCATCGACGCAGTCCTGTGCCCTCACGCGTGAAATCTTGAAGCCCTCTTGCCTGGAGCAGCGTGCGTCTTCCTGTGCACGCAAGCCTTCTCGATCTTGCGCGTGTAGCGCGCCTATTCTTGCTCGCGCGTGGAGACCCTGCAACCCCTGTGCCTGCGCGTGAAGCAGGTCCTTCCATCTGTGCGTGACGCTACTCATCAGCAGCAGCCTTATGCGCAAGTCCCGTGCAGATTCTGGTGACGCGTGATTATTTTTTTTATTTTTTATTATGCGCATGTTCTGCCTTAGCATGCAAGTCGTATGTATATGCACCGTATGTCCTAGCAGTACTTCCTTCATTGCACATGTTTTGTGCATCTAACCGTGTTGGGTACATATATAAGTAGACAGTGTTGTCGGGTTGTGTAACCCCAGTTACAGGTTATTGTTGTTGTCATGTCAGACAACAAGGTAGATCTTCCGTCCCTGGGTGCCTTTAAAGGTCCAGCACCAGTTGTGAAGATGGACGGTACGAACTATGAACTGTGGGCCATGCAGTTCATGAGTCTTATGCAATGCAATGGCAAGAAGCATATCCTCACACAAGAGGAACCGGTTGACAAGACTGGGGTTAACGCCTCACGGGAGGCTGACGACGCTTATGCGCGTGTATGGCTATCCGGGACTGTGTCCATGGAAATAGCCAATGACATTCTGAGTCAACCCACTGCGAAGGCTATGTGGGATATTCTGGCAGCCACATATTCTCCGGCAAAGAACGAGTCCAAGATCTTACAACTTCAGCATGATATCTTCACCTCGAAGCAAAACAGGCGTCCTCTCCATACCCTTTACACCTCTCTGAGGGGTATGTTTGAGAAGCTACACGGGTACATCCCTTTGACAGCTACACCGGAGCAGCTTAAAGCATACAGGGACTCGGTGATGACTGGCGTATTTCTAGCAGCCCTTGATCCGGAGTATGATGCCGCCCGAGCACAGATTCTTACAGATTCCACCATCCCACCTATGGAGGAGGCATATCGCAGGCTGAGTAGACTCTCCATATCTTATGGTGGAGGTTCGACACCTTCAGTCATGGCATCTTCTCGTGGCAGAGGAGGCTATTCACATTTTCGAGGTAGAGGCAGTCGCGATCGAGGAGGAGGAGGTAGCAGACCTCCTAGACAGCCGTGCTCCTACTGTCGCCGAACTGGTCACACTGAGGAAACATGCTACTCCAAGCATGGGTTTCCTACTACTACGGCACGTGTGGCAGAGCAGGCTCAGCAGGAAGGAGGTCCTTCCCTTGTCCCGGATCAGAGGTTTGAGGAGTTAGTGGCAAGACTTCGGGAGATCATGCCTGGCCAGGGATCAGCTAGTACTTCAGGATCATCAGAGATAGCTGGCTCAGCATCCTATTCAGGTACCATGTATGCATTTACTAGTAGTTACAGTGCAGATCTATCAGAATGGATCATGGACTCAGGAGCTTCTCACCACTTATGTGGGAACAAGAAGCAGCTGGATGGTTTTATTACAACTCAGACAGGTCGTTCCGTGGTGATAGCTGATGGGACACATTCTCCCATTACTGGTCAGGGGGAGGTGCAATTGACCCCTGGGATACGGCTTCAGAATGTTCTTTATGCCCCTAATTTTTCCATGAATCTACTGTCCATTAGTCAAATCACTAAAGACTTACATTGTCGTGCCATATTTGACCCATCTGCTCTTGTGTTTCAGGACATCCTAACGGGCAGAGTGATTGGAACTGGCCGTGAGCAAGGGGGTCTCTATAGACTGGTACAGTCTCCTTACGCTGGTGTCTCTTCTGTTCGTGCTGGATCTATCTCACCTTACACATGGCATCTCCGCTTTGGTCATCTTCCGTTGCAAAAGATGGTCCATATCCTTCCCCAGATTTCTCCCAGGTCTACTTTTCAATGCGAGGCATGCCAGCTTGGGAAACATCACCGGTCGTCGTTCCAGAGTCGTCCAGGTTCGAGTCGTCATAGTCTGTTTGAGTTACTTCACTTTGATATTTGGGGTCTCAGTCGTGTCCCTGATCTTCAAGGACACAGGTATTATCTTGTTGCAGTCGATGATTTCTCTAGACTATCTTGGGTTTTTCTTCTTAAAAATAAATCTGATGCTGGTCATATTATTCAAGATTTTATTATTGAAATAAAAATATTTTCTCTGCTAAAGTGAAGTACATACGGTCTGACAATGCTCTAGAACTGTGTAGTACCCAACTTTCCAAATTTCTTATGTCTCATGGGATTGTGCATCAGACGTCGTGTGCCTATACCTCCCAACAAAATGAGATGGCTGAACGGAAGCATCGTCATTTGTTGGATATGACCAGAATCCTGTTGATTCAGAGCCGTGCCCCTCACTCCTATTGGGGGGATGCGGTTCTAACTGCCTGTTATCTTCTTAACCGTATGCCTTCGACAGTGTTAGGGGAGAAGATTCCGTTCTTGACTGCGTTTCCTGAGAAGGATCTTTTCTCCCTAACACCACGTGTTTTTGGGTCTGTTGCATTTGTTCATTATTTTTCTCCTGGTCTTGACAAGCTCTCTCCTAGAGCTGTCAAATGTGTGTTTGTGGGTTATTCCAAAACCCAGAAGGGATATCGGTGTTTTGATCCAGTTAAACGAAGGTACTACGTCAGTGCAGATGTCACCTTCTTTGAGTCCATTATGTATTTCTCTCCTACAGGTGACAGACTCACTCACTCAGAGGAAGGAGACGACATCTATGTGCCGCCTCCACCTCCATCTGTTCCATGCTCTCATCTACCACCACAGCCTACACTACCACCACCACCACCGCCACCACCAGCTACTGTTCATTATCCTCATGTCTATCAGCGACGACCCTCTGCTCATGTGCCTCCTCCATCATCCAGCACGCCCGAGGTATGTACTGATCATTCGAGTCCTACTGATGGCATAGGTGATTTGAATGTGCAGATGGATGTACAGGGTACTGATGTACAGGCTATTGATGATACCGTTATTCCTTCTGTCGATGAGCTACATATCTCTATTGCTCATAGATGACAGAAGCGTGCTCGGACGGTGAATCCCAAATATGGGGTGGATTTTTGCTCTCAGGCGTCATTAGAGCGTTTGTCCCCGGACTTTCGCAATTTTGTTGTTGGATTATCGGCAGTACACATTCCACGGTCTTATCAGGAGGCCCTACAGAGCAGCCCGTGGCGTTTAGCTATGGAAGAGGAAATGGCGGCGTTACAGTCACGTGGTACGTGGAGTATTGTGCATCCTCCACTAGGTGCGTCCATTGTTGGAAGCAAATGGGTTTTTACTATTAAGCATCGGGCAGATGGTACGGTTGATAGATACAAAGCCAGATTGGTTGCTCGTGGGTTCACCCAAACATATGGGGTGGACTATCAGGAGACGTTTTCTCCAGTAGCCCGTCATACTACCTTACGGATTCTCATTGCAGTTGCTGTTGTCCAAGACTGGCCCCTATTTCAGCTTGATGTCACGAATGCCTTCTTGTATGGTGACTTGCAGGAAGAGGTCTATATGCAGCAGCCGCCAGGGTTTGCAGCTGAGGGGGAGTCTAGTATGGTGTGTCGTCTCCATAAGGCCATATATGGCCTGAAGCAAAGTCCACGGGCTTGGTTTCAGAAGCTCTCGGAGTTGATTGAACAGAAGGGCTTCGTCAGATCTACAGCAGATCTATTAGTGTTATCTGTTAGACCTTTATGGTAAATGCACCTATTTATACTGTACATGAGAACTTTCTGACAGAAGGTCTTAGCTAAATCCGGTCCTTGTCCTGCTTCCACTCTCTTTGTAAAGAGAGATCAGCGAGGTACTGTGATCATCTTAGTATATGTTGATGATATTGTTATTACAGGCAGTAATGAGCAGGGCATTCAAGCAGCCAAGAAGTTTCTTGGCGAGCAGTTCGTTATGAAGGATTTAGGTACACTTCGCTATTTTTTGGGGCTGGAGTTTGCACGGAACAAGCAAGGTATGGTAATGACACAAAAGAAGTATGTTATGGATCTCTTATCTGAGACAGGTATGGCAGGGTGTAGACCAGCTGCTACACCTATGGATTCTAATGTCAAACTTTATGATGATGACTCTGAGGAAGTAGACAAGAAACGATATAGAGAGCTAGTGGGAAAGCTCTTGTATGTCACTATTACCCGACCGGATATAGCCTTTGCGGTTAATAGGGTAAGTCAATTCATGGAGCAACCCAGGCAGGCTCACATGAATGCTGTTTTTATGATCTTGAGATATCTGAAGTCGTCTCCAAGTACTGGTCTTCTGTATAGAAGAGATACCTCTATATCCATCACAGGTTATGCTGATGCAGACTATGCTGGGTGTCCTAATGATAGAAAGTCAACTTCAGGCTTTATTGTATTTGTTGGCACCTCACCAGTAGCTTGGAAGAGTAAGAAGCAAACTGTGGTGGCTCGATCAAGTGCAGAGTCAGAATATAGGGCAATGGCCCAAGGTAGTGCTGAGATGATGTGGGTTAAATTCGTTTTGACTGATTTAACCATTGATGTTCCCCTTCCCATGCATCTAAAATGTGATAATCAAGCAGCCCTGTTCATAGCCAATAATCCAGCCTTCCATGAGAGGACGAAGCACATTGAAGTAGATTGTCATTTTACACGAGACTTAATTAAAAAAGGACTTATTTCGACTTCTCATGTATCATCAGGAGAACAGGTTGCAGACATGTTCACCAAGGCCCTTGCTAGGGGTCCATTTCATTTTTGTTGTTCCAAGCTGAGCATGTTGGACATATATGCTCCAGCTTGAGGGGGAGTGTTAGAGTAACATTATTTAGTAGTGTTAGAGTAACATTATTTAGTAGTGTTTGTTTGTCTTCTTTATGTAAATTACCCATAGAGCTTTTCTCCTATATAAGAGAGCTCTAGGGTTAATGGAAATGCATCTCATTCATTCCTTTCAACACCGTCCACTAAAAGGACCAAGTTCTAAGCCCCGCAAATTACATTTTCTAAAAAAAATAAGAATTACAGGGAGAATGCAACACTTGAACACAAAATGGAAGATATTTGAAGTGGAAGCAGACCCTGGCGTTAAGACAATCTTTTCCATTCCATAAATATAGGTTGCATCTACACATTCTCTTTGCATTCCAAATTTGTTGACTCTGACATGTTCAGATCAATCAGTTGGAGGAGCTTCCTTTGATTCTTCACCTACGTATTGAGTCTAACAATCCTCCTGATCACACTAGAAGTATGCTAACAAGAGTACAAAACATGCCCAAAATGCAGCAACTTTCCCGAATAAGGGAGCCATCTGCAGAGGACTGGCATTGCGCAGCCATGGATATTCATCAGGTGGTGGCATCACACAGTTATCACCGTTGAAATACAGCCGTCTCGGGAAGGCCCATCCTTTCTCTAAAGTGAACTTGGCTGGATCCTTGCGGAAGAGGAGCTCCGATTGCACATTTCCAAGGGGACCAGCTTGCATTAGCAAGTCATTGTAGAACTTCATACCCCAAAGCATCGCAGTATCATCTGCAAGCAATCACACCATGCATACATGTTAAGAATATGGTAATTGGCATTATCCTTTGCCAAGTCAAGGTCAAGTCACTGCTTTGAAATTTAATGTTCGCCTGAGAAATTGCACAAATTCACATTCAGTTCACTACATCAAGCTAAATATTGGAGGGTGTCATGGCCCCTCTTATTTCCAAGTGTCCAAGTAAAGGTTCATAAGAACAATAAAATGACCATTTCTGAAAGCAGAGGAATATGGAGAGAAAGTAATGAAAAAGAATCCATTTTCGCTGACCATGTCGTATCCAAGAATTTGTATTTTTGGCATTCCGAAACAAGTTTCCATCACACTAAAGGAAATTATTATTTTCATTTCCCATTCCCCCTCGAAACAAAGGGAATACGTTTCCACAGGCCCCAGTCATAATTACACACAACTTACCACTCTTTTTCAATTTCCATCAATATAACCACAAATATAAGGATGTCAAATACTTTTTATTTCCTTTTCATCATCTTGTTGGGGGTAAAAAACAAATACAAGTGAGCAATCAACCACTACTTTGGAATCACGCAAGTAATAAGACAACACAATAAAATGATAGTCAGTCACCTCTTGCGACCATGGAAAAAGAAGATATCACGATGAAGAAGAACAAGTACGTTGTTTCCTTGTACTTCTCTCCGTCTCTCCCTCTTACATTGTTGCCTTCTCTTGTGGATTGGTTGAATAGCGTGCCCTCTCTTTTTTTAGGTGCAAATACAATCTTAGATTGATTGTAATGATAATTCTCAATCAATTAGGATCCCAAACAATCTCAATCAATCAAGGTCACAATTTCAATCAATCAAGATGCCAATCACTCAATATCCCAATTAATCTCAATTAATCAAGATCTAAATAAGATTTGATCACATCAAATCAAATTTCCTTCAAAGATTGCATGGAATCCAACTCTACAATATTAGAATCTAATTTTCTAATAATGATCTTTTTCATTTGATGAGGGAAACTACTTGTTGTTTCTATCTAAAGTTCAAAGTACAAACCACCCTCTTTATGTTAGAATTACTACTCATTGTTAAGTTCTTCAATTAACATTCTCATAAGAAGAGAATGTTAACATCATCATCCTCCCTTAGACTCCATCTACCTCTTTTCAGAATTCATACATTTTTTAAAAATTACTTTTCAACTAAATCGATAATTATCCATAAAATTAATTAGCACAACAAGATAGAAGAGCTAAGGGTTTTGCATCTATTGCATAGGGAGAGCATTAAATGGTGTGTGGCAAAAGTAGAACGCAAATCAAACATGCAGATAAGCATGTGTGAAAATAACCACTACATAGAATGTACGAGGTGCACCCATAATTGATGATTGAGGGAAAGAAAAGGACCCATGGCATTAGATCGTCAGGTTATGCTCTAGTAATTAGTAAGTAAATGAGATACACATACATATATATAGGATATCCTTCCAATAGGATGTGATCCTTCCTGCGTTCAGGAACACTGCCTCCTTTTTGTAAAAAAACATGATGACTTTAGTAGAATACATATACAGTTTGTATTATAATGTGCAGTTTAAATATCTATATAATAATGTGCAGTGTTGTGTGCGGGTTTGTATTTATAATGTGTGGTTATAATACAAATTGTATATGTATTTATAATGTGCTCATGTATTCTACAAAAAGAGGATGGCCTTCCTAAACAAAGGAAAGATGCATCCTATTGGAAGGGCCCCCTATATATAATGATATCGCAATATACATAAGTGATATATTGGCTCATGATATTATATAGAGATATATTAATGATATCAACAACATTTCACCCACATTTCCAATGAAAATGAAGAGGATTTTGAAATTATCCCACAATATTATGACTATTCCATGCAACATGTATTTCGTTTAAAACTGATTATTGGTGTTTGTTTATTCCATTGGTGTTTGTTTCTTCCATAACTGAGAGCTGGTGTTTGTTATTCCATAATTAAATGCAGAGAATATGAATTATTATTATTAATCTGTAATGCAATATATATGTTCATCATTAATTAGTTTTCTTTACTTCAAAACACTCGAACCATCCTGTAATAATCATCAATAATGGACATGAAATACCCGACACCTCCCAAAGATGGGACCTGGGAAGGGCCCCGACATTCGGCATGAGTGTAGTCTATAGTGTCTCCTTCGTCATATGAATTGCTTTCTTGAATTGCTTTATATGCTATTTCCCGAGCATGCCATGCTCACATACTCCAGCTTGGATCCTTTGAGATCCCCAATGAGAGCCTTCCAACTGAGGATGTTCATCCCCATATGACTCATGTGCCCAGCCATATATGCCACAACTCTGTTTCTGATTTCACAAGCAATAAAACTAGTAATTGTAGACCATGTGTGACATATAGGGCCTTTTGCTTATTCCTCTAGATGATAAATGCCCTACCTTTGCCAACCTGCATAACTCCACCTTCAGCGTTGTACATATATTCTTTAGAGTCCAAGACTCCAAGGGATATCAGGTTCTTTCTCAAATCAGGAACATGTCGAACTTATGTAACCATCCTTATGAATCCATCATGCATCTTGATCTTCACAAATCCAATTCCTACATTTATGAACACTCCTCACGATGACGTTTCCACCATCAATCTTCTCATAGGTTTAGAACCAATCTTCATTGGGGCCTATATGGTAAGAACAACTTGAATCACGAACCCATGTGTTTTCGGTCACCTTCTAATCTATAACTGTGTGGACCAAATCATCTTCAGAATATGCACTTCCCTGAGCCACTACATCAACCGTGACTTTCCCTTTCTTCTTCGAACAATCCTTCCAATGTTAGAGTTCCTTGAAGTAATTGATGATGTATTTAGAATTGTAATTCTTTGAGTTGGACTTCTGCTTTTCTTTCTTCGTGTAGCCAGAACTAACATGACTATTTTCGTGAGCCATAACCAAACCTATAGTGTTAGAGTCCTACTTGTTGGTAGCCATATACCGAAGTTCACGCGCATACAAACTCGCGTGAACTTCCTTTAGGGTTATTCTTCTTTTCTCACAATAACAATCACACAAAATTCCCATACAATAGCGGAAGAGAAACCAACAAAATCAATGTGGTATCCTCATCTTCAATCTTAACATCCTACGTTTCTTAAATCCATCATCAGTGTATTTAAGCGATTTAGATGTTCTTTAAGAGATGTACCTTCCTATATGCGGAGAGACAATAGACATTGCTTCAACAACTTGTTGATCAGAAACTTTGCAATATACAAACTTTCGAGTATCAACTACAGACTGGGCGTAGACATCTCATAGATGATCTCCTAATTGATCTCAACTACCAAACACAGCATGATCGTCAAGTACCCCTTTTCATGCACCATCAACTCAAAGGGTTCGAGTGCATCCGCCCGCTCATAGTCCAATGTCGCTCAGATATCTTGCTTTTTCAGAAGGGCACGTATCTTGATCTACCATAGATTAAATGTGTTCCTCCTGAGAACTTCTCGATCTTCAGATTGTGTGACATCATTTGTTTGATGATCCCGACAAAACATGATGCTATGTTACCAATTTGATGTGAATCGTGAAAGCCAATATGTACAAGCACGATCGATCAATCAAGACACAGATTTACAAGGTTCGCCTGTAACTAGGCTACGTCCTTGAACGACAACGATCGATTTCCATTATGTGAAGAAAGAACATAGATGATACAAAGATCGCTAATTTAGGGAGTTTATATTCTAACCCGTACAAACTGAGCCACGGATGCAGATAGATCTGAATACCCATATAAGAAAAATTTCAGGACAGGGGCGATGATGCATGTAACCTTCACAATGAGGAGCAACTTCTCCCCCCATTCCCCTCCCCTAAAGCCTATATTGGTATGATGGCATGACACGGGGGAGGGGGGTCATATCAACATCAACACTCTTCATCAATTCATGAGTTTCTTATGGCACATACAAATCAGATTACAAGGTTTAATTTGATGCGCTCATGAAGACATGTGATGAATGAGGGGAGGACTTGTAAGATGTTGAGATGCCTTGAATCTTAACTCATCCGTTCAGCCCCATATTTTGTTGTGGTTGTTGTGCGAACTCCTCATCACTATCAAGCGAAGTTAGCTATCCCAAAATGATGATATCACTGATGATCAACAAACTTAGGGAGGAGTCTAAGGGAGAGCAGGTTAGGGAAAACCATCCTCCCTCGAAATAACATTCTGCTTCGTGGATCCAGTTTACATTAGGATTTGTGAAATCACGTGTTTAAGGGTGATTCTTCTATATGGCATTGTTAACAAATCCTTTTAAGGAGAGACCTATTATTCATCTTCTATAATATTTCTCTACCGTTATATTAGAGAGAGACATGTCATCGTCGATGAAGACAACCCAATTAAAGGTAAAGCTCCGTAATCTAGTGTCGTGGTTGTTTCACGCCTGCTTGATTAGTGTTCTCTTTTCTTACAAGCAACATGAGAACACCAAGCTAATATTGTTTCGAACATTTCACTAACATATGAGGGCTTTGGTGTTATCCAATAAATGGTGTTTCCACCTCCCCACCACTCTATTTTGTTGGGTTGTAATGTTGTAGAGATATATGATGTCTCACGGTTCCAACAAGAAACATTGTACTGACATGGCAATATACTTTTTGGCATTACACAGAGATATGAATATGATATTAGTTGACAAACATAGTCAAAAGTTTTTAGGGTTTTTATCACTTGTGCCCCTCTGAGATATCGCAATTTCAGTTATGCCCCTATCTTTTTGGTAATATCAGTTGTGCCCCTCACTTCTTTCTCCGTTATCGCTTGTGCCCTTCTGTCAGATTGACCGTCAATGAGTTGACTTAACCATGGTTTTTTCAAACCTTGGTGTAGTTAAGAGGGGTATTATTGTCCGGAATCCTCTTCTTCCTCCTCTTCCCTCATCCTCTTCTTCCTCCTCCAACCTCCTCCTCCCTCTCCACCCGGAACTCCTCCCCCTGCCTCGAGCTCCGCCCCAGCCTCCCCCAGCCCCCTGCCATGAGCTCCCCATCATAACGGTTCCAGGCATCAGCTTCGGCCCGAGAGGCAAGGGGGCGACCTGGGCGTGGGCGGCGGCTGGGAGGAGGAGGCAACCCAATACGTGCCCGCACCTACGAAATCCGATTGTCACCAACCATAGAAATCTCATTCAAAACAAGAAAAAGAAAAAAAATCCTGAATGATCACATCTGATATTCAATTTCCATCACGATCGTGAAGAAATACGGAAGAAATTAGCAATCGGTATCCTGTACGCTCAAGTGAGGAGACGACAGTTCTGATATCCAAATACGCATTACATCAATCAGTTCTCCTCTCAAAATTGTTACAAAAGATCCATTCTAGAATTATTCATAACCAACCCCGGCCTGCCCTCTTCCTCCGCCCGAAATGGACGCGAGGCTTTCAATGGCGGAGTCGGCTGATGCGGACGAGTTGGATAAGGAGTTTAAAGGTACGCCGAGTGGGAAGGCAAAGGAGGTGGTGAGGGCGAGGTATGAACGGCTGCGGACGCTGGCTGCAAGGGTACAAACGGTGATGGGGGATGTTGCGGTGCAAGGGGAGAGAGTGCAGGCGCTGGTGAGCTGGAGGGACCCCCACGCAACGAGGATGTTTGTCGGCGGGTGCACGATGGCAGCGGGGGAGTAGTTCCGGGTGGAAAGGGAGGAGGAGGAGGCTAGAGGAGGAGGAAGAGGATGGGGAAGAGGAGGAACAAGAAGGGGATGAGGAAGAGGGTGTAAAATGACCATTGAACCTTTTTTTAAAAAAATCAATTCCGCTTATGTCCTCAAAGTTAATGTCCGTTTGCACTGTGGATGAACGGTCACTAACCCGAGGGGCGCAAATGATAGATTAGCAAGAAGTGAAGGGCACAACTGATATTACCAAAAAGATAGGGGTATAACTGAAATTATGATATCTCGGAGGGGCACAAGTGATAAAAATCCAAGTTTTTAATAGTACAAGGATCTCATATTGACATTTTGACAGCTAAACTAATCACCAATAACAATGATAAAAATTTATGTATATATACCCTATCACACCCCTAAACATCGAAATAAACGAATGAAACTAAAGAAGGGATTTTATCCTTAAAAATAGGGTAAACGACTTTGATGTATTTTGCGACTTGGCATATTTCGCACTAAATGCACACTATATGTACTATAACATAAAGTAGCAAATAACTTATTTAAAGCTGAAAAATTAAGATGTCTCAAATAAATGTATCATAGTAGAATCAAGAATATCAATAAATCATACATGTTTATACTCAATTAAAAGACAAGAGCTCATTGCTCATAAGACATCAGGGTAATGTGAATTCCATTAGTGGTCATCCTTTTTGAGAAACATGATTCGAATTCAAGAATATCAATACATGGTTTTGGAAGGAATATGACTAATGTTGTTGCCCTATGGTCGATCGAGAAATCTTCTCCTGAACCCTGAAATACTAGAGATATATGTGACCATATACTTCGGGTTATCCATGTATTCTAGTATAAAGGATGCATGAATATTGGGAATAATCAAGGTTGATGGTATTATATTACATTCTATACCATCATCGTTTCATTCTGACAGAATGACGAAACAGATGGATTTCACCATGGATCAAAATATCTAGGTATATCTTCGATATATTTATGATATATCTATATCGACAAGTCAAAGAAACTCGAATACGAAAATATGTGACCATATACTTCGGGTTATCCATGTATTCCAGTATGAAAAATGTGCGAGTATTGGGAATATTCAAGGTTGATGCTATTATAATATATTATATACCATCGTCATTCCATTTCGACTGAATGACGAAATAGAATGGATTTCACAATAGATCGAAATATCCCGATATATCTGCGATAAATCCATATAGATAAGTCAGGGAAACCAATATTACCTTGGATATGGATATTGACCAATATCGAGCGATATATCGACGATATGCCATATGGTATCATTGGTATTGATGAAATTTAATGCAAACTTCCCATCATTTAGAGTTATATCATCGATATCATGTCGATATCGATGTTATATCATCGATATCAATTATGCTTGCTTGTTTTATAAGGAAAGAAGCTTGAATGATAAGTTTTTTGTTCTTTAAGCTTTAAAATTTGCTTTATTGAGATTTTATAATCACTCTCTATATTAACACATTTGGAAACAAATCCTATATGAATAAATAATCAAATTCATGATATGTAGCATGGTTCAAAATATCGTGATATATCGGTGATATATCAATATCGTTAGAGGAAGGGTTTCGATATTCGGGTTTCTATTGAATTCCATTATATTGCCCAATATCTCACAAGATAGCAATGAAATATAGGTAATTCATCTCATAGCATACAAATTTTCCCAAATAACGATTGATATAGACTGATACCATTGATATAGTTCTGATATTTCTCAATATCACCCATTCTTTGTTTTTTAATCTATTTGTTTGGGATCTTGTTGTTGTATCCATTCCTATTATTAAAAAAATATTATAATTTATATATTTTTCAAGCCCGGGATGCTTGAACGGGGGGCTTCACCTCTTTATGTGACGGAGAAGAAACAACTATAGAGCCGATCAAGGATTGGGTACATACATATATGTTATTATGTTCAGTAGCTTGTTAGAAAGATATCTGATATAGCTCAGCATTTTGTTTATATATTATATGTGATGTGATGTAAGGTTAATGCCCTAAATACACCTCCTTGATGTCACTAAATTCATTGTTTTGCTTTCTAATATCTCTCACCAGCCAACGGTCAAATTTCAGCATTGACAGCAGTGATATGTGCAATATATTGTGTATTGGTCTACTAAATACACCTCATTCTTGCATACAAGTGTGTATCTATAAGTTATTTATTGTTTTAAGAACTAGTATGATTTTAATTTGTGAAAAGGTTGCTTTTTTGCATCATTTCCAAGATTTCCATTGATATTGTTAATATATCCTCGATATATCCCTTTTCGGGCTAACCAATCAGATATCGATATCGATATTTCGAACCTTGTGAATCATCGACTCCACTATAAGACAAGATAAATGAGATTTATTTGGATTAAATCTCATTTCATTTACTAAATCAGATTCCAAAGAGTTGGAGATTGATTGCAAAGAATTCTGATCAATACGTGATATAGTTGGGTATCCAACTCGATCAAATCTCAAATGATTTATAAAATCTCCCTACCAATATCACCAAGTATCCCCGTTTGTTGCCCAAAATTGGAAAAGTCCCAATTTGATCATGAGTTCTTTATCCGTGAATAGCACTATCCCCGATTTTATTATTGGGAATTAGATATTCACATATCCCAAAATCAAGAACCGCATATGAGAATTAGATTTTTCATGAATCACATATTGTGCTATACGGGATTTCACTATTCGAGAAATGTGAGCCAAGAAAGCATAATAAAAATATTTGTGTATTGTTGACTCGAGGTGGGGCATGTGAATTCCATTCACACTCGATAAAGATTTAGTTACATCAATTTGTTTACATATCTTTGTTGAATTTATTTTCTAATTCAATTTTCAATTTGGAATTTGTTGCGATAGACATGCAAACTATGTGCATACATATTTAAGAGGTTCACCCAACTAGGCTACGTCCTCGGGCGGCAATGATCGTTTTTAAATCACCATGTGGTTTCACGGTTTAAAAAGTTTTTCTTGTTATTTATCCATACAATGGATGGTTTTTTTTGTTTGATCACCTTTTTCCGCATGTTTCAATGATGCGCATGTCAACCCCCCCAACCCCCACATAAAGAACAGGTAGGTTTCTGGTGTCGCTATTTTTGTTTCTCAATTAAGACAAAAATGCTCAACATCTAGGACAGATAGGTTATCTTACTCTGTCATAAGGTTTCCAACTAAACAAAGAAAGTGTGACACAGGAACAAAGATGTGAACATACTTTAACTTTATTTCACTTTAGGTGGTAAACACCTGGATGAAAAATAAGGCACTCATGGGATATGATTCATGGCCATGTCATCTTTGTTGATGCCTACCAGGCTATCACTTAAACTGAGAACTTTATTTTGTTAATGTGAATGATGATCCACATTCCTACACAGCACAGGTTTTTTTCTTCCGGACCCAATCTCATTTGCATTTTTTGCAATAAAATTGGGTCACGTGATTATTGTTTCGAAGAAAAAACTGACTAGATGAATGTCTTGAAGTATTACATTATATCATCAATAAAAGCTTTAGTTTAACAAAATTAATAAAACTATAGCAACCCAGTTGATTAACCAAAAAGGTCACATAAGTGAAAAAGATGGCAGGATAAGATCAACTTACTTATGGATCCATAAGGAGTAAGTGACTTGTAATTGAAACTGAATAACTGTGTTATGTTGTCGAAGTTTGGATGTTGAACTACCAAATTCCAGTTCGTGTAGTTCATCCTATAGTTGAAGTTTGTTATTGTGATCTTCACACGCCAATACTCCTTGTAGTTAAGCTTCACGTGCCAATGTACTCTTACAGGACACATGTGCGATGTGCATTGAACTAAAGGTGTGTATGTATTTTTGCCTGGTCCAGCTATAGCAGATGCTAAATAAGGTGAATCTCCCCTGCATATCAAATGAAGGTGTGCACCAGTGTTAATGAGAAACACGCATTTGTTGGAGCTGTAGAACAGACAGGAGAAGAAGCAGATGTAATTAGGATAGATATATATATATATATATCTTACTCCACACAGCTTCCTGGTTGGGTTTCATTGTTCCGACAACCACAAGCACATGTTGGGCAGCCCACGATTTTATCATTATAGAAGGAAGAGAGTGATACACAACAGACTGGTGCCTTTTGAGCCAGAAATTGGGAATATGTGCATGTAACATTCCATGTCACTGCAAAAATCGGAAAAATAAGTCATTTAATTGATTAGGAAACTATTACAGAGAAAAGATTGGTAGAGAAAATGAATAAGATCACGTGCCCAACATAATAATGTCACCATATCGACAAAATTTAGATTTTGAAATCACGGTTTAGCCTAAGTAATTAGCAATCAGATATATTTACTGTTTGGAAGAAGTTTTATCAGTTCCATCAATCATTTTGAGGCCAAGAAACATTATATGTTAAATACATAAAAATTTCAGCCGGAGACTGATTATTTTTTCTGACTTGTGTGAAACCAATGATAGGATAGGAGACACAACTTACTTAGTGCTTGTGTTACTCTGCGGCCATCTTTGGTGGAAAATTTTGTAGGTGGCACAGTTTTCGCAGGGCCACAGGTGTAACCTGGTCCGGGAGCTCTAAGAGTAAAGTTCAATGGCAGCTTCACGGTCTTATTGGTAGTTCCTCCTCGGCCTACACTGACCTGAAAAGATGAAGCTGCATTTGATGGATCTTGGACCCACGAATCGATCACGCCCCCTTTGCAGCAATTAGCTATTTGCATGTTGTATGGGGTCCCTGGAACAAGATCGACGACGGTTGGATCCTTTTGCAGCAATGTGGGATGTTCCCTTTAAACTTTGAGCAATCACCCTGCTCAGTTGTTTGTGCGCCAACCATGGACCATATAACCTCCTTCTTTGCCCAAGTCCATTGCAGAGACCATCCCGGAGTTTGGATGTGACGGTATTGCTGGAAGTTGAACATGGTAACCACAGCCTGAAAGAAATAGAAAAGCAAATCGATGGTTATTTGAGAATTTGAGCAGCATATCATGGTTGACACAATATATCCTTAATCATGCTTTTTTGGCCTAAAAGATATTAAGGTAGGTTAACACTAATCTTCATGACAATTGACAATCAATCTACAATCCACTTGTCCAAAAAGGTGAGATACTTACAACATAACCATCGGGTGTCCACTGCATAATATCCCATTTAATAGTTATATTTCCATTAGGGTCCAGGGGGTCATAAGCATCTGTAGGAAGCAAAGAAATAAACAAGTTTAGAATCAAAAATTGCATGATGTACAAGTAAAGAACAACTAGTCTTTGCCACAAAAATCTAAAATTGTTTTCATCAACTTGACTTAAGGTTAACACACGATAAAGCATTCAATTCAATCCGAGAAAGCCATATCGAATGTGGAAAAGTTCAGGAAAACAAGAACTGACGATCTGCATGAACTTCTATTCATATCAGATCCAGGCAAGATAATAAGAAGCATGTTTAGCCATCGCTTCCAACTTAGGTTTATTATTCCGAAGGGAAACTCTACAAATCATCATTAAAGCCTATGACATGCTTGACCGGATTCTGTTTCTTAAAACGCAAAGTTTGCGAGTATAAAATTCTTCCTGTAGGTGCCGTCAAAGCAAAAAGTTAATCAACAATTTATAGAAATTTAGACTTTTTAAAGCAAAACTCGAAGTGTTCCAAATCAAATCGAAAACCCAACTAGAAAAATACTGTCCTACTTAGATTATGCGAACAGATTACAAGAAAGCGCGTAACTCCTCCCTAAATCTAAGAACCAGGATCTCACTAAAATCTCCACCTTCCACTCTTCATAAACTGCCCGTACCAGCAAATATCTAATACAAACCAACCATTTGAACACGATGTTAGCTGCAACAGCAGCAGCGATACAAAGTAGCTACAAAATGCAATTTTCGCACTAAAAGACCCGCCGACAAGACCAAAGAAGTGTTGAACTGGAAGAAAGGTGGGATCTTTGTAGAGACCCAGATCTGGAAAACAGGAATGCGGAGCTTCCGAACCCCAATGCGGAACTGACCTGTAGGCGCCAATCGGAAGCAAAAGAGGGCGAAAGCGAGAAGAATGGAGAGATGGGTAATCTTCCGCAGCATGGGGTTTGGAGCTCAAAGGTCGGATCTTTGCAGCTGACGTGAGGCGTAGAGATCACTCCAGTGGATTAATGGTGGCTGCTGCCGATGCTCCTGTTCTACTCTCGCCCCTTTTCTCTGTTCTTCTTCTCTAGAGAGAGAAAGAGCAAGGAGAAGCATCTCATCATGTTGGGTTTTAAGTTCGAGTAATCATCAAGCCACCAACTACCTTTTGATCAATAAAATTATTATAAAAATATCGCCTTTTCAGTTTCTAGATCAATGTCCAATTTTCATAGCTTTGCAAACAAGTCCATGTAAATTACACTTCCTACTTTTTATGTATCAAGAGTAAATTGATAATCCACGTCACCCTCCATGTAATCCTAAATCAAAAGTTGCACTATAAATAGGCGTTGTGGATAGCCTTATATTGTACTCCAAACAACTATTCCGCAATAAGAAATAAGAAAGTCTAAAGCAGCAAATAGATGCAAGCACATTGCTGAACCACTGTAGATCCTTGTGTTGTATGATTATGTGTTTCTGTTTGTACATCAATTTATGATTGTTTATTGTTGATCGGATTCCTCCCTACCGCTACCACCTTGAGCATATTTCCTATAGGACATATGGCATTTCAGGTAGTAGTTCAATGCTTCAGTGATAAACATGGAGGTGTCATCGAGCCCCTTAACCCATTCCTTCTCTTTCCTATGTGGGTCTCACTTTTTTTCTTTTTTAATAAATTAAATAAAGCAATTCTCTTTTATCAATTCCATCAAGTAATATATTATACCATCATATCATATAAAAATTATAAAATTACTCCACTTATACTCAATTTTCCAAACTTCAATACAATCGCATCACAGTAACTACTCACTTTTCCATACTTCAATACAATCATATCACAACAAATCCACCCTCAGTTTAATCTTCTATCCAAACACCAAAACACAAAAATAGATAACCCTATACCGATTTAATCCATCCTAACCCGTGTACCAGATGCACCCTTATTGTTCATGTTGAGGAGGTTCGTGAAGGTAATGCAATTGATGGCAACGAGGAGGGAAGTAGATCTGGTGATGAAGAAGTTATCAAGAGCGAGGTGACATAGGTTGAAGAAGCTTTTGGCTACAGGGGTAAAATAGTCATATGACCAATGCTTTTATTATAAATATTTCTCGAGATAAGCAATGGAATAAACAGTTGCATCACTACCACGTAGTAATATGTGTTTAATCATTTTTTTCATATGGTTGGCATGCATATTGACCAATGCTGTATCACATATCACATACTTCACTGTCGGTGGGAATGGAATTGAGAAGTTGTTTATTTTATGCATCGTGGTGGTTAGTTGAAATTGAGATTGAAAGCTACGGGCAATACAATGTTTCTCATAGGCTGTCATTTTTGTTGGTACATTGTCCCCGTCAGAGCCATCGCCGGATTGTAAGCCAACGGTTGAGATGGCATCTTCCCAATGCCTGGATCTGTTAATTATTAATTAAGCCCCTCTCTCCCACTTAAATACTAATTATATACTAATAAACAAAAAAGGAGTGAAGGCAACCGCGCTGCGTACGCTTTGGCACGTGCCTCGCTGTCGGCGCTGAATGGAAATTTTTCTTGCGTACATACGCTTCTAATATTTTCGGTTTTGAGGGTACAATCGAAAACTAATATTAAATATATAGCTTGCACCCGCTTCGGTGGATGTGCTGCCGGTGGACGTGGGAAGGGGGAGAGAGGGTAGGTGGACCTGGAAGTGGGTAGGGGGCTGACGGTGGGGTTCAGAGGAAGGGCTGTAATAGATTTTATATTTTTTATTTGCAAATTCAGTTTCAAAAATCCAATCTTGTATATTGTTTCTTCATTCTACATATTTTTTAAATTTCACTCAAATTCGATGTCATTTGTTATTTTATCTTAATGGTAAAATATTCGATCAACATTAAGCAACTTAAATCATGTTTAGAACAGAATCAAACCTTTGACCGTTAAGATAAAATAACAGGACATCAGATTCGAACGAAATTTGAAGTTATTTAAAATACTAATAGAATATTCAATCTATAAGGTTTGATTTTTGAAATCAAATTTGAAAAAAAAACCCATTACAACAAGATTCGACCCCTTGGAGGACAGGGTGGGTGCTGATTAAGATTAAAATAAAATAAATCCCACTACTGGATTGAGTTTAGTTGGATTAACTTAAGGAAATAGTTAAGTCAGTGGAGGAAAATAATGAAGAGGCATGTCTGTAAACATTATTTAAAAAAGGAGGACAAGAAGATGTTGATACAGATTCAAAGGAGGTGATCAGAAAGTACAAGGTGATCAAAGATTGAGGTGGGTGAGATGTGGACACATATTCAAAGAAGGAGGAGGATGGGAAGATGAAGCGGAACGGGGGATGCATATGAAAGAAGAGGATGGAATAGGAAGGAAGAATAGAGAAGAACGGAAAAAGAGGAATAGGAGCATAAGAATCAAATGGAAAACAAAGAAGAAGATCAGAGGGGATTACAGGTCTGAGATGAGATGGAGGAGGCGCTTAGGAATCGACCATATTTGTAACTCGGTTGTGGTCTTTGCTTAAGGAATGGTGACTCGATCTCGAGCAGCTCGTGGCAATCAGAGCTTTAATAGAAGTATCAGACCTTCTGGATCTCGCTTGAGACGGAAGGGGACTCATTACCGCTGTCGATTCTGAATTCCTCGTTGTCACCAAGATTAGGTCGATGCTAGAGCTCGTCTCTCAAGATCGATGGATGCCCAAGAAAGGAGGCATCGATGGGGTTTTCTTAAGAGGCGGTAAGGACTTTGTCGTGGTTGTAGAGATGGTGAAGGCGAGCTCGATTGTTGAAAGGAGGCAAAGCTTGCGGAGGGGGTGAGCACACAATCGATGGAGTGGTCGAAGGGCAAGGAGGAGGTGTTAGTCGGTCGATACAATCGGATGTGGAAGAAAAAGAATACACCATCCAATTGGGTTCTGATCAGAGGGTATGGGTGTTCCATGTGGTGAAGCATTACAGGCATATACACCTTTACATCCTAGTTGATCTAGCATGTTGTAAATGGAGAGGGTGAAAGAATGCAAAATCACCCTGATTAATTTATTGATGTTGCAGTAGTAAGGTGATTCAGGATCGACCAAAAAACATACTAAGAGATAATATAGAAAATTAAATCTCAATGAAGTCAATTTATTTATTTTACTTGGGTAACTCCTAAGGTCGACACAAGGGGGTAATATGAGGGTATTAGTTCTCAAATAACTTAGAAAATTCAAGTTTCCTAAAGAAGAATAATTTTAGGAGTTTTGTATTTTTTGTAATTTTAAGGGTTTTAGATTTTTAAGATGTAATAAATTTAAATAAATATGATACATGGATTTTGCAAATATTTTAATGCAAAAAATAATGATATTTAATGTATGAGAATAAAATAGATACATGCAAATTTTATAAGTTTTAAATGATGTGAAATGGACGTGAAACAATGTAACGATGAGATGTAAGCAAACAGGATGGAGCGATTTAATCAAGGAGCCGATTTCATTTGCAATGACCCATCCTTGATGATTAATTTCAAAATATGATTGACAAAGTGTCAATTAATCTCCAAAATAAGTCTCAAATTCATCCCAATTTTCACATGCTATTGAGCAAGAAAGTCAATATCAATGAATCAATGAGCTCTTAAAATAATAAAAGAATTCTCAAATATATTACTATCTAAGATGTCTTCAATTTAATTGATCAATTATTCTATGTGAAAGAGAATTAAATAAGCTTCAAAACGATAGAAACAACATAAAAATCGGACCATAAATGTCAAGTTATGAAAAATAGAAGTTTAGGGGTATGAGTGTAAATAAAATAAATCAAGATTGCAATTTGGACCTTTGGAGGCATGGATGTAGTTGGTAAACTCGATAGAAGTTATCTGTAATTAGTCCAACGACGGGGGTGTGTATGCGGTTTCTAGAAAGCTCGAGGGTACCGGTGTTATTTTTTCTCGCACACATGATAAGACTCGTGTGCGGGAGGTCTTCTCTACTATTCGGGGGGCACTATTGTATTTGGGCCAGACTATGTGTCGGGCATGTGATAGATGTTAGGCATAGATGGAGGTCCGGGTCTGAACTTCCATGTGGTGTGCTCTATGTGCTATGGCTCCTCCTGGGGCTAGGAGGCTTGAGTGGTCTATTAAACGGTTGAGATGGCTTTGATCGTGCAGTGCATGTAGCATGGGACCTGGAGTGCTCATCTTCCCTTCTTACTCTCCTCCTCTTATTTGATGAGGTGCGGAGGAGGGGTTGTTGTCCTCCAAATCTCCAGTGTCCGACTCATGGCCTAGATGGTACTCCTCTAGTAATGCTATTGTCAAGACCTGCAAGAAGGAGGAGGCTTGAAGCTTCTACCTCGGCCTGACGTTACTGCTCAAGAAAGGGGGGTGGGTGTTGGTTCTTCATGAGATGGAGGAGGTAGGAACCTATTCTTCGGCAGAGTTGAGGGAGATAATGCAAGGTAACATGGAACTAGAGGAATACAAAGTGAGTGCAGCGCATCGATGGTCGGAGGGTAAATTGATGTAAGGGATCAAGGATGGAGCAAATCAGGGAGGTATAAATCAGAAGGAGTAGATTAAAAAGAGTAAAGATGAGTATAATAAGAATATTACCTGGTTGAAGTTGCTTGGAATGGAGGAGGGATCCCTCGACTCCTTGTCATCAACTCGACCACGACGGAGATGGCGAAGCTCTGATGCTTCCTCACGAAGAAGATGCAGCATCAGGAAGGGTTGAATCCCTTAGGATCTCGCTTCTCTAGGGTCATCATCCGAGTGGATTGGGATGTTTTCACCGGCCTAAAGTCCTAGAGATCTCCCTCTCTATTGCGTATGCTGATGATGGCAGAGGAAGTCGGGATGAAGGTCTAATTTGGGTTCAAATAGGATGAGAAGGGGATTTGGGTATCTGATCGAGATTAGGTTCAAAGGGATAAGGATTGAGGAGGTGGTTACTGGAAGATTGAGAGGCAAGGCGAGGCAGGCGATGTTTGTTACAGGAAGGGGATAGAGTTGGGTTCCTAAGGTGTTTCTAAAGATAAGGATAGAGAGAAGGGATAGATGAGATGATTAGGAGACGTTAATGGTAGTTGAAGTGCTCGGGTTGATTGGGGAAGAAGGATAAGGCAAGAATGGCTTTAAGTCTTTCCCATTAGAAGTGATAAGGGAAGGTTGTGGTGTAGGTGGCGATCGGGAGGAGGAGAGAACAACGGAGGCTGGAGGTAGGAGGCGAGGAGTAGTACCCTTTGGATCAATCACAATCCAACGGTAGTAGGAGGTCAGGTACATTGCACATGAGGACAAGTGGGGACATGCGGAAATAACTTGGTCTATTGGATCCAACAGCCTCGGTGGCAGGTGCTAGCATACAAGGTGAAGTTGACTGGGATTGAGATGGACCAATGGCATGATGCCACGTGTGGAAACATTGACCATGCATGGAAAAAAGAATTAAAAATAGAGAATGAACTCAAATGAAAAAATACCTTAAATGAAAAATGTTGACCTAAATGTACTCTACAATGTTTTATGAATGACTCAAATGCAAATCAACTCAATTCAAGATATGGTTTTTTTTGTGATATCCTATGTATACAAAATACCCTATGTTTTAGTTTTGTACTTTTTATTGGATTTTTTATAGATGGATAATGTATGTAAAATCAAACATGATGAAAAATAATTTAATGGACTCAATGTAATTTTTTAGATTTTTTTAATAACTAATAAAAATCAGAATGAATTAGTGAGGTGAAATATATACAAGCGAATTTGGTCAAGGTACTCAAGCCACCATTTGCCTTTTTCATCGCTTTTCTGATTTTTTTGTCTTGATTTTGATGTAATTAATTAGTTCGTGAAATGAAATAAAGAAACGAAAAAGAAATAGATCAAAAAAGTCAAATATGTACATGAAATAACAGGCGAAAGATCAGTAAATATGTACAATATACAATTAGGTTCCAAAATTAATATTTTACAAATGAATATGATTCTTTTGAATTCGGTATTGATTTGTAGATAATTAAATGTACATTAATTTAAAAGTAAGGAGAATGAATTTGAACATTGTATAGAGATATCTATATTTACGGCTTTTTTCTTGGGAATTAGGATTCGGGTTTGTTTTAAATATATACAAGTTAGTATTTTTTAGGATTTTTCATTGATCACTATTAGTGAAATGTACCCTATGGAATTAGTTCATATCATTTGGAGTTAGGATGAATTAACTAAAAATGGGCTAAGCTAGGTGGATTTTGTATACTTGGAAATGAATGCTGAATGAAATGCTAATTTATGAAAAGTATTTACAAGTGCTTGAATGTTAGTTTTGAAATATAAACATATGGATGCATCTGAATACTCGGGATGAAGCTCTATTTTCAGCTAATTAGAGTGATGAATCACATATTCATCAACCCCTTTATACTTAAATCTTGTTTGTCCTCGAGCAACTAAAAATGAAGAGGAGAAATGAGATTGGGTTCCATACTAAGATCATGAAAAAAAGGTGCAAGTGGAGCTCGACATGACCTTTGGATTAATAGTTTGGCAGAACTCCTATGAGACCTGGGGTTTTAAAATCAACAGTCTCCAAGTTCGACACATCATTGTGTAGGTTCGGCTCATAAGTCATCTTAGATCATCCCTTTCCCAAAGCATACCCCAATATTTTAAAATGGCATCATGTGTGTGAAGGGTGTTAGCTATCCCCATTCGAAGTGCCAGACTACTGTGCAAACCTCTCCTCTGGTAACTCATCCTCGAGGAGTCAGGTATTTCCTTCTAAGTTCAAGTATATGCTAGTTCACAACAAATATGAGAGAGAAGTCTAAAAGAATGAGAAAACAACTGGAGTGTGACCAGTGTAGTCACCTCTCCTGTGAAGCTTGACCAGTTTAGCCAAGTCTCCACCAAGATATGCAAGCTATATGAAGCTCGGACCATTGTGGTCAATGATGTACTTGGCAATTGGCTTCTTTCGTATGAATTGTTGTCTATCTACATTGATCTTTTTATACCACGATGGATATAGGATCTTTTTTATGCTCATGTTTTGGGATATAAGAAAAAATTGTGCTAGCATTCCATCCCTCATCGGAAGCTTTATTTCAACTCGTATTCCAGTCTTTAGATGTCCACGCTACCAGAAAAGAAGCATACAAAGTCTTCTAGCACCCCATCCGAGTTGAGCTAAGTGCATAGTGCTATATTACATATTAATTCCCTATTCAAGAATCATAATCAGAATGAGGTGACCAGGTTAGACACTAAGAGTCGAAGTCTGAACATTGTCATGCATAACTTGGAGATTTAAGTTTAGGATCTAAAGCTTCTAAAGTCCTATTTCTCGGTGAAGTTCCTCTGAAAATTAAGTGGATTAAGGTCAAGTCAAGATCACTATCGATTTTTACTCATGACTCGATTCAGAACCCAATGACTTTCAACAATGCAAATGCATGATATGATGAATGGAATACAGATGCATATGATGCATTTTTATATTTTTTATGTTTTTTATAAATATTTTTACATATTTTATACATATTTACAAGTATTATACACATTGTACATGTCTTGCAAATTTTACAAGTTTTACAAGAATTATCCCATGTACCCATATAAGGTGAATATTTTCTATACAGAGAACATTGTACAATATAGTACAGTATAATGTCGAATATGTACATGAGTGGAACTCACATCCTCTATAATTAGTGTATGCTAAGTATAAAGGGGTGCAGATGAAGAAAGAAGGAATGTGGTAGAAGTCGGTTGAAGGATATGGAGAAATCCTCAAGCGCATCACGGAAGCGTGATCGTCGTATCGAATACGACGAAGAACTACTAGTCGTACTAGTTGTTCGGTGCAGCGGAATTTAAAATTTTTTAATCCGATGAAACCACATGATCCGAGAACCATTCTCAAATCGTTTCATCTATAACCACAGCAAGTATAATGCAATACCTCTTGAAGCGTGGTTGATCAAGTATCTACGAAAAAGAGACCTCCTGTCTCAAGTCCGATCGTCGGAGTAACGGCTTGCGAGCGCGGAGATGAGTCGCGGTGTCCTCGCAATCCAAGTTGATCCAAGCGCGATTGCTCCTGATCTCGTCGCACGAGATCAAACGTCTCCTTCGTGAGTGAAGCACTCCAAGAAGACAAAGAACCGCAGAGAGTCGAAGCAGCAGCACGATGACGCAGGCGTCGACGATTCTCTCCACCAAGGTGGACGGCCACCAAGAAGAGAGGGAGAGAGAGGGCTGTCGTGTATGAGGAAGAGAAAGAGAGTTTGTGATACAATAGCATATGTGTTAAGAGAGAGCCAAGTATGCCTCTCTATTTATAGGGTTTTGGGATCCATGGATCTCAATCCATGGGACACATAAAATCAATGGGTGAGATTGATTTATGTTTATCCAATGGCTAAGATTGTTGTTGTAAAAAACAACAAATTTAGGTTAAAATATATTTGACAAAATCAAATATAATTCATTCCTAAATCAACCCAACAAATAAGGAGAGAAGCCGCATGGAGATTTCATCTCCATGTGCCTTCCAAGTGGGCGCCCACACATTCCATATTGGAATGGTGTGTCGCCCATGAGATTGCATGGAGATTGCAATCTCATGGAAATCCATGAGATTGCATATCTCCATGAAATCTCTCTTATTTATTTGCAACAAATTTATTGGGTTTTATTCTTCAAAAATAATTCACAATTATCTTTGAGAATATTGCAATCTTGCCATGGAAAAATTGTGAATCATATTCACAACCCAAAACAACTTGTAATTCATATTGTTAATTAATTACACAATGTGTATCCAATACACATCATAATTAATCAACACATATGAATTATAATTAACTCTCTCTAATACATTATAAATCACATTTATAATATATTATGAATAATTGGATATTTCTATCCACATTATTCTTATCCAAAATAATTAAATCACATTTAATCATATTGGATAATTTCTCATACATCATGATAATTAAAACACTTTTAATTATCAAATTCTCTTTGCTTAGATCTTATGGAATTGTTCTTAAACCATTTAAGAACAATGCTATTTCTCCTCAGATACTTGGAGATAAGGACAGGGCGATTGTATTGTTCCACGTATAGTGACTTGGATGTTGAGATCATATCTCAAATCCAGATCCTATGGACCTCCCACTGATGCTTGATCAAATCAAGACCGTAGACTTAATCTTCTCATTGCATCTGAATCTCATTCAGATCAATGTCCAGTTCATGGACTAAGATTAGGTCACTTCTCTAATGAGAGGAGTCACTAAAATCCAAACCTGTTTCATCACTCCCTCGGAATGGAAGCGTCATGGTTATACAATCGTATATGATCAAATCACCCTTCAGGTATTCCCAATACCTGTACATCCTACATACTGGAAGACCTATGATCATCCTGAAGATAAAGATCACTTTTACATTGTCATCTTCAGGGTTAGATCATTAAGTTTCTCAATCTTGGTCATTGGGATTTGGTATAGATCATATGCTTTCACAAAGCATATATCTTACCTTCAAATTCATGTCATGCTTCCAAAGCACGACGACCATGCATGGAATTTGTTCAGTCCCAATACCTCATGAGTGAGCTCATGTCTCCCGGTTCACAGGTGAACCTGTATGATCCCTTTGAGAGATCGCATTACTCATATGTCCTTACATGCACACCAGCTCGCCAGTATATAGACCTTGATTAGGTCATCAACCTATTGGTCTGCCAAATGTACATATTCAGACATATAGCAATACATCTGTCTCTAGTCAGAGGATGCATGCTTATGTTGTGACAGTATTCAACGTAGGTCTTTGGTTATCTCGATCTCGTCAAGTCAACCCATTGACTTAACTAACCTGACACCTCTGAATCACTATTCCCATGCAGAGGACCTGCATCAAGAGGTCAGTTAGATATCAGTCATATGAGATAGGATTGCCATCTCCTACTCAGACTGGAGATCATCACTTAATGATCATTTGATGATGCTTGATGAGTCCTCTATCTAACTCCTTAGATATTCATCCAAGCATCAGCCTCTATGATCCATCCAATGAATCAACAGCTGTATGATCATCAAGTTGGCCATGGTACATAACCCTTATTGTACAGAGGGACCCTATAGTGCATTCATTCATTAATCTCAGAAAGGGAGTGAAAAATAATCAATAACTTTCATTGATAATTTATTCATTACAATAAAATTTATTGTAGAAATGGTTCGCCCGGGGCTCACATTGCTACAATCTCCCACTAGCCCTCAGAACCATTCAGGTACAATCTTTAAATCCATACTCATTACATGCTGGTCGAAAAACTTCTGTGTCAGAGGTTTGGTAAGAGGATCAGCAACGTTGTTGGCAGAGGCCACCTTGGTGATGATGATATCACCACGCTTTTGTATCTCTCGAATGATGTAGTATTTCCTTTCCACGTGCTTGCTCTTTTGATGCCATCTGGGTTCCTTTGCCTGGGCAATGGCTCCCGTGTTATCACAGAGTAACGGGATGGGAGTATCAGAGGAAACTACGCCAAGCTCCAGCACGAACTTGCGCAACCACACCGCCTCCTTTGCAGCATCCGATGCGGCAATGTATTCGGCTTCCGTCGTTGAATCTGCAGTAGTGTCCTGCTTCTTGCTTCTCCAGCTCACAGCACCACCATTCAACAAGAACACGAACCCCGATGTCGACTTTCGATCATCTACATCCGATTGGAAGTCAGAATCTGTATATCCCAAGACTTGGAGATCACCATCTCCATAGACCAAGATGTAATCTTGCGTCCGTCTTAGATATTTGAATATGTTCTTCACTGCATTCCAGTGTTGTTCTCCATAGCAGGATTGGTAACGGCTTACCACTCCCACTGCATGGCAGATATCTGGCCTAGTACACATCATGGCATACATTAAGCTTCTTACGGCTGATGCATAAGGGCATCCAGCCATGGCTTTCTTTTCCTCAACAGTTTGAGGAGCCATTCCTTTAGACAGGTGGATACCTTGTCTTAAGGGTAGGAATCCTTTCTTAGAACTATCCATACGGAATCGTTCAAGAATCTTCTTAATGTATCCATGTTGTGACAATCCCAAAATCCTCTTTTCTCAGTTTATGAACAGCTTTAGGCCTAAGATATAAGAGGCTTCTCCAAGATCTTTCATCTCAAAGGTATGGGACAACCAAATCTTTACACTGGTCATTATCCCTGTATCATTCCCAATGATAAGGATGTCATCTACATAAAGCACGATGAACACAATGGCGCTCCTACTAAGCTTCTTGTATACACACGGTTCATCAGGATTCTGCACAAAATCATAACTCTTTATGGTTTCGTCAAATCTGATGTTCCAACTACGAGAATTTTGCTTGAGCCCATAGATGGATTTCTTCAGCTTGCATACTTTACCATCCTCTGTCATGAAGCCCTGGGGCTGCTCCATGTAGATGTCCTCCTCGAGGTATCCATTGAGGAAAGCCGTCTTGACGTCCATCTGCCAGATGTCGTAGTCAAGATATGCAGCTATAGCTAGCAATGTCCGGATGGATTTAAGCATAGCCACAGGAGAGATTGTCTCATCATAATCGATGCCTTCTCTCTGTGTGTAGCCCTTGGCTACGAGCCGTGCCTTGAAAGTCTCTACTTTCCCATCAGGTCCCCTCTTTCTCTTGAAGATCCATTTACACCCAATGGGTTTTACCCCTTTAGGTGGATCCTCTAGGGTCCATACACCATTCTTATGCATGGAGTCAATTTCTGACTTCATTGCTAGCATCCATCTATCCATGTCTTGATCCGCGAGTGCTTCATCAAATGAAGTAGGATCAATGTCAGTTTCACCTGACACATGGAATCCATACCTTTCAGGTGGTGCAACCACCCTCGAACTCCTTCGAAGAGGTATGGGTGTTTCATCTGTATTTATCTCTTCCGTTTCTGGTCTAGGAAGTTCAGAATCCTCAGGGGATTCAAAGAATTCCTCTACTTCATTATTGTCTTGACCTTTAAGCAAATCATTCTCCATTGCTTCACATCTCTAGAAACAAAAACCTTTTGGGTCTCAGGGTCATAAAGTTGGTATCCAATACCATCTTTAACATACCCAATGAAGTAGCACTCACGAGAGCGAGATTCTAGCTTACTTGCATCCACGTTCTTCGCATAGACCAAGCAACCCCAAACCCTCAAGTGATTAACACTAGGTTTGGCTCCATACCATAGCTCATGAGGAGTCTTAGGCACGGATTTGCTAGGAATCTTATTCAGGATATATATTGCAGTCTCTATTGCATATCCCCAGAAACTAAGAGGTAAATTTGCTTTATTCATCATTGTTCGGACCATGTCCATGATGGTCCTGTTGCGTCTTTCAGCAACACCATTTAGTTGGGGAGTTCCAGGAGGAGTGAGATTGGAAACAATTCCATTCTCCTTAAGGTATTCCTTGAATTCATCTGACAGGTACTCGCCACCTCGATCAGATCGAATCCGTTTAATCTTCCTATCGGTTTGGTTCTCAACCAAAGCCTTGAATTCTTTGAACTTTTCAAAGGTTTCAGACTTATGACGTAGTAGGAAGATAAACCCATATCGCGAATGGTCATCAATAAACGTCAAATAATATCGATATCCATTTCGAGTCGCGGTACTGAAGGGACCACATACATCAGTATGTATTAGGTCAATAATACCTTCGCATCTTGTAACCTTGTTACGGAAAGGCGTCCTGGTCATTTTACCCTGTATGCAATGTTTGCAAGTGGGCAAAGGTTGAACCTGTAGAAAATCTAGAGGTCCATCCTTTATCAATCTATTGATCCTATCAACAGACAAATGACCAAGCCTTTGATGCCATATCTCATTTGAGATATTTTTATCCTCTCTGTATCTTTTAGGGTTTTTATTAGTGGTTGTCACATTCATAATACATTTATCAATGCACAATTCATAGAGTCCACCAGAAGTCAAAACACCATCCGCAATATATTTATCATAACGACTTATGACTAATTTATTACAGAAACGGAAAGAATATCCGCTTCTAACAAGCTTAGATACAGATATCAAGTTCCTTCTGACTTCGGATACATAAAGACATTCTTTAAGTATAAGGACTCTTCCACTAGATAATGATAGTCTACAAGTCACGACGGCTACTGCTGCAACACTTGCATCAGATCCCATTTGGATGACTATCTCCCCTTCCTCAAGATTCCTAGTTTCCTGAAACAAATGCAACAAATTGCATACATGAACAGAAGCACCAGAATCTACAACCCAACTTCCTTCTCGTCCGACGAGAAATCTAGTTTCAATGATGAAAGTAGATTTCATACCTGCTGGAGCTTTACCTTTGTCTGTGGACTTCAGGTAATCTGGGCAGTTATGCTTCCAGTGCCCCGACTTCTTGCAGTGGTGACAGACGTCGGTTTTCTTCGACGCCATGAGAGTGGATGCATTGGAAGAAGAGGCAACACTTTGTCCCTTCTTCTTTCTCTTCTGGGCCGGGCCCTTCCGAGAACCATGCCTCCGACCGCGCTTCCCTTTGACCTGTGCAACCATTGCACTGCCACTGGGACCATCCTTCTTCATCACGTCCTCTGCGGACTTTAATGCAGCAAGGAGAGCAGCACTTGTCAATTCCAACTTGTTCATGTGGAATGACACTACAAAGTTATTAAAAGACTTGGGCAATGACAGCAGAATGAAATCAGCTTGCATGTCTGCATCCATCGTTGCCCCAAGAGTCTCCAGCTCCAACAGGTACCCAAACATCTTGAGTACATGTTCACGGACCGAAGTCCCTTCCTGCATTCTACAGCGAATGAGGTCTTTCATAACATTGTACCGCTGATTGCGGTTAATGTCACCAAACATATCCTTAAGATTCTGCATTATTTCCTGACAGGTATTCATCTCCACATGTTGCTTTTGCAGAACATTGGAGAGAGAACCTAGGATATAGCACCTAGCCAAGACATGATCTTCATCATACTTGTCATTAAATGCTTTTTCTTCCTTGGACTTAGGGTTCTCATGCTTGTCCTCGGATAGCACATAACTTATGCGCTCAGCAGAGAGAACAAGCTCCAAATTTCGGATCCAATCCGAGTAATTTGGGCTGGTCAATTGGTTGACCTCTCGAAGCCTACTAAGTGGGTTCAAAGACTTCATTTTCTGAAATTAAGAATGCACTATATTAGAATATAGAAATATATATTCAAATTTATGACATTTGATTAAGGTATTTTAAATCAAATTATTCTTGCATTGTCGACTTTGAAAGTTCATTCCCTTAATCACTTTCAAAGTAAGAGATATACTTACCGCTATATCTCTAGCAAGAATTGGGATCTCCTCTTTATCATTGTCACATCCCAATAATATGAGAATCTGTGACTCCAATAAAGAAAAGCAGGAACTCATTCCAATTTGCAAGTCCAACTTGCAATTTCCCAATTCGGTCTTTAACACCCGAGCCCACCACCCCTAAGGCGATGTTGACCCGTTGTTAATTTAACCAACCGTCAACAGGAATAGTACTCGCTATGCGCAATCCAATATCGCCCCAATAATATGAGGATCCGATATTGGGGTCACTACGCATACGGCCTTACTCTTTCGAGAAGCAAAGAGCCCGATCCAGATGCGCTTGCACACGGGAGCTGTCACTTCGGATAGGCGTCTCCCATATGCAATCCCTGGAGACGAAACTCTTCGCCTTGACGGGAGACCATGGATGTCACTTATGTGATCCTCCACCTCATATTCAAATTTTAATTAATTATCGTGAATCATATTCACATAATTAATTCTTCCAAGGGAATTATTAACTCTAATCATATTAGAGTATTTCAATGGACATAATCAATTTAATCATATTAAATTAATTATCAATCCAATTCAATCAATCAAACTTGATTATTTTACTTGAATACATATATGGTAATATCTCAAAATACGTATTAACTCGAATTTTAATAATTAGAAAAATACATCTTAATCCCTCGGACATTATCCCGGCCCTACCCGCTGTCATGGCCAGTACCGACGAGAGTGGGACGGACCACATACGTTGCAACCCGCAACCCCAATGCTCTCCGACTAGGCACCACATCCGCCTCGGGAAAGGATATTGCCAAATTGATTAATTTGTACTTGAGATGACCATCGGTTTTTCAACCGAAATTGTACCATATAGTAATAATCAAAACATTTTTGATTATAAGGAAATTTGCTAGACAAATTCCCAAATCCTATTCAAGCATCAAGTTTGAAAGATTGTGGTTTCCAATTATGATTTAGATCACATCTTAATCAATTAATTGGTTGGGTCCAAGTCAATTAGGCAAATAATCATGTTTCAATATTTCACAAATATTTTTCAAGATTACTTCACGAAATTAACAATTAATTTCTCTAATTGACAATCACTTGGTTCTAGATTAGGAATGCAATTTCAGTAAAGACCCCTATTCACTAAAATTGACATATCTCAATCAATTTAAATCCAAATTAAGCAAACTCAATTTTCATAGATTGCTAACTTGATTTATAACAGAACTTAAGTGGATTTGCACGCATTTCGAGGCAGATGATAACAGTAATTAACTTTTTAATTATGTTAAAATCTATTGTTCCCGCAACAGTGCATACATGTTCATTAAAACAATAACTTGAGCATACGAAATCCGATTTACGCAAACTCAGTTCCTATGGTTTCTTTATTTAATGGGGAACAAAATTCAAGTATTAAATTCGTGTTTAAACAATTTAAACAGTGCCGAATTTATTTACTAAACAGATCTGCGAAATCAAATGCGATGAAAAACTTTCGCGACCTAAACGAACCCAAGTCGTCCTCAGTTTTTCGAATCATATTCGAAACCGTCGACCTAAGGCTCTGATACCACTTGAAGGATATGGACAAATCCTCAAGCGCATCGCGGAAGCGTGATCGTCGTATCGAATACGACGAAGAACTACTAGTCGTACTAGTTGTTCGGTGCAGCGGAATTTAAAATTTTTTAATCCGATGAAACCACATGATCCGAGAACCATTCTTAAATCGTTTCATCTATAACCACAGCAAGTATAATGCAATACCTCTTGAAGCGTGGTTGATCAAGTCTCTACGAAAAAGAGACCTCCTGTCTCAAGTCCGATCGTCGGAGTAACGGCTTGCGAGCGCGGAGATGAGTCGCGGTGTCCTCGCAATCCAAGTTGATCCAAGCGCGATTGCTCCTGATCTCGTCGCACGAGATCAAACGTCTCCTTCGTGAGTGAAGCACTCCAAGAAGACAAAGAACCGCAGAGAGTCGAAGCGGCAGCACGATGGTGCGGGCGTCGACGATTCTCTCCACCAAGGTGGACGGCCACCAAGAAGAGAGGGAGAGAGAGGGTTGTCGTGTATGAGGAAGAGAAAGAGAGTTTGTGCTACAATAGCATATGTGTTAAGAGAGAGCCAAGTATGCCTCTCTATTTATAGGGTTTTGGGATCCATGGATCTCAATCCATGGGACACATAAAATCAATGGGTGAGATTGATTTATGTTTATCCAATGGCTAAGATTGTTGTTGTCAAAAACAACAAATTTAGGTTAAAATATATTTGACAAAATCAAATATAATTCATTCCTAAATCAACCTAACAAATAAGTAGAGAAGCCACATGGAGATTTCAACTCCATGTGCCTTCCAAGTGGGCGCCCACACATTCCATATTGGAATGGTGTGCCGCCCATGAGATTGCATGGAGATTGCAATCTCATGGAAATCCATGAGATTGCATATCTCCATGAAATCTCTCTTATTTATTTGCAACAAATTTATTGGGTTTTATTCTTCAAAAATAATTCACAATTATCTTTAAGAATATTGCAATCTTGCCATGGAAAAATTGTGAATCATATTCACAACCCAAAACAACATGTAATTCATATTGTTAATTAATTACACAATGTGTATCCAATACACATCATAATTAATCAACACATATGAATTATAATTAACTCTCTCTAATACATTATAAATCACATTTATAATATATTATGAATAATTGGATATTTCTATCCACATTATTCTTATCCAAAATAATTAAATCACATTTAATCATATTGGATAATTTCTCATACATCATGATAATTAAAAACACTTTTAATTATCAAATTCTCTTTGCTTAGATCTTATGGAATTGTTCTTAAACCATTTAAGAACAATGCTATTTCTCCTCAGATACTTGGAGATAAGGACAGGGCGATTGTATTGTTCCACGTATAGTGACTTGGATGTTGAGATCATATCTCAAATCCAGATCCTATGGACCTCCCACTGATGCTTGATCAAATCAAGACCGTAGACTTAATCTTCTCATTGCATCTGAATCTCATTCAGATCAATGTCCAGTTCATGGACTAAGATTAGGTCACTTCTCTAATGAGAGGAGTTACTAAGATCCAAACCTGTTTCATCACTCCCTCGGAATGGAAGCGTCATGGTTATACAATCGTATATGATCAAATCACCCTTCAGGTATTCCCAATACCTGTACATCCTACATACTGGAAGACCTATGATCATCCTGAAGATAAAGATCACTTTTACACTGTCATCTTCAGGGTTAGATCATTAAGTTTCTCAATCTTGATCATTGGGATTTGGTATAGATCATATGCTTTCACAAAGCATATATCTTACCTTCAAATTCATGTCATGCTTCCAAAGCACGACGACCATGCATGGAATTTGTTCAGTCCCAATACCTCATGAGTGAGCTCATGTCTCCCGGTTCACAGGTGAACCTGTATGATCCCTTTGAGAGATCGTATTACTCATATGTCCTTACATGCATGATGAATACCCATTCATCACTCTTTATTCTTCTATTTTAGCTACAAAAACCTTTTCAAATACATGTAGATATGTGTAAATACAATTAATTACCAAAAGCATGCATTGTGTAAAAACCTATAATTAGCATGTTTTTGTGCACAAAATAAAAGAATAAAGAGCAAAAAGAAAAAGAGGGAAATATTTAGAATAAATATTGAGCAACCTAACCCAAGGGAGGGCTCAGCATGGGCCTGACCGCATAAAAGCCAAAGTAGAGGGAGATAGGGCTCACTTGTGTATATACTTTTGTAAATAAAACTTTATATTTTCCTCACCCAAAAATATGTTGTAAATATTTGTACATATTGTTTGTTTATTTCTTATTAAAAACAAAATAAAAATTTAAAATTCAAAAATCCAAAAATGCCCTTTCACTATGTGTATAAACCACACCTTTGTATTTATTCAACCTTGTAAATAAATTCATTTATTTTCTAAACTTTTTGTACAAATACTATGTTACATATTGTAAATAAAATAAATAAAAAGAAACAAAATAAAAATCAAATAAAAATCACAAAATACAAAAATACATTGTATAAATACCATGTATATAAGTGTATTCAACCATTTATTTCACCCTTGTATATAAGTGATAAAAATAAAATAAAAATATTCTTTTATTCCATATTTTATGTTGTAAATAAATAAAATACAAAATGAGCATAAAAACACATAAAAATAACAAATAAAAAATCAAAAATAAAAATCCATATAGTGTACATATACCTATATATAGAGCTAACCTATTTTTATTTCCAAAAATTAATTAAAAATCACCAAAAAATAGAAAAAAATAAAAGAAAAATATTTCATGTTTTAAGTTTTCTCTAATTCGGCCTATTTCTACCCTAAAAAATAAAACAAAAATAGCACACACGTGGCAGCTTCTGGTTGGTCCACGGGGGAATGTTGACCCCGGTCAACTCCCCCGCGACCTCCTTCCTTTTCTGGAAGTCGCGTGCCGCGCCTTCTTCCCCGATTTTTCCCACGCGCTCCAGGCTGTCACCCACTCAACCTCCGCGCCCGGATTCTTCGCCATTCATCCCTCTCCCTCGCCGGATCTTCAGCCATCAAATCAACGCCTTCCATCTCCGTCGAGCCTCAACCCTAGACGCCCCTGTCACTCTATATATTTTCACCTCCGCCGCCTCCGCGCCGCATCTTTGGCCCATCTCCTTCTTCCCCGTGACCTCCATCGGCAAGGCGAGAGTGACAGCAAGCTTTTGCCCGTGTTGCAGTGAGGCGAGGAGGCGATACCATCGATCCGGCGAACCTCGCCGTTCTTGCTCCGCCGCCAGCGTCGAGCATCGAGCTTCAGGCCTTGACGCCCTTCGAAGCTACGACCCGGAGATAGCCCATCTCCAGCACAGTCTCCAGCATCCATCAGGTAACCTTAGCTTCTTCTAGTTTCGTCTAATTTTAGATTACGCCCAATTCGCACCTCCGACGCATTTTCTTGATTCCGACCATCTCACGCAACATCTCGATCATCCGACCCGATCATTACCTTCGCCGTACCTTCACGCACCTTCTACGCACTTCCACTCAACCCAGATCGCACAGGATCTGGGAGTCGAGCTCCACCGCCGTCGCTTCGCCGGAGCTCTTTCGCCACGCCGCACCGTCCACCTTCACCCCGCCTTCTTGGGTCGAGGCACTTTGCCCTCGACCCGTGAAGCTTCTGAACTCTTTTGCAGGTCCAAAGGGAGGCGTCTGAGGCCCCCCAACTTCAAGCCAGGAGCTTCTTCTCCGCCGTCCTTGCTCGAGCTCCTCTGAGCTCGGTTTGACCACCGGAGACCAGTAGCAGCTGCGGAACTTCACGCCGGAGCTTCTCCGACCTTCAGGCGCAGCAGAGGAGAGAGGAGACGCCTTCACGAGTCCGGCGAAGTTCGCCGGCCATCAGTTCTTCGAGGACCCTCCATCGCCGTCCGATCGTCCTCACCGCTCCAGATCTAATCCTCACCGTCGATCTGTAGAGGAGTAGCAGCCGTCGATCCACCCGAGGAGCGCATCCGGACCGTTGCAGCCGAGGAGAGAGGCACCCGAGCCCAGCACCGTTTGATCATCCACGTGGGTGCACCTCCACCGTCGATCGAGCCGAAGAAGAGAAGAGAGAAGAAGCGCCGCCCATCTCAGCCGTCAGACCCTACACGTGGCGCCTATCCGACCGTCGGCTAAATAAAAGGGGTAAATATCATAGGGCCCCCTCGTAGTTTGTTGTTTTCGTTTTAGTCCTGTAACTTTTAATTCACGTTGTTTATTTTCTGGGTTATTTGCATCAAGGACCTCGCGCTTAATTTTATTCGCACTTATACCCCTGCCAGTAGAGACCCACGTGCTCTGGCACGTGTTTTGTTGGGATATTTGCAATATGTGCCCTGTTGTTCTGGATGTTATGCAATGAATGAAATGTTTTGTGAAATTGCATTTATACCCCTGTGAGCATTGATTTTACACATGTGCGAATTATTTTGGGTAAATTGCAACATAAGCCCCTGGACTTTTAATACGAGTTATTAATAGGTCCTTGGAACTTATTTTTATTACATTTAGGTCCTTGAGTGCCCCAGACACGTGCTTGGCACGTGATTTCTTGGGTATTTTGCACCAGGACCCCAGAACTTTTGGGTATTTGCACTTAGGTCCCTGTGCACAGTGCCCCTCCTTTATTTTTGAATAAAATATCAAACGACCTCCAAATCCAATGAAATTTTGACACATGGCTCCTGCCATGGTGTAGGAATTTCTATGATTTTTGGGGACATTTTTGATTGCATTTATTATTTTTAAAAAATTCAAAAACACTTATTTTCGCTACTGTTTGACTTTAAAATTACCAAAAAAATATTAAAACTCCACTAAAAATTCTAAAAAAATTAGGATTTGTTATTTGCTGGTTGTTTGATTTTCCAGCCATTTTTGGTGACTTTTCATCACTTAAAAACCTTAAAAATTGAAAAACCCCTAAAAACCCATAAAAATTGTAATAAATAAATTAAAAATCCAAAAACAATAATTAGGGTGCCTAAATTTTCCTTGTTCTTCATAGATTATAGGAAAATTACCTCCAGGGCTTAGTGAGACTCTTAGATATTTTATTTTTGAGTCTAAAGCCTTGCTGGACAGTCCCCTTTGTTTTTCACATTGTTTGATTTTTAATAAATAATTTACCCATTAGAAAAATCCCAAAAATTCACCAAAAACAGTAAAAAACATTTAAAACCTAAAAACCAATTTTCTGGAATTTTTGCATCATTTTTGTGTGTTGTATAAATTGTTGAAGTCCCCTTGTATTTACATTCTTTAATTTTCTCATTGTTTAAAAATTCAAAAAAATTGTAAAAACAAATAAAAACCATAAAAAAGAGATTCTTTTGGACTCTGACTACATCGTAGGCTTCTTTAGCCAATCTGTGCTCCTTGTGTTCGACCCTGGGAGCTATACCAGGTTAATCTTATAGCAGGACCGCTCTACTTTGTGCTTGCTTGTTTTTATCTCTGTGAGTGGTTCATTTTCTTGACTGACGCATCTGAGCGATTGAGGACAACGACATTGCAATATATTTTCTACCTCGATTGTTAGTGTGATTTTCGCGTCGTCAGAATGGCGCCGTTGCCGGGGAGCACGGCTTTGTAGTCAGTTTTCAATTTTTGTCTCTCTTAATTATAACTGTTTTCTTACACTCTCTCTTTGATTTTTGTGCGAGGTACCACTTGGAGAGCTTGGAGTACACATTTTGAGGACCCGCACGGGAAGAAGAGCAGGAAGAGAGAGAGGAAGAAATTTTCTATTCAGAGAGAGAGAGACCAATTTATTTTTGTAATAACTTAGGACTCAAACTTTGAACTGTGGACACTTGTAAACTTTGCGGGTCTGTTTCGCTGAGTACCGGTGTACTCGGGGGACCCATCTGGATTTTCGCGGCTTTTATCGTGGTTTTCATAGCTAGCTGCCTTTTCCGGTGTTTACGCGGTTTTCTCGAGCCCCTAGACATAGGAATTTTGATTGATTGTGACGTAGATTTTTAAGGCCCAACACTTAATAGAATATCTGTTCCCATAGAACGTAATTGGACCTTAATAAAATTCACAGAAAAAGTTAGTTTAATTGGATTTGAGACCACGTGCCGTGAGGAGTCACATACAGCGCTGGCAGGACCCGTTGTGGCGGGCACCGAGTGACTCCCAAGATCGGACTCCGGACTCAATTCGATTAGCTAACTATTGTTCTTCACGATCAATAGAAATTGCTTGTCTAAGGCCGGTTTTCCTCGTTGCATCATTTAGGTAGTTTTATTCTGTATTTAAATTCTGCGCGGATCACTTGCATGTAGAGTGCTGGAGACAAGGTACGCATTTCTTTCTCTGCATGCATCATTGATTTCGTCGCGCATTGGCTTTTTCGTCTTCTCCCTCTGTTTTCTGACTTAATCATCAGGAGAATCGGAAAAACCGTTAGGCCGCTTGTATTTATTTTAAAAAAAATTAAAAAGAAAAACATAAAAATTGGGACTGGATAACATTAATTGACCCTAAAAGACACTCACCTTAAAAATTTGTCTTGGGGAGAGCAACCCCCTCATTGTTTGGTTTGATTGTGCGAGAGAGTGACCCGAACACTAGGTAAAGCCCTCCGGTGCTCATCTCGACTGATTACCGACTCATCTGTGCGGGACAGTCGGTTGAGAGAGTATCGGGTATCCTAACAGGTCACGTAATCGCTCTGATATCTTGTATGTTCACCAAATAAAATTGACAAGATAAATTGACCGATCTTTCACGGTCTTCAGATTGTGTTGTGTTGGTGAACCGGGGGTTTGCTTGCTATCATATTTTCTCCAGATCCCATCCGCCTAACTCGCCAAGATCAAGATGATGGGTAGACGATCTCTTAGGCAGCCTCTGGCTGCACCGCTTTCAGGCGCGTCTTCTCCATCTTCTAGGTTGGCCCGTGAGAGTCGAGACCAGCTCTCCAGGCCCGAGTTCGATTCCATCCTGTTCCCCCTCGACCCCCTTTCTTTTCCTACTGAGAGACATGAGCCCGAGGAAAGACGAATTGATTTAACCGAACCTGAGTTGGGCTCATCTGATTTTGCAGACGTTACTATGGCTGGAGCCGGAAGTTCAGACGATCGCCAGCCCGAACACTTTGTCTTAGACCAGGGAGCGATCAACTCCACCCTGATTGCGTCATTAGAGACGGTTCAGCAGCAGTTACGCGATCAGGGGGCATTTATGATTGAGATGAGAAGGGAGATGGAGCGACTCCGAAGAGAGCGAGAAGAACCGAGCGAGCCTGAGGACATCCCTGATGCTGATGCAGAGGCAGCAGCCGCAGCCGCAGCAGCCGCAGCAGCAGCCGCAGCCGGAGGAGGACCACCGAGAACGATGCGGGAACTACACAACCCCGGATCTACACTGATGCACCATTGGGTGGTAGTACCTGCCATCGTGGGGGACTTCAAGTTCCCTCCGAACACCCTGCAGATGCTTCCTCACTTTCATGGACTTGCCACTGAGGAACCCCATCTCCATCTCCAGGAGTTCTTGATGATCTGCAGCACTGTCCACGACCGTCATGTGGACCAAGATACGATTCGAATGATGGCCTTCCCTTTTTCACTGGCAGATAGAGCAGCCGCCTGGCTGAAACATCTAGGGAAGTTTGTTTACACCTGGGATCAGCTCCGCACCGAGTACTTGAACAAGTACTATCCACTCGGGCGGACGAATGCAGCGAGGGCCCTGATCAATAACTTCTCCATGCTCCCTAATGAGCAATTCCACGAAGCATGGGAGAGGTTCAGAGAGCTTCTGGACAGATGCCCACATCACGACATCTCGAAGCCGAACCTAGTTCAGAGCTTCTTCAGTGGGATGACACCAGAGCTTCAGGGTCTGGTGAATGCTTCTTGCGGCGGGTCCTACTTTGCCAAGGACCACAACCAAGTCTGGGCCATCTACGAAGAGATGGCAGAAAATTACATGGTGATGTCCCAGACTCGGTTGTACACTCAGAGATCTCAGCAGCCGCCAGGACCCGTGCAGTATCAGCGGATAGCACGGGTTGATGCAGGTCCATCCAGTTCATCCACAGTTGCGGCCGCACAGGCAGAGTCGGCCACTGCGGACATGGGGATTATCAGCGAGAAGTTGGACCGCATGGAGATAATAGAGAAGAAGCAGTGCCAGGGCATAACTCAGATGGAGCAAATGGCACAAACTCTGAGCGACATGAAGACCCAGCTCTTGTGCCTTCAGGAGGCATAGACGGCTCCTCAGCCCCGTCTTCTGTCGCGAGGCGATTCCGGCGGCAGCCGCAGCTCGTCCCAGCGCTCCAGCTCCTTGCAGCAGCCTAGACAAGTTCACCTTGTACAGGCGGAGCCGTACCAGCAGCAGCAGCCCTCCTACCAGTCACCACCATCTCCAGACTTACAGATGGTGGTATATCAGCCGGATCAGCCTCTGGATGTACTGCCACCAGACCCCTTTGATGCTGAGCCGTTGATGGATGTCAACGGGATCTGGTATGACCGTCCTCAACCTGGAATCCGACGAGACCATCCCGGATTCAGGTGGGGGAATGGGGGTAACCAGCCCCAACAGCAGCCAGCCGGTCAGGGAGGGCAGTACTCCCAGCAGAGAGATCACCAGCAGCCCCCTGCATACCAGCCACACCAACCATCATCATTCGTATCTCGTCCCTACCAGCAGCAGGGACAGAATTGGAGACGTGAGCAGCAGGCTCACCAGCAGCAGCATCACTCCTCTTACCCCTCTCAGCCACAGCAGCACCAGGTCCAGCAGCCTCATTATCAGAGAGGCAACCCGTCGGGCTCCCATGAGAGCCCAGCCACGGATGATTTAGCCCGCCTCTTCACAGAGCAGCAGGCTACATTTAGACGGGAAATGGACGAGTTCCGCCAGGAGATGCGGGACCTGATGAGAGGGAAGGCCGCCATCCCTGCACAGATCGAGCCGAATCCGAATAGCTTGAAGAGGAAATCTGAGCAGGTAATTCACACTGAATTTGCCACTCCTAGTGACCCATTTGATGATACATCTTCGGATTTATTTGATGCTGATTTTGTCACACTTAGGAGCGGTAGAAGACCAGCAGGCGGCGCCTCATCTGAGCGACATCACGAGGATCCATCTAGAGCGCTAGATGAGGAAGAGGAGAGCAGTACTGAAGCCGCACATCATGATGACGGTGGTACTGATGCCACCAGAGATGCTGATTCCACCGGCGGTACTGAGGCCGCCATTTCACCACATAGAGGAGGTGGTACTGACGCCACCAGCAGAGCCGAGCCAGCCCGCGGTACTGAGGCCGCAAGACGTCTAGAGCCAGCTAGAGGTGGTACTGAGGCCACCAATATTCATGTTGATAGAAATGTTGTCTTTCCTCGCATGAATGTATCTCGGAACTCTGATTTGAATAAAGGAAAAGGTTTAGTTTTTTCTGATCCCACTGTGGTGAATGATTTTTGTGAGGATCCGGTCATCGAACCGTCTAGACCTATTCCTAGTCCTTCATCTGAGAAGGACCCTGTGATACCCTTTCCTAGAGCCCTTGAGTTAGGGAAAGGGAAGAAAAAAGAAAAAGATCCAAAAAAGAGAGAGCAGGAGGAGTTCAGCCAGAGCATGATAGACCGATTTCACATTCAGCTGACCCTCAATGAGGCTTTGCAACACATCCCTCTTCTTCAGCGATCCTTGAGAGATAAGACCACAGTCAGAAGGACGAAGAGGAACAAGACCGCAGAAATTCATGTGTTGACCAAAGCCACGTGTTACGCGATTCAGAACCATCTGCCGACTAAGAGGCCAGATTTAGGGGCCCCGTATGTCAGATGTCAGATTCGTGAGCAGAGGTTCAACCGTACTCTCTTAGATAGCGGATCGTCGATCAACCTTCTACCGGCAGCCCTTCTCGACCACTTAGAGTTGGGCACTCTTGTACAGAGCAGGACATACCTTCAGTTTGCTGATCGGTCTGTCAAGAGGCCAAAGGGGTTGTTGCGAGACGTTGTCGTCACGATTCAGGGTCTGCAATTCCCCGTGGACTTCGTAGTGTTGGACATGGAGACCCCTGACTTGTTGACCGATTCC
The DNA here is from genome assembly GCA_037367405.1 of Ottelia alismoides. Lineage (NCBI taxonomy): Eukaryota > Viridiplantae > Streptophyta > Magnoliopsida > Alismatales > Hydrocharitaceae > Ottelia > Ottelia alismoides. The sequence goes on along the minus strand of JAZKJV010002012.1, from coordinate 360,738 downwards.
CCCATCATCCTCGGTCGCCCGTTCTTGGCCACAGCCAAGGCAGTGACTGACCATGACAGTGGGAAGGTATTCTTTCGCGTCCAGGGCGAGAGTATACAAATAGAGACGGTTAAGGACCACAGAGCCAGAGCTAGATCCCGCTCACATGGCAGTACAGATTCAGAGCAGCTGACAGACGTAGAGCCAGACATCCACCAGGACTGTGATTTTGTGATCACAGATGATGAGGCCGTTTGGGCAGATCCTGCAGCACAGACCATCCTCTCATATTCAGATACAGCTGATGCAGAGATGATAGCAGAGGATAGTCTGGAGAGCACAGCCTTGGTTCAGGATACTATTGAGTCAGCAGAGTCGGACCTTGATCGCGACACGATTTCCAGTGATGGTGGTACTGAGGCCACCTTGCTCTATGGTGGTGCTGATGCCACCTTGTTCTCCGGTGGTACTGATGCCACCGAGTCTGATATAGATCCCTCGGATTCAGAGTCTGATTGGGCAGATTGTGATGATCAGATGCCAGATCTGGATCCACCTGAGCCTATAGATGAGGAGGTAGAGGCAGAACAGATCAGAGACAATGCAGAGGACCCGCCTTCTCCAGATCCAGTTTGTGAGAGTTCGTTATCATTTTCCCAGGCAAATTTGGCAGAATTATCCGCATACACACATCTTTTTCAGAAGCCAGATTTGCCAGCACCCAGCTGTCCAGAGCTAAAGCCGCTCCCTTCTTCGTTGAAGTATAGATTCCTTGCGGGAGAGTCTGAGATGTACCCAGTCATCATCTCTGCAGATCTGACTGGAGAACAAGAATCCCGTCTGATGGAGGTTCTTGAAAAGAACCGCAAGGCAATTGGATGGAGCGTAGCAGATCTCCATGGGATCAGTCCCTCATTGTGTTCCCACCATATCTATCTTGAGGAAGGGGCGAAACCGTCGCGTGAGTTCCAGCGGCGACTGAACCCCAACCTAAGAGAGGTTGTCATGAAGGAAATATCAAAATGGTGGAGTGCAGATTTTATTTATCCCATTTCCGACTCCAAGTGGGTCAGCCCCTTGCATGTGGTGCCCAAGAAGACGGGCATCACGACTGTGATCAGTGAGTCGGGAGAGGAGATTGCTACACGAGTACCCACCTCTTGGCGGGTCTGCGTTGACTACAGGAGACTCAACCAGGCCACCAAGAAGGACCATTTCCCCCTGCCCTTTATAGATCAGATCATTGAGAGACTGGCAGGGAAGAGCCATTATTGCTTCTTAGATGGGTACTCGGGCTACAACCAAGTGGCCATCGCTCCTGAGGATCAGGAGAAGACCACCTTTACCTGTCCCTTCGGTACTTACGCTTTTCGACGCATGCCATTTGGGCTATGTAACGCCCCTGCGACTTTTCAGAGATGCATGCTGTCGATATTTTCGGACATGGTAGGGGAGTGTTTGGAGGTCTTCATGGACGACTTCTCGGTTTACGGCGACGGTTTCGATTCCTGTCTTGATTGCCTAGACCGAGTGCTCCAGCGATGCATTGCTACCCGCTTAGTTCTGTCATGGGAGAAGAGTCACTTCATGGTGACTCAAGGGACGGTGCTTGGCCACATCATCTCCAACAGAGGCATGGAGGTTGATCCGGCCAAGGTCGATGTCATTAGAAAACTCACACCGCCGTCCAATTTGAAGCAGTTACGGTCATTTCTGGGGCACGTTGGTTTTTACAGGAGATTCATTCATGATTTCAGCAAGATTGCCCGACCGTTGACTGATCTCTTGACAAAAGACACCGAGTTCCTTGTTGATGACAAGTGTCTTTCGTCTTTCGAGACTCTCCAGCAGTGTGTTATTGAGGCTCCTGTCCTTCAGCCACCCGATTGGTCTCTCCCATTCGAGATCATGACGGACGCCTCTGATTTTGCCGTAGGGGCCGTGCTAGGACAGAGGAGGGATGGAGTACCATTTGCGATACACTATGCTAGCCGCACATTGGATTCCGCCCAGCGGAATTATACAGTCACAGAGAAGGAGATGCTAGCAGTAGTGTTTGCCCTAGATAAATTCAGATCATATATCATTGGATCCCGAGTGACCTTGTACACAGATCACACCGCCATCAGGTACCTCATGGCAAAGAAGGATGCCAAGGCCAGACTTACTAGATGGATCCTTCTACTCCAGGAGTTCGACATTGAGATCAAGGATAAACCTGGAGTCAAGAATGTGGTGGCGGACCATTTATCCCGATTAGAGCAGCCTGAGGAGACAGAGCAGATTGATCCCATTTGTGATACCTTCCCGGATGAGGCGATCCTTGCTATCGCCTCACTCCCGTGGTATGCCGATATTGTGAACTTTCTCGTTGCTGGGAAAGTCCCACAAGATTGGCCCAGGCAGAGGCTTGAGACCTTCCTTGCGAAGACCAAGTCCTACCACTGGGAGGATCCCATCCTTTACCACGAAGGAGGGGATAGCATCTGGCGTCGGTGTATTCCTCAGGAGGAGCATCATAGTGTCCTCACTTACTGCCATAAGCTTGAGGCAGGAGGACATCATTCTGGGAGGAGAACGGCACAGAAAGTGCTCCAATCCGGCTTGTGGTGGCCTACACTCTTCAAGGACTCTGATGAGTTCGTGAAGAGATGTACTGACTGTCAGAGGATGGGCACTTGTGGACAGCGTGATATGATGCCGATGCAGCCCATTCACTTCTGTGAGGTTTTTGACGCATGGGGCATCGATTTCATGGGTCCATTCCCTAAGAGTCAGGGATTTGAGTACATTCTGTTGGCCGTAGATTATGTTAGTCGTTGGGTTGAGGCTATCCCCGCCCGAGCCGCAGATGCAAAGACAGTTTGCAGATTTTTGAAGAAGAACATCATCACGCGGTTCGGGGTTCCACGAGTCCTGATTTCTGATGGGGGGTCTCATTTCATCAACGACCAGGTGAAGGCACTTGCCAGAGAGTTCAGTATAGACCATCGTGTTGCCACACCATACCATCCACAGACAAATGGTCTAGCTGAGGTGTCGAATAGGGAGATCAAGAATATTTTGCAGAAAGTTGTCCGCCCTGACCGAAAGAATTGGTCACAGCTTTTGGACTCGGTCTTGTGGGCATATCGGACATCTTTCAAGACTCCATTGGGTACATCTCCCTTTCGCCTCGTGTATGGCAAGCCGTGCCATCTACCTGTTGAGCTGAGGCACAAGTCACTCTGGGCAGTTACAGACATATTGATGGATCCAAATGGTATAGGAGACCAGAGGAGGGCAGAGTTAGCCGCCTTGGAAGAGCTTAGAGATGAAGCATTCTCAAACAGCCTACATTATAAGGAGAAAGTCAAAGAGTGGCATGATTCTCATATCAGCCACAAGCATTTTGAGATTGGACAGAAAGTATGGCTGTTTGATGCAAGGCTTAGATTATTTCCAGGGAAGCTACAGAGCAAATGGAAAGGACCCTATTTGGTCAGGAAGGTACACGATAACGGTAGCATTGATATATCTGAGTTATCTTCTGAGAGTACCTTCCGAGTGAACGGCCAGCGGCTCAAACCATTTCTAGATCATGAGCCGCGGGACGTTATTATTGCTGCTATTCATTTTGCGTGAGATGTGGTCTTTTGACTCACATCTTTTACATCTCACGCCTGATTTTCACTGTTCCTCCGCCTGTATAGATCCAGTTGTCCATATCATTCTATTCTTTAGTCCCACGTCCCATCTTTCATCTTATGATTATGCTATACTTAGGGTGTACTTTACCCTAAGTATAGGGGGGATGTCGGACCTGTGAGTATTCTTTTCATTCTTTCTGCTCTTGTTTTTGCTGCCTATACTTAGGGATATTTTACCCTAAGTATAGGGGGGGCAGATTCTGTATCTTCTTCACTCGGCTTTCCCTTCATGTACAGCTTTCTATACTTAGGATTAGTTAATCCTAAGTATAGGGGGAAACCACCGAGTTCCTCTCATTCTATTCATTTATTCGTTCCTGTACTTAGCCACTCCTTTTCACTTCCCTTGTACTAAGCACGAGTTATGTCTTCTTCATCGCTCTTGATCACTCTGAGGACATCGTTCGAGCTAAGTATAGGGGGGGTGTGTATATATTTCATATATACTTTAGCCATAACTCGTACTTTGTGTGAGTGTGTTAATAAATAAAATGGCTAAAAATCACAAAAATTAAAAATTTTTCATGTACATAAACCTCTTTTATTCTTGCACATACATAGCTAGTGTACAAAGTATTTTTGTAAAAATGATTTCAAAAATCTTTTGTGTAAAGCTTGTGTAAATATTTTGTATCAAAATTATGTATATAGTACAAAATTTTTTTCAAAATGTTTTGAAAATCAAAAGTTTGCAAAAATCTTGTGTAAATGTGTGTAAATGTCATTTTGCAAAACTTGCACTTCATGCATCATTCATTCATGATTTCAAAACATTTTTTTAAAAATTTTTGCATGATTGTAAAATATTTGTAAATAGCATCTTTTGTACATATATGTATATAGTTTTTCCTGGACGAGAGTTGACATTTAAATTAAGCCTGGAATTAAAGTGAGAAATGGAGCTTGAATAAGATCTTAATTCACTTAACTTCAAGAGGAACCTTGTAGGACTTAGGGTTAAGGCTTTTCAGGTCCATAAGGACTTAATTCTTTGAGTCCACTAGGCTATGAGCATATGTCATCTTGATGAGCCTAAATAGAGCACTTAACAACACACGCATGACTCTTAGAGACAATGGCTTAACTTGCACCTGCACTTTACACATGGCTCTCCATGGATGAGGTGGTGAGGAGGCAGTTTCCTTTGGCTTGGGGTAGCATATGAGGGTAGTACTTCTAGGCGGAACCTCTCTTCTTCTTATAGTGAAGGAAGTGCACCTCAACTTGGTCTAGTGGTGTTGAAAGCTAAAGACAGAAGCTGTGGGTTGCAATAAAGCTTCAAAAGAGGGATAGTCTACTGGCTCGAGGAGAAATTTCTTATATGCTGCACCATGTAGATATGTTGTACAGAAGTTGTTGAAAAAAAAAATGCAAAAATGCAAAAAGAACTCCAAAAAAAAAAAAAAAGTGGTGGGTCGGATTGAAAATTTAATAACCCCACCGGAGTGAAAAGCAAAAGCTTATGGTATCATGTTACATCTCATGAAGCTTGCAGCGGGAGACTTAGCTACACTGGCTAAGCTTCCAAAACTCTATACTTCTACCCCCTCTCCTTGAGCTGGTTGCACTTGAACTTAGAAGGGAATACCCCGCTTCTCGAGGAAAGAGTTGCTAGACTGAGGCATTAGAGTTACCAGGTTGAGGGAGGTTGTTTCCTTGTTACTTCTGAGGTGGGGAGACACATATCACTTACACTGCATGGAAAGATTCATAGTCATTAGAGTTTGTGTATGTAGACTTGTTCTGATCTGGTTTATTGAGGAGTCTTGCCCATAGATTGGTGGAACTTGGAGGCTGTTGAGTTTTAGGCTTAAGTCCAAATAAGGTTCCGACACATTAATAATCCAAAGATCTGATCGAGCTCCATATTTCAATTTAATGAAGGAAAATTTAATAAGTCAACCTTGATCCATGTACATCCTCTTTTTCTTTTTCTTTTTCTTTTTCTTTCTTTTTTCACTTCTTTTTCAAATAAGTGTTTGCTAAGGGACTAGCAAAGTTAAAGCATAGGGGGTGATGAATACCCATTCATCACTCTTTATTCTTCTATTTTAGCTACAAAAACCTTTTCAAATACATGTAGATATGTGTAAATACAATTAATTACCAAAAGCATGCATTGTGTAAAAACCTATAATTAGCATGTTTTTGTGCACAAAATAAAAGAATAAAGAGCAAAAAGAAAAAGAGGGAAATATTTAGAATAAATATTGAGCAACCTAACCCAAGGGAGGGCTCAGCATGGGCCTGACCGCATAAAAGCCAAAGTAGAGGGAGATAGGGCTCACTTGTGTATATACTTTTGTAAATAAAACTTTATATTTTCCTCACCCAAAAATATGTTGTAAATATTTGTACATATTGTTTGTTTATTTCTTATTAAAAACAAAATAAAAATTTAAAATTCAAAAATCCAAAAATGCCCTTTCACTATGTGTATAAACCACACCTTTGTATTTATTCAACCTTGTAAATAAATTCATTTATTTTCTAAACTTTTTGTACAAATACTATGTTACATATTGTAAATAAAATAAATAAAAAGAAACAAAATAAAAATCAAATAAAAATCACAAAATACAAAAATACATTGTATAAATACCATGTATATAAGTGTATTCAACCATTTATTTCACCCTTGTATATAAGTGATAAAAATAAAATAAAAATATTCTTTTATTCCATATTTTATGTTGTAAATAAATAAAATACAAAATGAGCATAAAAACACATAAAAATAACAAATAAAAAATCAAAAATAAAAATCCATATAGTGTACATATACCTATATATAGAGCTAACCTATTTTTATTTCCAAAAATTAATTAAAAATCACCAAAAAATAGAAAAAAATAAAAGAAAAATATTTCATGTTTTAAGTTTTCTCTAATTCGGCCTATTTCTACCCTAAAAAATAAAACAAAAATAGCACACACGTGGCAGCTTCTGGTTGGTCCACGGGGGAATGTTGACCCCGGTCAACTCCCCCGCGACCTCCTTCCTTTTCTGGAAGTCGCGTGCCGCGCCTTCTTCCCCGATTTTTCCCACGCGCTCCAGGCTGTCACCCACTCAACCTCCGCGCCCGGATTCTTCGCCATTCATCCCTCTCCCTCGCCGGATCTTCAGCCATCAAATCAACGCCTTCCATCTCCGTCGAGCCTCAACCCTAGACGCCCCTGTCACTCTATATATTTTCACCTCCGCCGCCTCCGCGCCGCATCTTTGGCCCATCTCCTTCTTCCCCGTGACCTCCATCGGCAAGGCGAGAGTGACAGCAAGCTTTTGCCCGTGTTGCAGTGAGGCGAGGAGGCGATACCATCGATCCGGCGAACCTCGCCGTTCTTGCTCCGCCGCCAGCGTCGAGCATCGAGCTTCAGGCCTTGACGCCCTTCGAAGCTACGACCCGGAGATAGCCCATCTCCAGCACAGTCTCCAGCATCCATCAGGTAACCTTAGCTTCTTCTAGTTTCGTCTAATTTTAGATTACGCCCAATTCGCACCTCCGACGCATTTTCTTGATTCCGACCATCTCACGCAACATCTCGATCATCCGACCCGATCATTACCTTCGTCGTACCTTCACGCACCTTCTACGCACTTCCACTCAACCCAGATCGCACAGGATCTGGGAGTCGAGCTCCACCGCCGTCGCTTCGCCGGAGCTCTTTCGCCACGCCGCACCGTCCACCTTCACCCCGCCTTCTTGGGTCGAGGCACTTTGCCCTCGACCCGTGAAGCTTCTGAACTCTTTTGCAGGTCCAAAGGGAGGCGTCTGAGGCCCCCCAACTTCAAGCCAGGAGCTTCTTCTCCGCCGTCCTTGCTCGAGCTCCTCTGAGCTCGGTTTGACCACCGGAGACCAGTAGCAGCTGCGGAACTTCACGCCGGAGCTTCTCCGACCTTCAGGCGCAGCAGAGGAGAGAGGAGACGCCTTCACGAGGCCGGCGAAGTTCGCCGGCCATCAGTTCTTCGAGGACCCTCCATCGCCGTCCGATCGTCCTCACCGCTCCAGATCTAATCCTCACCGTCGATCTGTAGAGGAGTAGCAGCCGTCGATCCACCCGAGGAGCGCATCCGGACCGTTGCAGCCGAGGAGAGAGGCACCCGAGCCCAGCACCGTTTGATCATCCACGTGGGTGCACCTCCACCGTCGATCGAGCCGAAGAAGAGAAGAGAGAAGAAGCGCCGCCCATCTCAGCCGTCAGACCCTACACGTGGCGCCTATCCGACCGTCGGCTAAATAAAAGGGGTAAATATCATAGGGCCCCCTCGTAGTTTGTTGTTTTCGTTTTAGTCCTGTAACTTTTAATTCACGTTGTTTATTTTCTGGGTTATTTGCATCAAGGACCTCGCGCTTAATTTTATTCGCACTTATACCCCTGCCAGTAGAGACCCACGTGCTCTGGCACGTGTTTTGTTGGGATATTTGCAATATGTGCCCTGTTGTTCTGGATGTTATGCAATGAATGAAATGTTTTGTGAAATTGCATTTATACCCCTGTGAGCATTGATTTTACACATGTGCGAATTATTTTGGGTAAATTGCAACATAAGCCCCTGGACTTTTAATACGAGTTATTAATAGGTCCTTGGAACTTATTTTTATTACATTTAGGTCCTTGAGTGCCCCAGACACGTGCTTGGCACGTGATTTCTTGGGTATTTTGCACCAGGACCCCAGAACTTTTGGGTATTTGCACTTAGGTCCCTGTGCACAGTGCCCCTCCTTTATTTTTGAATAAAATATCAAACGACCTCCAAATCCAATGAAATTTTGACACATGGCTCCTGCCATGGTGTAGGAATTTCTATGATTTTTGGGGACATTTTTGATTGCATTTATTATTTTTAAAAAATTCAAAAACACTTATTTTCGCTACTGTTTGACTTTAAAATTACCAAAAAAATATTAAAACTCCACTAAAAATTCTAAAAAAATTAAGATTTGTTATTTGCTGGTTGTTTGATTTTCCAGCCATTTTTGGTGACTTTTCATCACTTAAAAACCTTAAAAATTGAAAAACCCCTAAAAACCCATAAAAATTGTAATAAATAAATTAAAAATCCAAAAACAATAATTAGGGTGCCTAAATTTTCCTTGTTCTTCATAGATTATAGGAAAATTACCTCCAGGGCTTAGTGAGACTCTTAGATATTTTATTTTTGAGTCTAAAGCCTTGCTGGACAGTCCCCTTTGTTTTTCACATTGTTTGATTTTTAATAAATAATTTACCCATTAGAAAAATCCCAAAAATTCACCAAAAACAGTAAAAAACATTTAAAACCTAAAAACCAATTTTCTGGAATTTTTGCATCATTTTTGTGTGTTGTATAAATTGTTGAAGTCCCCTTGTATTTACATTCTTTAATTTTCTCATTGTTTAAAAATTCAAAAAAATTGTAAAAACAAATAAAAACCATAAAAAAGAGATTCTTTTGGACTCTGACTACATCGTAGGCTTCTTTAGCCAATCTGTGCTCCTTGTGTTCGACCCTGGGAGCTATACCAGGTTAATCTTATAGCAGGACCGCTCTACTTTGTGCTTGCTTGTTTTTATCTCTGTGAGTGGTTCATTTTCTTGACTGACGCATCTGAGCGATTGAGGACAACGACATTGCAATATATTTTCTACCTCGATTGTTAGTGTGATTTTCGCGTCGTCAATGCACACCAGCTCGCCGGTATATAGACCTTGATTAGGTTATCAACCTATTGGTCTGCCAAATGTACATACTCAGACATATAGCAATACATCTGTCTCTAGTAAGAGGATGCATGCCTATGTTGTGACAGTATTCAACGTAGGTCTTTGGTTATCTCGATCTCGTCAAGTCAACCCATTGACTTAACTAACCTGACACCTCTGAATCACTATTCCCATGCAGAGGACCTGCATCAAGAGGTCAGTAAGATATCAGTCATATGAGATAGGATTGCCATCTCCTACTCAGACTGGAGATCATCATTTAATGATCATTTGATGATGCTTGATGAGTCCTCTATCTAACTCCTTAGATATTCATCCAAGCATCAGCCTCTATGATCCATCCAATGAATCAACAGTTGTATGATCATCAAGTTGGCCATGGTACATAACCCTTATTGTACAGAGGGACCCTATAGTGCATTCATTCATTAATCTCAGAAAGGGAGTGAAAAATAATCAATAACTTTCATTGATAATTTATTCATTACAATAACATTTATTGTAGAAATGGTTCGTCCGGGGCTCACATTGCTAACATCGGTCCCCCCCCCCCACACACACATACCTAGCTCTGATCATCCTGAGTATAGAAGAGAGAAAAAACGGGGCAGTCGAGGGCAAGGAGAAAGATGATGAGTATAAACATGGCAGGTATCGGTCCCTCCTATACTTAGGTCTTTTCCTATGAATTAAAGAAGTACAAGGGAACTGATGGGGGTAGGGAGATAATGTGTAGAGGATCAAGGAGGTTTTCAACAAATCTTCTTGTGAGAGTGGGGTGGGAGGGAATATGGTTCTGAATAATGTGAAGAAGAAGAAAAGATTCCCAGCCAATGTTGGGGTCATCCTCAGAAGAATAGTATTGTTCGGGAGAGGTTATCCAACTATTTTCATTCTTCAGTTGCTCACTCACATGGTTAACCAACTCGACCTCGTATGATGAATATTCCCATGAAGAGGTATCCGACTGGTCATATCTGATTACTTCTGTACATATACCATAACATAGAGAAGAATCCTCATAAAAAGCGATGTATATAGTTGTGTACTTAGTCGGTTTGCTCGAACTTGAAGCTAGGATAGGAGGAAGGTTATAGTACTTCTTCCCTCCATTAGCAACCATATTAGAGGATGTGAACCCTCTAAACAGAATCTGTTAGGTGATGGTCATTGGTTCTTCATCAGATGAAGCAGGTTGTTCGTTGATTATCTCCTGCAAGGTCAGTACACATCTCGGGTATATGATAATGCTTTGAGTTAGATTAGGCTTTGTCAGCTCATGTGTCGGATCACAGTAAGGATCAAAAAGGTCTAAAATGATTTCGTTCAGATTTGGTGAATTGGATGTGTCTAAATCAAGATAATTCACTTCAGTGGCACCATTGGTAGTCTCGACAGTTGCATCCATATGTATCCCTCATTGGGTCATGTCTTGAGTCGATGGTTCCTAAGGCGAGGTCTGATCATGTGAAGATTTTGACTCTGTGATCTCCTCTTGGTTACGTTTGTCAGTATTTTGTATGATTGTCTCAGGGTCAGGTGTGTTCTCAAGAAATTTGGTCATTTTGGACCTGGTTCAAAAATTTTATGTCTTGAGCCTCACAATCTATTTTCGCTTTAGAAAAGGATAAGAACGACTTTCCCAAATTAATCAGAGACTCGATCAATTCTCCTCGGTGCTCCATGTACATGACAATGAAGTCCACTATGTGTTTGACACTTGGAAGTTCATGGCGACCGAAACAATTCATACCAATCTTTTTGTGGATTGATCTGGAAATTGAACCATCACTCAAGTCTTTTTGAGCGGTCTGAGTTTGAGTTTTCAAACATTGATTTTGAGAGGATGTTTAGAGTGGAGTTGTCATCTATCCAGACATGAGTAAACTTGGTATCCTCAAGTTCATAATTAACCCTGGTTAACCACTTAACTTTTTGGCTCTTGGTTTTCTAGTCATTACCATTAAACTGGCTATATTAATTAAATGATATTCGATTCTTGAGCACTTCTTGCACATCTAATTTGGTGATAGTTGATGATAGGACTCACGACTCGAGTTAGGGAATCAAATAATGAAAAGGTTGTTGCGAACCAAATCACAAGTCTAAGTATCAACAAGAAAATTAGAAACCACACAAACAATAAATAAGGCAATCAAAATAATGTTAGCGGTCTCCGCTATTTATTTTAACTTGGTATAACGACAGGGTCGAAATCAAAGAGCATGGGTAAACCTTCAAAGTAGTCGGTGATCGAATAATTAAATGCATATTTTTATTAATTTTAGTTTTGCAAATTTTTGTAGTTTTAAATTAAAGAAGGACAACAAGCAAACAAGGAATTAAAACACACAAGCAAGCTTTGGAAGTTTTATTTAAGTCTAAAAATAATTAAAAATCAGGAATAGAAATATATTTGTGTTTTTCAAATATTCAAATGTTTTGGTGATTTTTTGGGATTTTCTAAATTTTTTATGATTTTATAAAAATTAAATAAAAGTAAAACAAGGAAACAGTGCACAACCAGGACAATATTGCAAATTAAAAATAGCTAAAGTACCCTAATGTCCTGGATATCAATTTTATGAGAAAATATGAAAATTTTCTACAAACAAGAATTGAAATTCTATTTTTTTAATTTTTCTAGAATTTTTAGTGATTTTATAATTTTTGAGAATTTTGAGATTTTTAGGGTTTTTAGGATGATATTTAAAACAAAACAGATACTGAAGGTAAAGCACACACAAACAAAAAAATACTATTTTTTGGAATTTTTAGCATAATTTTTATAATTTTTATGTATTTTATGAAATAGACAGTGAATTTTTTGGTGGTTTTTTATTTTTAGAAAATAAAATACTCAACAAAATCAATCCCAAAAATCACGACAAATAATACATGTTGACAGGAGCTAACAATACTATTTATAATTTTTGAACCTAATTTGGCAAGTATTTGATTAAAAATACAACACACAGTTCATAGAGACCTAGTTGCAATTATTAGAAAGTTCATAGGGCAATGAATAATACATATAGAAAATGTAGGGACAAAAGTGCAAAAAGTCCAGAGAATTTACACACATACGCAATGCACCACGCATAGGGATATAAATGTAAATATCAGAAAAGATTCATTCAAAACATAACTCGCAGATGTTCAAGACAGAGAATGCAAATACACCACCAAATCACATGGGACGACACGGGAGTTCATAATAGTATTGAAATGCAAATATATGAAATAACATGTGTCCACATGCAAAATAACCACACTACTTTAAACTATGCAAAATATTTACAGGACTGAACAATAAAGACAAAACAGAGAGAGGTCCAAGGATAAATTACCCCTTATTGGGCATGATCCAACGATCGATGACGCTCAACTTATGATCGGACGGCTGAGATGGGTGGATACCCCTTCGAAAATGGATGGCAGATGAGATCCTCAGATGAATCTAACGATCATAGGCCTCTCGTAGACGAACAACTCAGATAGAATTGGGGCGGCCTTCGATCGGATGGTGTAGGAGGCGTCTGGAAGATAGGGGGGAAGAACTCGCTTCCGACAATTTTCAATCGTCAATTGTGCGGCTCTGAGTTTTCCTGAGCTGCTGGAATATGGAATAGGTCGACGAAGATGCTCCGCAACTCCAGGTTGTCTCGGAAGGGCCCAGGACCGAATAGAGGGCCCTGGGGTACACAGTCGACCTGGAGCTCTCCTGTGGTGTCCTTGACCTCCATATGAGGTCTCGTTGCGCTCCAACCCTGTAGGATGAAGGGTATTGCTCGGAGGGTGGTACCGACATGGGTTAAAGTGTCACGAGTAATCAAGAGCAGCAGATGGGGGTGAACGGGCAGGTCTTCGGTAGACGTGAGGGATTCGACCTATATGGGTCTCCAACCCAATGGCTGGAGCCTCGTGGGGGGTTGCGGAGCAAATGTAGAAGCGATAGGGAGTCGGAGTGAGGCGTACAGAGGGTCGGATGACGGTGGAGATGCGAAGAATAGAGGACGGTCGACACTACTCTGTTTGGGGATGAAAAGCTCGATTTGATGGAAAATGGAAGTGTAGGGGGGTACTTGAAGATGGTCAAAGTACGCCTGGGGATGCAGACGGTGCTCTATAGTGGTCTTGGCCTCGATGGCCAGCGCATCCAGAGGCTCTTCTCCTCGCAGTGGAGCTGAGGTTCAACCTCGTCGGACCTAGGGCTAGCACGCTCCAAAAGCCTCCCACACCCTCCCTCTCGCTCGTTGTCACTTTAGAAAAGGTAGGATGGTATGCAGGAGGTAGTGGCATAGCCAAAAGGTGGAGTAAAAGGAGGGGTGAGTGATGAATCCCTATTCATCACTCTTTATTCTTTTATTTTAGCTAAATATTTTGGCAAAACACCATTTACATAGTTGTAAATATAATAAGTTAAAAATAAGCATGCATTTGTAAATATCAATAATTAGCATGCATTTGTGCAAAAATAAAAGAATAAAGAATAAAAGAAAAGGAGGGAAATATTTAGAATAAATATTTAGTGACCTAATCCCAAGAGAGGGTCCAACATGGGCCTGATCGCCAAATAAAATAAGTAGAGATAGATAGGGTCACTCAACCTTGTACATATTCCTTCTATGTATATAAATATTTTATTTTCACAAAAATCAAAATAAAAATGTGTTTATATTACCTTGTATATATTCCTAAAAATAAGATAAAAATTAGAAAATAAGAATAAAATAAAATAAATTCTCTTTACCACCTTGTACATAATACATGTATAGATGTATCATATCCTTATTTATTTAACATTTGTAAATGACTCATAAAAATAAAATAAAAAATATTTTATACTCCAAATTTTATATTATAAATAAATAAAATATAAAATTGTGAAATTTGTACAAAAATAAACAAAATTAAAATTAAAATTAAAATAAATAAATATTTTATACATGTATATAATGTAACATAAATAAAAAATAATTCACTAAAAATAGTTTGAAAATAACAAACAATTATTTATTTTGAACATATTTTAAAATAAAATCATTTTCTACTTTTAAATTATTTTACAAATAATTCTGACCAAGAAATTTTCTGATTGGTCCAGAGGGAACATTGACCTCGGTCAATTGCCCCCCCCCCCGGACCACCTCCTTCACGGATTCAGTCTTTCACCCGAACTTCTCCAAATTTTCATGAGCCGATCCGATCGCCATTCCATTCCATTTCACGCTCTGATTATCCAGGGTTGATCCGTGATTCACGCTCGCCGATGCTGTTAGGGATCCGCTCCTCGGATCGCGCGCCCGTGCTCCAAACTTTTCGGACCCCGCTGAGTATAAAGTAGCTTGGAGCTGCAACTTTTCCCGCATCTTCGGCCATTGCCTTCAATCTCTGGGAGCTCCATTCTCTTCCTTGAGTGACAGCAAGTGAGGGAGAGTGTCGTAGAGAGGTCTTGAGGTGTTTAGCCCTAGGTCCGGGGAGTTTCATCGTCGTGCTCTATCGTTAGGTGGGCTCCAGCCTCTGGACGCGTCAATCCATCGAGCAAAGACCCCCGAAGGTCCGCGACCTTCATCCCAAATGACCTCCTTCACCAGGTAGCCTTGATAGCCTTTAGTTTGCTTTAGATTCTAATTTTTCGATTTCAGATCAACTAGCATTCATCGAATCATCCTTCATGATCGGATCATCCATTTGACCTACTGACGATCGTATCACCTTCATCAGTCCTCTCCCCATCTTCTGCACCCCTTCGTTCACCATGATTCGCCCAGGAACAGGACCCCAACTCTCCTCCGTCATCGCCTCGTCGGAGGGCTCCTCCCCGCCTCATCCTTCACCCATTTCGTGTACTAAGGGGTCAAGTCACTTTGCCCTCGACTTAGTGATTCGTTTGTGCATGTCAGAATGCCAAAGGGGCCTCATCTAAAGGTCCAAACACTCGGGCACAGCCGCTCCAGGTCCCTCGCATTGCCGGGGCATTCCAGATGCCCCGACCTCATCGGAGCATCTCTACAGCTGTGGATCATCATCAGCATCCTTTTACCCATCCTAGCAGCCTTGGAGGACACCTCAGCCGTGCGTAGTAGCCGACAGAAGCTCGTCGGAGGCGAGTTCTTGGACGTTCTTCCGGGGAGCTTCTCTGCCGTCAGATCGAGGCATCCTCCAGTTCTGATCGTGACCATTCATCCACGAGGAGCCCTCGATCGTCCAATCCATCTGAGGATCAACTGTCAGCCGTCCATCGCCGAACCAGTATCGGCCACGCCTAGCCGTCCGATCATAAGTGGACTGTTTCAGCCGTTGGATCTGTAATAAGAAGGGTAATTTGCACTTAGGCCCTCCCTCCTATCTGTTTACATTTCAGCATTAGTCCTGTAAATAGTTTCTGTAGTTATTTTTATTTTGGACATTTTGAACTTAGGACCTCGTGTTTCTTTTATTTGCAATTTGTTCCCTCTGAGTGTAGTTCGTGTGGTCTAGCACGTGCATTGTGGGTTATTTGCATGTTCATGCATGGATTTTATTGTTGTTACTGATTGAAGTTTTATAAATAGGAATTACATTTATACCCATGTTTGTCTGTTTCACGTGTCTCCCTCGTGCGATCTGGACTTTTTGCATATCTAGCCCAGTACTCCTTCCACGTGTTATTGTCTGGCAGATAATTTTTCCATAATTACATTTAGGTCCTTATGTGTTGTGCCTCTTTGATTGTCTTGAATAAATATCAAATCTCGTCCAAAACTCATGAAATTTGGATACATTGCTCTGCCATGGTGTAAAAATTTCTCTAAATTTTTGGGCTCATTTTGTTTGCATTTCATATTTTAAAAATTCAAAAACCTTAAAATTCGCTTCTGTCCAGTTTCAAAAATCAACTAAAAATATTAAGTCCTCTAAAAGATCCAAAAAAATTAGTGATTGTTTATTTTGTTGTATTTTCACTTCTGTCCAATTTTCATTGCATTTGGATTTCTAAAAACCATAAAACTTGAAAAAAAATTAAAAAAAATTAGAGAAATCATTAAAAAATCCTAAAAACTCAAAAAATGCATTTCCAGTTTCTTTAGTTAAAGTTTTATTTTTAGTTTATAATAAAAGTGTTTTTTTAATAGTAGGCCCGGTAATTTTGGGGGTCCGAAGTGTCCCCACTGGGTTCGAACCCCGTAATAAAAGTGTTGCTTGAATTTTATAGGCACTTTAGGTATTTTTAAAGTGCCTTTAGATTCTGGCAGCACATTGTTTTGTATTTTCAGCTTTGTTTCATTTTTATAAAATTAACTAAAAATCAGAAAAATCCAAGAAAATACCAAAAACATCTGAATATTCCGAAAATCCAAAAATATTTTTTTCGAGAATTTTCTGAGTATTTTTTATGTGCTAAATAATTGTTTGATTGAGATTTTGTGAGTGTTTTTATCCTTTTTCCTAATATAAAAAATTCCAAAAAAATTAAAAAATATATAAAATCCACCAAAAATAGTTGTTTTTGGATCTCTGACTACTTCATAGCTTTACCATACCGTGCTCCTTTTGTTCGACCCTGGTAGCTATACCATGTAAAATAAAATAGCGAGACCGCTATTTGTTTATTTGCTTGCTTAATTTTTATATTGGTGGTTTTTCTTCCTTTTTCTTGATCGACTCCGATCCGAGTGGTTGAGGACGCAACGACCGGTGACATATTTTACCCTTAGTCGCTTGGGTTTTCGGGTCATCAGTGAGGCGTAGGATATATTGGCATGAGGGTCCGAGAAGATGGAGGCGCGACCCACGAACCAAGGTGTGGATAGAGGAGGAGAATGTCAGGCGAAGATTAGGGATACGGGCATCGTATTCAGAGCTTGGAATCGGGGAAAAAGGCAGTCAGATCGAGTGGATAAAATTGGGATAAATCCGGGTGAAACTCGATCTGGCAAAAAAGGGACTCCGGGGGGACCAGTTGACCGGAGTCAACAATCCGAGGTGGCCCAATCAGAAGGGGCGGAGAATAAGGACAAACGATGCTACAGGACAAAACTACTAGAAAAATAAAAAATCAGTTTACATTTTGAATTTAAATGAAAAATGAATAAAATGAAAAACGTTTATTATTTTCAAGGAATTTTTATGTGATTTTTAATTATTTTATGAAAAATAAATTAGTGTATATACAATATATAATGTTATATACATGTATAATATACCTATGTATTATGTACAATTATTTTTATTTTGTTATTTTTACAAAAATAATCCTACTTTATATTTTATTTATTTATAACACAATTTTAGGAGTACAAAATATTTTTTATTTTATTTTGAGAGGTTATTTACAGCTATAGAATAAATAGTGGGTGTGAGATATATACAAGGATATTGTACAATGAAAGGGAGATTTAATTTCTCTTTTTATTTAACTTTTTTGATTTTTATTTTCTCTTTATATTATTTTTAGAAATATATACAAGAATTGAAATTAATTAATTAAGTTTATTTTATCAAGAATAATTATTTATGAATATAAGTAATATGTACAACATAAAGTAGGCCCTATCTCTCTACTTATTTTATTTGGCGATCAGGTCAAGGCTTGACCTTCTCTCGAGGTTCAGGTCACTCTATATTTATTTTAAATACCTCCTTCCTTTTTCTTTTCCTTTGTTCTTTTATTTTTGCACAAATATATGGTAATTATGCATTATAAACACATGCATGTTGAATGCTAAATTATTGTATTTACACATTTTACACGTTGCTTTGCTAAGATAATTGGTTAAAATTAAAAAATAAAGAGTGAGAATCACGGATTCATCACTCCCTTACTTTACCTTTGTTAATCCCTTAGCAAACACTTAATTGAAAAAGAAGTGAAAAGAGAAGAAAAGAAAAATAAGGAGAATCAAGGCTGATTATTAAACTTATCTTCATTAAATTAAAGTATGGAGCTCAGTCAACCCTTTGGAATATTAGTTTTTCGGAATCTTATTTGGATCTAGGTTTAAGACTCAACGGCCTCTAAAATCCACCATTCTATGGTCAAGACTCCTCAATAATCCAGATCAGAACAAGTCTAAATACATAAACTCTAATGACCATGAATCTTCCCTTGTATTGTAGCTCCCACCTCAGAAATGACAAAGAAACAACCTCCCTCAACAAGGTAACTCTAATTCCTCAGTTTAGCAGCTCTTTCCTCGAGGAGTGGGGGTATTCCCTTCTAAATTCAAGTTCAATCGGCTCAAGGAGAGGGGGAAAGAAGATAATGGACCGTGGCCAGTGTAGCCACATATCCCTGGGAGCCCAACCAGTGTAGCTAAGTCTCCCGCTGCAAGCTTTATGAGATGAGAAGGTGTAATACATAAGCTTTACCTTATTTGACTATACACACTCTGACATGCATTTCATTTTTAGTCAGGCCTGCCCACTTTTTTGGAGTTTTTTCTTGATTTTGCACATTTTTTTGATGTGCATATGTTCAACATATCTACATGGTGCACCATTTACATAAGGACTTTTTCTTCTTGAGCCAGTAGACTATCCCTCTTTTGAAGCATTATTCCAACCCACAGCTCCTGTCTTTAGACCTCAACACTGCCAGGCCAAGTTGAGGTGCACGTCCCTACCTAAAGGAAGACGAGAGGTTCTGCCTAGAAATACTACCCTTGTATGCTACCCCAATCCAAAGGAGTATGCCTCCTCACCACCTCATCCGTTGAGAGATATGCGTAAGGTGTTGGTCCAAGTAAAGCCATTGTCTGTGAGAGTGCGTTGTTAAGTGTTCTACTTAGGCTCATCAAGATGACATATGAACATAGCCTAGTAGACTCAAAGAATTAAGTCACAAATGGACTTGAAAAGTCTTAACCCCGAATCCTATAAGGTTCCTCTGAGAATTAGGTGGATTAAGGTCTTAACCAAGCTGTATTTCCAATTTAATTCCAGACTAGATTAAATGTGAACTATGATTCAGAAGAATATACAAATATATACAAAACTCTTTTTTGTACAATTTTCAAAACGTACAATTTTTGAAAATGTGCAAAATTTTTGAAAATGTTTGAATGCATGAGTACATGAGTTTTGCAAACTATTGACAATTATTTACACAAGGGTTTTTGCAAACTTTTATTTTTCAAACGTTTTTCAAAAATTTTGTACTATATACATAATTTTGATACAAAAATATTTACAACCTTTTACAATCAAAACATTTTTACAAACATTTGCACAAAAATAATATTTATAAATAGTTATGTATGTGCAAGAAAGAAATTTATGTGCAAGAAAAAAATAAATTTTTGTGATTTTTAGGTTTGTATTTTTTAGACATTTTATTTATTAACACACTCACACAAAGTACGAGTTATGGCTAAAGTATATATGTAATACATATGGCATCCCCCTATACTTAGCTCGAACGATGTCCTCAGAGTGATCAAAGAGCGATGAAGAAGACATAACTCGTGCTGAGTATTGGGAAGTGAAAATAAAGGCTATACTACAACGATGAATAAAAGAATATAATGAATAGAAGTCGGTGATACCCCTTATACTTAGGATCAAGTAATCCTAAGTATAGAAGACTATACACAAGGGGAAACCGAGGGTCAGAATGTACAGGGTCTACCTCCCCTATACTTAGGGTAAAATATCCCTAAGAATAGGTAGCAAAACAGAGGTAAAAAGAATCAAAAGAATAATAAAAAATCGGACACTCCCTACACTTAGGGTAAAGTGCACCCTAAGTATAGCACAATCATAAGATGCAAATGGGGTGTATGACAAAAGAATGTGTGATATGGACAACTGGATCTATACAAGGACGGAAGATAGTGGTAATTAGTCATGAGATGCAAATGCTGTGAGTCAAAGACCACATCTCATGCAAAATGAATAGCAGAAACATCAACGATCAGCAGATCATGATCTAGATATGGATTCAGGCGTTGACCGTTAACTCGAAAGGTGGACTCAGATAACATCTCAGATATATCAATGTTACCATTGTCATGCACCTTTCGGACCAAGTATGGTTCCTTCCACTTGCTCTGCAATTTCCCTGGAAATAATCTCATCCTGGCATCGAATAACCGTACTCTCTGCTTTGGCTCAAACTGCTTATGGCTGATATGAGAATCATGCCATATCTTCACTCAGTCCTTATACTGTAGGCTACTCGAAAAGGTTGCATCTCTAAGCTCCTCAAGGCTTCCAATTCTGCCTTCCTCTGATCTCCTATACTCTCTGGATCCAATATTATCTCAGTGATAGCCCAAAGTGACTTATGTTTATCTACACAGGTAAATAGCATGGCTTGCCATAAATGAGACAAAAGGGAGAAGTACCCAAAGGAGTCTTGAAGGAAGTTTGGTATACCCACAAGATCGATTCCAAAAGCTGTGACCAATCCTTTCGGTCTGGGCAGACTACCTTCTGCAGTGTCATCTTGATCTCCCTATTCGATACTTCAGCAAGACCATTGGACTCAGGATGATAAGGAGTGGCTACTCGATGGTCTATGCTGAACTCGTTAACAAGGGCCATTACCTTATCATTGATAAAGTGAGACCTCCCGTCAAATATCAGCACTTTGGGCACCCCAAACTATGAAATGATATTTTTCCTCAAAAATCCGCAAACAGTCTGAGCATCTGTTGTTCGGGTGGGAATAACCTCAATCCAATGACTCACATAATCAACATCCAACACAATGTACTCGAATCACTGACTCTTAGTGAATGGACCCATGAAATCAATGCCCCATGCATTAAAAACCTCACAAAAGTGAATGGGCTGCATCGGCATCATATCATGTTGTCCACAAGTTCCCATCCTCTGATAGTCAGTACACTTATTCACGAATTCATCAGAATCCTTGAAGAGGGTAGGCCACCATAGGCCGGATTGGAGAACTTTCTATACAGTTCTCCTCCCAGAATGATGTCCTCCTGCCTCAAGCTTGTGGTAGTAAGTGAGGATCATGTGGTGCTCCTTTTGAGGAATGCACCGATGTCAGATATTATCCCCTCCTTCATTATAAAGGATGGGATCCTCTCAATGGTACGACTTGGCCTTCGCAAGGAATGTATCAAGTCGTTGTCTGGACCAACCTTGTGGAACTTTCTTGGTGACAAGATAGTTCACAATGTCAGCGTAACATGGAAGAGAGGCGATAACAAGGATCGCCTCATCTAGGAAGGTCTCAGGGATAGGCTCAATCTGCTCAGATTCCTCAAGATGTTCCAAACAGGAGAGATGATCTGCCACCACACTCTTGACTTCAGGCTTATCCTTAATCTCAATATCAAATTCCTGGAGTAGAAGGATCCATCCGGTCAATCTGGCTTTGGCATCCTTCTTTACCATGAGGTACCTGATGACGGTATGATCTGTATAGATAGTCACTTTGGATCCAAGAATATATCATCTGAACTTATCCAAGGTGAATACTTGATGAATCTCGAATTCATCACTCTAAATCTCATTTCTTAAGCTCAAATCCCTCAAAATCAACAGCATTTCTGCATCTATTGTTCATAATTAGCATTCATGCATGTTTTCATAAGAATTGCATTTTAACACTAATTTCTGCACAAAATAAGAAGCCAAAAATCCAAGCCAAAATTGACCTGCAAATAGCCTAACTTCCCCGATTTTTAACTCATTCATGCTAACTCCTAATGACCCAAAACCACTTCCACTGTGTACATATAACTAACAAGAATAAATGAAAAATACAAAAAAAATCATTAACCCAAATAAGTGGACCAAAAACTGAAACCCTAGTTTCAGGATTTTCGGACGAAAAATCCCATATCTTCCCCATCCAGTGTCAGTTTTAATCCTACTTACCTTTGAACTAATGTACATTCAATTACCTTCAAATCAAGATCAAGTTCAAGTGAATCGGAGCTCATATGTGAAAGTTGGGTTTTGGGCCTCTTTTGTACATTTTGCATTTTAGCGATATTTGACCTGATATTTTATGTAGATATTTTATTAATTAATAAAAATCTAAAAAAATTAGATTAATGTGTAAATATTTATCTCTGATTTTACCATATTTCTCCGGATTTTTGTCTGGTTTAAAAAATGACAATAAAAATTATAAAACCTAAAAAATCAAGGTATTCTATGTACATGGGATACCCTAAAAAATACACTTTGTGCATTTGATCGATTTTGGTTTTGAAGTCTTCATGAAAGTTGTAGATCTCATCGAGACGAGCAATTCTCGTGAAGAACTATTTTCGATCGGAGGTCATTTACTATTTATTTTCAATTTTACAAAGTATTTATATTGTGATTTTTGTGGTGCTAACACGTGGAAGCACCTGGTGCCGCCACGTGTCAGCCATTTTTGGCCTATTTATTACTTCGTTTTTATATAAAAAAATTAATTAAAGCTCCGTACATGCGAGGCACGTGCCTCCCAGGCACGTGCTAAGCACGTGCGGCGCACCTCTCCTCAATCCCCGCCACGTGGCCCCATCTAGGCCATCTGATCATCGCCAGATCGGATGGCCTAGGGGTCGTCATCCTCCCCCGCTCTCTTCCCTCTTCTAGAACCTCCGTCGCCGCGCCAATTTCGCCCCCAATTTCGCCGATCTACACTATCGCAATCTCAATCTCCGATTCACGCTGCCAATCCATCCCAGATCATCTTCGAATCCTTCAGATCCCCTCGTCGATCTTCCACGAATCAATCACCGATACCAGCAATCCCCTCCTTCCATAGCCGGCAAAGCAACCCCCCCCCCATTTAAGAACCGCCACCACCACCGTGTTCTTCATCCGCCGTTCAATATCCAGGGAGCCCCCTCTGGTAGTGACAGCCAGCGATTCACCACCTGTCGGCGTGATCTGGGGCCCAGTGCCTCATCGCAGCTCATCCACCCTCGCCGCTGCTCAGCTCCGACGTGCTCGCCGTCGAGCTTTCTTCCCCAGGTATCTCTCGCTATTGTGCCTTGTATCTTTCGTCTCCAATCGTCATCTCCCCCGCACTCCATTATCGCTCGCAACTCCACCTCCATCTCCGACAATCCTTCGTCAACAAACCACATCCGCATCAGGTCTACGTTGCCTTCACCGCCATCAACACCACCTCCATCACCACGATCGTCATCAACTTCGTCTCTGGACCGTCCCCACCTCCGCCTTCGCTCCGCCGCGATATCTTCATTGCAGCCAGCTGCTCTGCCTCGATCAACAACGCTTCCCCGATCGCCTTCAACCTCTGCCTCGAAGCTGTCGCTCCACCGCCAGCCACAATCGCTAGAAGCTCTGCTGGGGGCTCGTCCCCTCTCGCGAGCCTCCGCCGCCCAAGGCCGGGTCTCCTCCACCGGAGCCCCACCTTCCGCTTCATCACAACCGCCAGCGCGGCTGGGCGCTTCAGTCTCGAGACCCCACCACGTGTCGCATACATGGGGCAGGGGACGTCAGTAGAAGACCAAGTTTCCAGGGGTCACGTGCGGCGTACGTGACCCCTTGAAGAATTTGCAAGTACCCCCTGAGTTCCTCCATATTTGCGCGACACCCACCGACCAAGGTCACGTGCTTGGCACGTGACCTATTGGTCATTTTGCAGATGATACCTACCAGTTATCGGTATTTACATTTCAGTCCATGCTCTGCATTTTATCTTCTTAATTATTGCATAAATACCCATGTGTTCTCCTATATTTTCTGACTCTTCTTTACATCATTATATTTATCCAAAAATGGCATTTTGTTTGTCAATTAGTTTTCTACATTTTGGCATATTGTGGACATTTTTGTGATCATTGGTTAATTAATAATTAATTGTTTAATGGAAAATTGCTTATTTTGCTCAGTTTGTGCTCTGAAATTTATATTAGATTAACCGTTAATATGAAAATTCTCGAAAAATCAATATTGTAGAATTAATTGTGCTTGACATTATGCCCAAAAAGAATTGCATTTGCATGCATATTTTTCCCTGTAAAAATTATTTTGCATATTTCAATGTTTGATTTTTAATAAGTATTAAAACTAGTGTTTTCGAGGTTTAGGATTTTTCTGAGTTCCATTACCTAGTGATAGATCTTAGATAATTTTATTCCTTGAAAATAATTAGGTTTAATATTTATTATAATTAAATATTGAAATTCATTCTGTTTGCATTTGAAAATTAATAAAAAAATCACATTGCATCCAAAAATTCCAAAAAAATTACAGTGCATTCATTTCATCATAATTTGCATTGTGGACAAGTTTCATATTTTTCGGACATCGTTGGGTTGTAATTCATATTTTAGTCCCTAAATTAGACCGAAATTGCATTTTGCATCTTTTAGTGCATTAAAAAATAACAAAAAAAAGATCGCGTCAAAAACCGCGCATGAATTTTGATAGACATAATTCTAGGTTGTTCCTTTGCCTCCTTGTGATTAACCTTGGGACTTGCCTAAGTAAAATTAACATAAAACCACTTGATTAAAAATTGATTAAATATTTGTGGTTATTTCTTGACTGATTCCGATTGCCGCCTACAACGAACGACAAATCATTTTTACGCACGATCATAAAAACATCTTCAAATGATAACAAATTTCGGATTCGTCAATACTACAACTAGCATCTCTTTCTATGTGAATGTGTAGTTCTGTTGAGCGGCATCTAATGTACGGCTAGCGTAGTGAATGGCAAATGGTGATTTGTCCCTCCTCTGTCCTAGCACGGCCCCTACAACAAAATCGGAGGCGTCCGTCATGATCTCGAATGGGAGAGACCAATCAGACGGCTGAACGACAGTAGCCTCAACAACTAGATTCATGAGAGTCTCAAAAGACACAAGACACTTATCATCTACAATGAACTCGGTATCTTTCATCAGCAGATCAATAAGCGATCGGGCAATCCTGCTGAAATCTTGAATAAAACATCGGTAGAAATCAACATGCCCTAGAAAAAACCACAACTGTTGGATGTTGGACGGTGGATTGAGTTTCCCGATGATATCCACCTTGACCGGATCAACCTCCATGCCCCTGTTGGAGATCATATGACCAAGCATCATCCCCTGAGTCATCATGAAGTGACTCTTCTCATAAGACAAGATGAGACAAGATGGACCTCTATGCAGTGTTGAAGCACTCGATCTAGATAGTCAAGACAAGTATCGAACCCGTCGCTGTAGACTGAGAATTCATCCATGAAGACCTCCAAGAAATCACCCACCATGTCCGAGAAGATGGACAGCATGCACCTTTGGAATGTCGTCGGGGCGTTACGTAGACCAAAGGGCATCCGTCTGAAAGCATAAGTCCCAAACGGACAGATGAATGTTGTTTTGTCATGATCTTCGGGCGCTTTGGCCACCTGATTATATCCGGAGTACCCGTCAAGGAAGCAGTAATGACTCTTCTTGTCCAGCCTCTCTATAATATGATCAATAAAAGGCAGCAGGAAATGATCCTTCTTGGTGACCTGATTCAATCGTCTGTAGTCCACGTAGACCCTCTAAGAAGTGGGTAACCGGGTAATGATCTCCTCTCCAGACTCACTCACAATTGTAGTGATGCCCGTCTTCTTGGGCACCACATGTGATGGACTAAACCACTTGGAGTCAGAGATGGGGTAGATAAAATTGACGCTCCACCATTTAGATATCTCTTTCATGACCACTTCTCAAAGATTCGGGTTCAGTCGTCACTGGAACTCACATGATGGCTTAGCATCCTCTTCGAGATAGATATGGTGAGAGTACAGGGCTAGACTTATCCCATGGATATCAAGTATGATCCATCCTATTACCTTGTGGTTTCTTTCAAGAACCTCCATCAAACGAGATTCTTGCTCTCCAATCAATTCTTCTAAGATAATGAATGGGTACATCTCTGGCTCACCTGCAAGGAATTTATACATCCGTGACTGCAGCAAAGGCTTCAGTTCTGGGAAACTGGGAGATGGCAAATTTGGTTTCTGGAATGTCTGAGTGAAGGCAACTAGATCTGAATGTGAGAACTCTTGCTGATTATGAATATCTGGTAAAGCTGGCCCTGCTTGTATATATGTGCTCTGTGCTGGCTCACTCTCCACCCTAGGTGTTGTCTCTGTGGAAATTAGACAAGGTAAAAATTCATCAAACTTGTCCAATCTATGTCTTAATATGAGGGATCTTAATCAGAAGAATAAGAAATATATTCTGCCTCACTATCCGTAACGCGGTCGTCAGCCTCGAAAGTGTCCTCGGCCAAGAGTGTGCTCTCCGAACTCTCCTCTGTTGGAAGCTGTGAATCTGTGGTATCTGAATGTGAAAGAAAAGATCGTGAAATGGGGTTAGACCGAGCGGCTTCATCATCAGTGATCACAAAATCGCACTCCTGGTGGACGTCTCTCTCTACCTCTATCGTCTTTTCTGTATCACTGAACTGATCTGAGAAAGCTGAAACTCACGCTCTGGTCTCATCGATCATCTTTATTTGTATACTCCCGCCCTCGATGCGAAAGTACACCCTAACACTATCATGGTCGGACACCGCCTTGGCTATGACCAAGAATGGACTTCCTAGAATGAGGGGGTATCTGTCACAGACTCAGGGATCTCCATGTCCAACACAACAAAGTCCATGGGGAATTTTAGGCCCTGAATTGTGACGTCCACATCCTTCAACAACCCCTTCAGCCTCTTGACAGATCTATCAGCAAATTGAAGGACTAACCTGCTTTGTCGAAGAGGGCCAAACTCGAATAGGTCGAGTAAGGCTGTCGAAAGGAGATTAATGGAAGAGCCATTGTCTAATAGAGTACGATCAAATCTCTGCTCATGAATGTGGCATCCGACATATGGAACTGTTGCATCTAGGATGGCAGACGGTTTTGGATGGCGAAGCTGGTGGCACAAGTCAGCACATGGATCTCTGAATGATGGTTTCTTCTCTTCCTACGAATGGTGGTATTCTCTCTCAAGTTTTTTGGAAGAGAGGTATGTGCTCAAGTACCTCCTCTAGAGTCAGTTGAATGTGAAATCTCTCTATCATCTGCTGGCTGAACTCTAACTGTTGGGACTTTTTTAAATTTTCTTTTTCATTCCCCTTCGTCAAGCAAAGTGCTTGAGGGAAGGGGATGACTGGTCCCTCATATATAGTATTAGGAAGAGGTTCCTTCTACTGAGAGGGAACAGAATCCATACAAAGGTCATCATGCATCACATATGGATTCGATGTAGATGAAAAAACCTTTCCTTTATTTTTTTGGTCTTTTTCATTTTGTCCTAAGACACAAGAACAGAATGAGACACAACTGGAATAGAAATGATGGCATCAGTACCACCCACGGCATCGGTCTTCACCGCATCCATACCACACTCTGGCTAACATCTGGAATGACGGTGGAATCAGTACCACCGACTGCATCTGGATTGGTGGCGTCAATACCACTGTCATCAACATCATCATTAGCGGTATCAGAACTTCTATCCTCCTCGTTTGGCGCTCCTAGATCATCATGGTGTCGCCGCTCAGGCAAGGCGCCGCCGGCTGGCATCCTACCTTTCCTAAGTGTTACCAAATCAGCATCAAATATGTATAAAGAAATATCACCTAATGACTCACTAGGAGTGGCGGTCCCTGTGAACTGTACCTGCTCAGATTTCCTCTTAAGGTTGTTCGGGTTGGGCTCGATCTGAGCTGGTATAGCGTCCTTGCCCTTTATTATCCCCCTCATCTTCTGCTTGAACTCGTCCATCTCCCGCTTAAAGGATGCATGATGGTCTGAAAGTAGGCGGTCTAGATCATCAAGGGTTGGGTTCTCATCGGTTGTCCCATGAGAACTGGATAGGTTGACTCGCTAGAAATGAGGCTGTTGGAACTAGTAAAGGGGAGGTTGGATGAATTGATGAGGTTGTTGTTGTTGTTGCCTCAACTGTTGTCCATGATGGTAGGGATGAGGACCCGACTGGTAGTGGTATGATGGCTGCTGGGAGTACTGGGACTGCTGCTACTGTGGCTGGCTGCTCTTCTACCCTGATCTGAAGGTTGCTGTTGGGACGAAGTGCCTCCGGCAGACCACCTGAATCCAAGATGATCTCGATGGATCCCGGGATGCTGTCGGTCATACCAAATCCCGTTGACTTCCATCAATGGCGTATGCTCGTATGGGGATAGGGGAAGAACTTCTAGTGGCTGATCCGGCTGATACACCACCATATGAGTGTCCTGAGATGGCAGTGTCTAAGTGTAGTGGTGCTGCAACTGCTGAATCGGATTTGCCCGGATCTGGTGAATCTGTCGGTACTGGACGGAATGTTGGGATGAGTTGCTGCTGCTAGGATCATCCCGTGACTTAAGAAAGGGCTGAGAAGCCGTTTGCGCCTCCTGGAGACACATGATCCGGGTCTTCAGGTCAATAAGAGTCTGTGCCAATTGTTCAATCTGTGTCATACCCTAGAACTATTTCTTCTCGATGATCTCTATGTGATCCAGATTCTCGTTGAAGATGTCCATGTAAGATGTTGAAGACTCTACATGTGTTGCTGCTAACGAAGAAGTAGATTGACCCGTATTAACCAGTGCTATGCTCTGATAGGACATGACTTGTGGGAGGGGCTTCCCCTGTGTGTAAACCCTGGTCTGGGACATCACTGTATAGTTCTCGGCCATCTCCTCATAGATGTCCCAGACCTGGTCTTCATCTTTGGCAAAATAGGAGCCCCCATAAGAAGTGTTAACAAGCCCCTGCAGCTCTGGTATCAGCCACAAAAGAAGTTCTGGACTAAGTTGGGCTTGGATATGTCATGATGTGGACACCGGTCAATGAGCTCATAGAATCAATCCATCACCTCATGGAACTGCTCATTGGGGATCATAGTGAAGTTATTGATTAGAGCCCTCACTGCATTGGTCCGGTCGAGTGGATAGTACTTGTTCAAGTACTTGGTCCGGAGCTGCTCCCAAGTAGTAACATGTCTCCCTAAATGCTTAAGCCAGTAGGCTGCTCTGTCAACAAGGGAGAAGGGAAATGCCATCATCTTGATGGTGTCCTCGTCCACGAATCTGTCATGGACAGTGCTGTAGATCATCTCGAATTCTTGTAAATGTAGATGCAGCTCCTCGGTGGCAAGCCCATGGAACTTGGGCAAGAGCTGAATGGTCTGGGGCCGAGCTTGAAGTCGCCCGAATCTCTAACATTTGAATCCAATGGTGTGTGAGTGTTTCACCTAGCTTATGCAACTGTCTCATCATCCTGGCAGGTCAGGCTGGCTCATGCGGTTCATCTGGTTGACCTCTTGCTCCTCCTCCAGCCGCAGGTATATCTACACTAGCTAGTCTCTACAGATGAGGCTCTCCTCTGTCGGCTCGCATATGTGCTAATTCACGGCGCACCTCTGCCATGAATTCTCCCCGATCTCTAATATGTCGTTGCATTGTCTCAAGGGAGGCTAATAATTTGTTGTTGATGGTGCCATGATCAAGAATATACGTGGAACGCTGGGGCTTCCCATCGGTGTGCTCCTTACTGTTGGCCATCTCGCGGGTCTCTACAAGGCAAAATACCTGAACTCAGGTGTCGTCAAATGAACAAATAATTGTGCTGATGGTCTCTACTCTGGTACCTCAGGACTGGAAGAAGGGTGGTCGAGGGGGAACAAGGCGAAATCAAACTCAGGTTCGAATAGCAGGTCTAAGCTTCCCGGAACCTCCCTAGATGAATGAGTCAGAGTGCTCGAGAGCGGTGCTACCAAAGGCAGCATAAGGGATCTCCAGCTAATCATCGTATCTAGGGATGAGTGCGGATGGGATCTGGAAAACAAATAGGATCAGAAGTCAAACCCCAATTTCACCTACTCAACATGAGAGCTGATGACTGTAAAGGCCCGGTCGTTTATATTGTCGATTTTATTTTAGGTGATAATTCAATCTTATAAAGCGATTAAGCGAGCTGTTAGGAACCTAATTCTCCCAGGAGACTAGCCCAATCCCAAAGATACATCTTTCCAAGCCAGTATGAATTGTGGATCATTTACCAGCTACCCGATCAATTCAACCTGCTAAGGACGTCGCGACCCGCTTTACCATATACTGGAGAGATCCTCACTGGAGAACGACTAACCCCAAGACCAGTAGTCTAACGAAAGTTCAGGTGTGGATCTATCCTAGTGTGTAGGTCACTCTTTCGCTCAAGCAAACCAAACAATAATGGGGTGACTCTCCCCAAAAGAAGTATTTTTAAGATGAGGTGTATTTTAGGGTCGAGTTTGAATTATCAGTCCCAAATTTTATTGCTTTATCTTTTTTAAGTATTTTTCAATAACAAACAATGCCTAACGAATTTTTCGATTTCTTGGGGTTATTTAAGTCCAAAAACAAGGGGAGGAAGTCAAAAAAGCCGATGCATGATCAAATACTATGATGCATGCAAAGTAAAAGATACGTACCTATCGCCAGCACTCTACATGCAGGGTGATCTGTGCATAAATTAAAGACAGATCTGAAAATAATCTATATGATGCACGAAGAAAATGACCTTAGACGAGAAACTTCTAATGATCGTGAAAATTAATAGTTAGCCAATCAGATCAAGTCTGGAGTCCGATCTTGGGAACCACTCGGTGCTTGCCACAACGAGTCCTATTAGTGTTGTATGTGGTTTCTCACGGCACGTGAACTCAGATCTAATTAAACCAACGTTTTATCAAGAATTATTAATAAGGTTCAATTACAAACTATAGGTGCAAACAATCTATTAGGGATCGGGCCTTAAGTTATTTACGTCACAATCAAGATAAAATCCTAAGTCTAGGGGCCAAATTCTTCAGGAATTAAATAGAAAAAATACGATAAAACAAAACCGATGAAAATACGGTGAGGTCCCCTGAGCACAACGGTGCTCGGCGAAACAGACCCCGATAATCGAATAGATTCCAAAAAGTCCAAGTGCCATGTATTATTACAACAATAAGAAATGAAAATCGGAAATAAACTAACTAACTACTCTATCTAATCTCTAAAGGCTATAACTATGTCATGCTCTTCTCCTGCTCCTCCTCGGGCGCATCTCTACTCCAAAGTGTCCTCAGGAAGTTCCTAGCATGAAAAGAGAAACATAAATATGTCAGAAAGCAATTATAAGAAATAGAGATAGAAATATATACAAAAAGGCTGAAAAGCGACTACTAAGCCGAGCTCCCGGCAATGACGCCATTCTGATGATAGGCCTCGCAACTCGGGTTAGGGAATCAAATAATGAGAACGTTGTTGTGACCCAAATCACAAGGCTAAGTGTCAACAAGAAAATTAGAAACCACACAAACAAAAAAATAAGGCAATCAAAACAATGTTAGTGGTCTTCGTTATTTATTTTAACGTGGTATAGCAACTAGTGTCGAACTCAAGGAGCACGAGTAAACCTATGAAGTAGTTGGTAATCAGATAATAAAATGTATACTTTTGTTAATTTTTAATTTTGCAAATTTTTGTAGTTTTTAATTAAAGAAGGACAACAAGAAAACAAGGAATTGAAACACACAAGCAAGCTTTGGAAGTTTTTATTTAAGGCTAAAAATATTCAAAAATCAGAAATATTTTTTTATATATTTTTCAAATATTCAAGTGTTTTTGTTGATTTTATGAGTTTTTTCTAATTCTTATATGATTTTATAAAAATCAAATAAGAGTAAAACAAGGAAACAATGCATAACCAGGACAATATTGCAAATTAAAAATAGCTAAATGCCCTAATGTCCAGGATATAATTTTATAAAAAAGTATGAAGAAAATGCTACGAACAGAAAATGAAAATCTATTTTTTGATTTTGTTTAGAATTTTTTGTGATTTTATAAGTTCTTAAGAGTTTTGAGATTTTTAGGGTTTTTAGGACGATTTTAAAAACAAAACAGATACTAGAGGTAAAGCACACACAAACAAACACTAATTTTTTTTGGAAATTTTAGCACAAATTTTATAATTTTTTATGGTTTTTTATTTTAAGAAAATAAAATACTCAATAAAATTAATCCCAAAAATCACGACAAATAATACATGTTAGCAGGAGCTAACAATATTATTTATACTTTTTGGACTTAATTTGATAAGTATTTGATTAAAAATACAACACATAGTTCACAGGGACCTAGCTGTAATTATTAGAAAGTTCACATGCCAATTAATAATACAGATAGAAAACGTAGGGTCGATAGAGCAAAAAGTCCAGAGAATTCACACACATGTGCAATGCACCACGCATAGGGGTATAAATGTAAATATTAAAAGGATTCATTTAAAACATAACTCGTAGATGTTTAGGGCAAATAATGCAAATACACCACCAAATCACGTGGGACGACATGTGAGTTCATACAAATAAGACTTAAATGCACATATAAGAAATAGAAAGGGTCCACATGCAAAATAACCACACTACTTTAAACTACGCAAAATATTTACAATACTGAACAATAAAGACAAAATAGAGGGGGGCTAAGGATAAATTACCCCTTATTGGGCACGATCCAATGGTCAATGACGCTCCACTTATGATCGGACGGTTGAGATGAGTGGATACCCCTTTGACGATGGACGATGTAGATGAGATCCTCAGATGGATCTGACGGTCAGAGGCCTCCCGTAGACAAACGGCTTGGATTAAAACTGGGGTGGGCTTCGATTGGACGATGTAGGAGGTGTCTGGAAGATCGGGGAAGAACTCGCCTTCGACGAGTTTCAACTGTCGATTGCACGCATCTCCAACGTCCTCTCGAGCTGCTGGAATATGAAATAGGTCAGCGAAGATGCTCCGCAGCTGCAGGATGGCTTAGAAGGGCCCATGATCGAATGGAGGGTGTTGGGGTACATGGTCGACCTGGAGCTTTCCTGTAGTGTCCTTGATCTCCAGATGAGGTCCCGATGACCTCCAACCCTACAGGAGGAAGGGTCTTGCTCGGAGGGTGGTTCCGGCACGGGTTAGAGCATAATGAGTAATCAAGCGCAACAAATGGGGGAGAGCGGGCAGGTCTCCGGTAGATGTGAGGGATTCGACCTGTATGGGTCTCTAACCTGATGGGTGGAGCCTCGTGGGGGGTTGCGGAGCAAATGCATAAGTGATAGGGAGTTGGAGTGAGGCGTATGAAGAGTCGGAATATGGTGGAGATGCGAAGAACAGAGGACGGTCGACGCTACTCTGTTCGGGGTTGAAAAGCTCGATTCGATGGAAAATGGAAGTGTAGGGGGGGTACCTGAAGATGGTCGAAGTGCACCTGGGGATGCCGACGGCGGTATACGGTGTCTTGGCCTCGATGACCGGCGTACTCGAAGGCTCTGCTCCTTGTGGTGGAGCTGAGGTTCAACCTCGCCGGAACTAGGGCTAGCACGCTCCAAAAGCCTCCCACACCCTCCCTCTCGCTCGTTGTTACTCTGGGAAAGGTAGGTCGGTATGCAGGAGGTGGTGATGCAGCCAAAAGGTGGAGGAAAAGGATGGGTGAGGCGCATGATATATAGGCGTGAGGGTCCAAGAAGATGGAGGCACGACCCGTGAACCGAGGCGCGGATCGAGGAGAATGTCGGCGAAGATTAGGGATCCGGGTCTCATATTCGAAGCTTGGAATCGAGGAAAAAGATGGTCGGATCGAGCGATTAAAATTGGGAGAAATTCAGATGAAACTCGATCTAGCGAAAAAGGGATTCCATGGGGGGGCCAGTTGACCGGAGTCAACAATCTGAGGTGGCCCAATTAGAAGAGGTGGAGAATAAGGACAAACGACGCTACAAGACAAAACTACTAGAAAAAGAAAGAAAATTAGTTTAAAATAATAATTGAATTTAAATGAAAAAATGAATAAAATGGAATATTTTTCAAGGAATTTTTTGTGATTTTTAATTATTTTTATGAAAAATAAGTTAGTGTATATGCAATATATAAGGGGGATTGAGGAAGCTGCACCCAGGGGTGCACCTAACTTAGCTGCACCCAGGCATTTTTTCATTTATGTTTGATGTTTTTGAAATGAAACCTAGGGGGATTTAAATCACTATATATCACCATGATATCATACCAATTTCAACTAAATTTGACATTTCTATCATCTCCATCAAGGCTATGACATTTTAACGGTTTCAGAATTATTGAAATTGACCATATCTAGATGGGCATGATAGGAGTGTTTGTTTTGCATGAAATTTGAAACACATATTCCACAAAATAAACTAAGTAAATCCCCCATAAGTTTCCTTCAAAAAAATAAAAAAATCAAGGAGAAAAATGCCTGGGTGCACCTAGTTGGCTGCACCACCGGGTGCAGCTTCCTTTTTCCCTATATAAGGTTATATACAGGTATAATACACCTATGTATTATGTACAATTATTTTTATTTTGTTATTTTTACACGAATACCCCTACTTTATATTTTACTTATTTATAACACAATTTTAGGAGTATAAAATAATTTTTATTTTAGTTTTAGAGGTTATTTACATGTATAGAATAAATAGTGGGTGTGAGATATATACAAGGATATTGTACAATGGAAGGGAGATTTAATTTCTAGTTTTATTTTTTCTAATTTTCATTTTCTTTTTTTATTATTTTTAGAAATATATAGAAGGAGTAAAAATAATTATTTAATTTTATTTTTTTCAAGAATAATTATTTATTGATGTAGGTAATATGTACAACACAAAGTAGACCATATCTCTCTCTACTTATTTTATTTGGCAATCAGGTCAATGCTTGACCTTCTCTCGTGGTTCGAGTCACTCTATATTTATTCTAGATATCTCCTTCCTTTTTCTTTTCCTTTATTCTTTTATTTTTGCACAACTACATGTTAATTATGCATTATTAACACATGCATGTTGAATGCTAAATTATTGTATTTACACATATTTACATGATGCTTTGTTGAGATAATTATCTAAAATAAAAGAATAAAGAGTGAGAATCATGGATTCGTCAATAGTCGACTCTTTACAAATCTTTGATGATCGATCACATATTGTATCTCCTTGATTAATGGAAGCTCTAAGATCATGCCTTTTACATAATGCTTCCATTTTCGTGTTTCCAATTTTTTTGAATTGTCTATTTTTTTATTTTTTTTGTGTTTTTGCTAGAGCCAATGTAATAATCAGTGGTTGGTCAGTGGTCTCAGGTGCTTGGGGTGTTTGTGTTTGAATTTGTTCCATATAATATGTCTCAGGTTCGCTTTGTGTGGTCCTCACTCCTCCTTGGTTGTTAATCATTTCTTTTATCATTTAGATGACATTATCAAGTTGATCGGTTAAGGCATCGGCTCTTCGATTAATTTAAGCTATGTCATCTACAATCGTCTCATGACTGGGAGAGTAATAACTGTATTCGTCATGTCGTGACTCCGGCATGCAATCCTGAGTCAGGTAATGATCATTCCCTAAGGTCATGGCCAGGTCATGAACCCTATATCCTTGACTCTGGATATCAAATGTATAGTCAAAAGAAAATTGGTTGTAATCTGGAAGAGAGTCATTTCGAGTAGGGGATGGTTCAAATAATGAGTTGTGTATTGTAACTATGAATCGTGTTTCACTTTCAAATTCGATTACGCCCCATTCCATACTCCAATTTTCTTGCTCCAAAATGTCTACACAATATTAATCAGATTCCATATTTGCAAGTGGTTCATAACTTAAAATCTCAGCCAAAGAAGAGGTGTGATAGTGGAGTGAGGGTGATGGGAAGAATGGATGGGAAAAACATCTCAAAGAGAGGTTTCTTTTGAAATAAAGATGAAGATGAAGATGTTCGAGACATGGTCGTGTAAGCATGAATAACAGAGTCTAGGTATGGATACCAATATTCTGACATCTCTTGTGGATGAGGGTGGAGAATGATTTACTAACCTTGATAAATTGTTTGTAAGTGTAATTACCTTGAATGCACACAAGATTACGCAATGCAAGCCCCTTCACCAACTTAACACAATGATGCAAAGGTTCGATCGCTTATCTTTTTAGTTTTAAATTGGTGATAAAATAATCTTAGATCCCATTACACACAAGTGTGTCGCCCTGATGCCCAGATGTGGTTCTACTATTCCTCAATCAAAGGACTGATCTGCCCGAACTGTCAGGATATATCACACCCCTAAAGGAGATAATAGACTAACACACCCCAAAATGTTCACTATGGTTGGAGGTGAGCGCTTGCAACTCCCAAACATGCAAAAGTCAAATCTAGGACTTAGAGCGCAGGTCCAGAGTTTTTGGGCTCTAACCTTACGACTACGTACTCACCCACTCACAGTCTGGAGGTAAGTACTTGTGTACAAGGATGTGGTTATTCTCCCATAATCAAATGATATTCAATTCTATCCAATTTTATTTAATCAATAATGTCTACCAGTCCTGATGTTATTAAGTGATCACTTTCTTTGAGGTTTAGAATCAAGCATGTCTACTGATTAGTCCCAATTTTCTTTAATCCTAAGTGAGAAAATACATGGGAAGGAGTCGGAAAAGTCGATGCAATTCGAGAAAACAATGATGCATGCTCAAGTAGAATTACTTACAGTGATCCTCGCAGTCTCTATACAATATGCTAAACAGAATTGAAATTTACACTATATGCATGCATAAGAAAACTGCTCCTAGATAGATAATTCTATTTACAAGTAAAGAACAGATTAAATTGGGTTAAGTAGAACGTCTTGTGCATCTATTTAATGTGAAGGTGTAGATCTAAGACTACGAGCTCACTGAATAAAGTCTAGTAGCTCTAATAGTCGTTGTATAGTCCTAGATCTACGTCAAGCACTACAAATAATACAGGTCTGATGGTCGAGTGTCCAGTCCATGTACAAGCGCAAGAACCCAAATAGGAATTGCTGAAAATGTGCAAATTATTACAAATTATTTACAAGATGAATGAATAAAGCACACACATTCTCTCCTTCAAATAAAAGGAAAATTTCTCCTTGCCTTTTTAATAGGCTCGTTCCACATAATCGCCTATCTCTAGTTTCTACGATTTGCATTAGCATCTGCTCAAGTAGATTTGCATTAGGCTCCAAATAAACTGAATAAAAATGCTAAAATACAAAGAGAAATGTCATAAGAACATCGTGGGTGAGACTACCCGATCAGGCTCCTTAGTGGGCAATTTAATTAGTAACCCCCTTGTTTTTTTGTGATTTATTGTAGGTCCTGTAAATAATAAATTATGTTTAAATAGTTTTGTAAAAATTGCATCCCACTCCTGCATTTATTAAGTATTGCAATCGTGTCCGCACTAGGTCACCTCATGTGGAGATCCACGTGAGGCAGGTAAATTGCAAGGAAGCCATCTCCGCTTCTTATATTTATTTTTAGTTCACAAAATATAAATATAGTGCAATATTTTTGGTATTTTGCATAGATATCCATGTAGTATATCTTTATAGCAAAAATACCCATACTAGTATTGTTTATGTTGTTTTGTGCTTTTTTATTTTTACTAAATAGCTTAAGAGCCTTATAAAATTTGGGAAAATTGTTGCATATACTTAACACGATGCTTATCCATGCTCATAATTTTAATTAGAATTTAACTATATTTCCCAATTTATTTAAAATAGAATAGGACCAATTTATCCCCTATTTAGATATAACAATATAAAAAATTATAAAAAAAAACTTCTTTAAAATTCCAAAAAAACGTAGTATATATCATATATTATTATTTGAAATCAAATACTTTAATACATCACGAGGCATGAAGAAGAAGGCATCATCTCTCACGATTAGCCAAGCCAACAAAGAAGAAGAAGAGCCTAGATGGATGGATGACTAGGATATATTGGAGAGAGAGTATCGGGCGACAAGGAGAGACTTTAACCTTATGTTCTCTTATATTTTCAAGATTACTTCGTTTCTCTCTCTCTCTCTCTCTCTCTCTCGGGAATTGATTTTCTATTATTTGAAAGAACGTATATGCCCCTCTTTAAATACTAGAGGGGGTGTTCACTGAGAGACCATCAATCAATAGACTCTTTCAAAACATGACCATTGAACTCCTCTTGGATGGCTATGATGGATTTGTAATCCTTCAAGTAGATCTCTAACCAATCATCCAACATTATCATCGATAAAATAACCAATTAATAAAGTCCTAATTCAATTTGAAGAGGCCAACAAACTTGGCTTCTAACAACTACGTTGGACATCCATGGTGGACCCATCAGGAGGCACTCTCATTTCAATTCCAATTAAGATGTGACATTCAATTTAATTATCTATTGATAAATTATATAAAATATAAATATTGAAAGTTTTTTTAAAAGCATCATCTAAATAAATTTATCTAATTCATTAGTCCAAAACATGTAAATCAAATTTACATTTGTATAAGTTTTGTGAATGGCATTCACATTTGTCTTAAAAATACGTATCAATCATATTCATATAAATTACTTATTATAAATAAATATTCGTAATGATTAATGATCAATATGTGAATCATATTCACATTTTCCCATCACATCCATGATAAAAGAATTTTTATTTTATTTTTATGATTTTATTTACATATATATAGTTATATCTATGTACATTATAGGTATAATGTACCGAGATTGCTTATATATTTATTTTAATGTATTTTTAATGATTTTATTTTGTATTTTCATTTTAAATATGTTTTAAATAACATTTGTAACTATTTTAAAATATAAGAAGAGTATAAATGTAAAGAATAAAATATATGAATAGAATATACATGTACATGTACAATGAGATGCCAGAAAAGCCGACTTTTGCATCTTAATTTCATTTTTAATGAAACCGCCTTCATTAGATAGATAATTAAATTTTAAATATAATTGAGGTGAGTTTGTTGAATTTTGAGTTCATATGGATACCATATTGATAGGTGAATTTCTATTTACGGCTTTTTCATGCAACTGTCTTCATGACATGGATATCTCGATATATAAGTCCTAATCCAATCAGGATTTATGAGCAACTATCGCAGATACTTGAAGATAATGTCACGAAAATCATATTATCCATATATAGTGACTTTATATCCAACTATCAGGGTTTAAACTGTTTACATGCATAACTATTTGGGTCCATTTCTATTTGGTTCCATTTCCATTTTTCCACATTCTTTGGAGCTCAGAAATAGGTTACAGAAATGGATTTCATTTAGATCTGAAAAATGGGTTATGGAAGTGAGTCCATTTCCAATATTTAGATCTAGAAACAGACATGATAATGAGTTCAATGGAGTAAGAATTAATATAATTAACTTTCTCTTAATCAGCCACAAAATGGAGTCACTAAAATCAATCCGATTTCATCACTCCATCAGAATAGAAGTGTTATGGTGTATAATCTATTATGAACGCTTCAATCTAGAGTATTCCTGATAATCAATCATCCTATATAGTGGACTTTGATAGACCCAAAGTTCAAACCCTCGTTTAACTATCTCCTTCAAGATTATATCAAGAGATTTCTCGATCAATCATTAGGCGACTATATTAATCATATGCTTACCAAAAGCATATATTAACATTTTTTTATTCGTGTCTTGTTTCATAAACAAGATGATAATGCATGAAATTTTGTATGATCTCAACATCTCGTAAGTAAGCTCCATCTCCTAGCCCATCAAGTATGAAATTGTATGATTCATATGCATCTCATAACTCCTCTTGCACACTAGTGTGCTGGTACGTAGACCATGTATATATCATCAATCTAATGGTCCGCCAAATGTGCAAATTTGGAGATATAAATGTATATCTATCTTTAGTTAGAGGATGTCTACCTTTCGTGATAATTATAATTCATGTCTTTAATATCTTAATCTTGTCAAGTCAATAGTTTGGTCTAAAATCAATATTTTGAGTTTTTAGTCAACATTTTGATTTTTGGTCAACACTTTGACTTGACTATTTTGATATCTCTGAATCTATATTCCCATTCAGAGCACATGCATCAAGAGGTACATCAAAAACCAGTCTTTAGAGAAAGATTGACATCTCTTCCTCAGATTGGAGATCAATCTTGAATATCACATGAGGAAGCTAGTTGTGTCCTCAATTTAGTTCTTTAGAGAAAACTACATTATATTCAAGATTGTCATGTTACCTAACCCTGTTGTACTAAGGAACCTTTAATTAAGCGCAAACACAAACATTCAATTCAGATGAAGAGATAACACACAATAACTTTTATTACAACAACGGGTATCCAAGGGCTCATAAGTCTAAAAGTCTTCCACTAGCCATAAGAGCCATTTATTATGATTCTTAAATCCCACTCATGTGCTTCTTATTTGACTATTTAGTCAAATAGTTTATCGAGTCGATTAGTCACTCTTTCACCTGAAACTATGCAAAGTTCTGTTACAAAGTTGCACAACCTATGGAAACAATAGATGCATTAATGCAATTGCTACATCCCATGCAGTCAATACTCGACTTTGTCAAAATAACCATAGTGTCATGCTTCTCGCTATACGTAGCTCGCAACCCTACCGTCCAACACCCTACCGTCCAACAAAAATATGAACCATGAGGTTAACTTCATGTTGTCCACATCGGATTGGAAGTTTACATTTGTGCACCATAAGACGGAGCATTACATCCATAAACCAAGATGTAATCTTGAGATCTTCTTAGGTACTTCAA
Organism: Ottelia alismoides; assembly: GCA_037367405.1. Classification (NCBI taxonomy): domain Eukaryota; kingdom Viridiplantae; phylum Streptophyta; class Magnoliopsida; order Alismatales; family Hydrocharitaceae; genus Ottelia; species Ottelia alismoides. Next base: position 319,773 of record JAZKJV010002012.1, on the reverse strand, counting down.
GATGCTTCTTGAGATCTTGAAGGATATTGAGTATCCTTAAGCGCATCACGGAAGCGTGTTGATCGCATCGTATGCAATCGGGGCAACTAGTCGCACTAGTCGCTAGATGCAGCGGAAATTAATTTTTTTTTAAAACTAAAGATGAAACCACATGATCACGAGAACACTTCTCGGATTGTTTCATCTAACCACAAGTATAAGGAATACCTCTTGAAGCGTGGTTGTGATCGTGAGATCCCAAAGTAGAGATCCTCATGTCTCAAGTCCGACCCACGAAGAACGCACTTGCGGGCACGATGATGAGTCGCGTCCTTCCCGCAATCCTTGACGAAGATCCAAGCGTCGAAGGCGAAGCAAGATGCTCTCCTCTTCAATATGCAAAGTGGACGGCCACTTGGATATTAAGAGAGAGCCCACACGAGAATTAGAGAGAGAGAGTAGTAGTCTTCTACAACTCTAGATGATGTACCTTGGAAGGCTACCCTAGCCCTCCTTTTATATTAGTTTAGGATCCAATGGATCTCAATCCATGGGACACATGGATCCAACGGCCAGGCTCGGTCCCATGTAAAATCAATGGCTATGATTGTTGTTGGTTAAAACCAACAACATTAATTTAAATTAAAATATGTTGCAACATTATCAACATAATTTAATTTAACAAATTAAGAGATATTGTGACAACAAAAAGGGAGTCAACCAACCACCCTAAATTATAGGGGGTTATTTTGTCTCCTTTTTATTTATCTTATTATTTCTTAATTAAATTGCAATAACTATTATTGCAATAATATCCACCAAATTAATTCCAAATTAATTTGTGAATATTTCAATCATGCCATCGAAGATATGTGAATCACATTCACATCCCAAACTAATTTGTAAATTACATTTCCAATTAATTAATTAATGTGAATTCAATCCACACTATTAATTAACAAATGCTATTTACATAAATTTTCTCTCTTCAATATATATGTATTATAAATCATATTTATAATACACATATATCATGGATAGTATTATCCATATTCTCTAATCCATGATAATTAAATCCCATTTAATTATCTTGGATAATCATTCTCACAATATGAATCATATTCATATTAAGCTTGATAATTAAATCTCATTTAATCATCAAGTTCTTCTTGCTTGGATATGGAATTCATCAAATGAATTATTCTTGAACTCCTTCAAGAATAATGTGCTTTCTCCGCAGATACTTGGAGATAAGGACAGGGCGATTATATTGTTCCATGTATAGTGACTTGGATGTTGAGATCTTATCTCAAATCCAGATCTTACGAACCTCCCACAGATGCTTGATTAAATCAAGACCGCAAATCCAATCTTCTCATTGAATCTGAATCTCATTCAGATCAATGTCCAACACTTGGACTAAGATCGGATTGCTTCTCTACTGAAAGGAGTCACTAAAATCCAGACCTGTTTCATCACTCCCTCGGAATGGAAGCGTCATGGATATACAATCGTTTATGATCACATCACCCTCAGGTATTCCCAATACCTGTACATCCTGCATACTGGAAGATCCATGGTCAACCCGAAGATCAAGATCAATTTTATACTGTCTTCTTCAGGGTTTGATCACTAAGTTTCTCATTTGATCATTGGGATTTGGTATCGATCATATACTTTCCAAAAGCATATATCATACCTAGGTCTTGATCATATACTTTCCAAAAGTATATATCAAACCTACAAATTCAGTCAAGCTTCCAAAGCGAGACGACCGTGCACGGAATTTGATTCCTCCCAATATCTCATGAGTGAGCTCATGTCTTCCGGTTCAGTAGTGAACTTGTATGATCCCTTTGAGAGATCGTATTACTTATATGCCCTTATATGCACACCAATGCGCCGGTGTATAGACCTTGGTTAGGTCATCAACCTATTAGTTTGTCAAATGTACATACTCAGACATATAGCAATACATCTGTCTCCGGTCAGAGGATGCGTGCCTATGCTGTGACAACATTCAACATAGGACTTAGGTTATCTCGATCTCGTTAAGTCAACTCTTTGACCTAACTAATCTGACACCTCCGAATCTCTATTCCTATGCAGAGGACCTGCATCAAGAGGTCGGTCAGATATCAGCCTATGTGAGAAAGGATTGCCATCTCCTACTCAGGCTGGAGATCACATCTTGACAATCATTTGACGGTGCCTGATGAGTCCTCAATCTAACTCTTTAGATATTCATCCAAGCACCAGCCTCTATGATTCAATAATTGAATCAACAGCTGTATGATCATTGAGATAGCCATGGTACATAACCCTAATTGTACTAAGGGACCTTTTATGCAAATTATTTATTCTTCATTTCAGATCAGGGAATGATATGTGCAATAACATTTATTGCATAATGGCTCGTCGTGGGCTCACATGTCCAACAATCTCCCACTAGCCCAAAGAGCCATTAATGGGCTAATCATTTAAACCAACACTCATGTGACAATCATAGGCTATTTTAGAAAAATAGCTAGGTAAGCCGATCAGTCACTCTGTTCCCGCGAGACTACGCCAAGTCCTTTTAGGGCACTTGCATATCCCTAGGTAACAGTGCTCGCATCCAATACGAATGTTGCATCTAATGCAACCAATACTCAATCTTGACAAAGAAATTACAGTGTCCTTGACACTATTGCTCAGTAATTTTTATAACCAGTATATCCATAATCCTTATCAGAATACCCTTATTCCGGGAGATCACTATCTCTCAAGGTATCCACAATTAAGACCTTTTAGATCTCTATCTATAAAGTCTTAACTTCTTAAAAATAAGACATAGAGATCACCATCTCTAAAGCCTTATCATCTTTGAAGATATTGTTATTACTGCAATCAAGTGTTCTTTCTCCATAGTAGGATTAGTAACAGTTTACTACTCCCACTGCATGGCAGACATCTGGCTTTTGTACACATCTAGCATACTTAGCTTCTCGTAACTGATGCACAAGTGCAAGCAGTTCTAGCATTCACTTCCTCAACTCTTTGAGGATCTATCCCTTTAGATAGGTTAGTATCAAATCTCAAGGGAAAGGAAGCCTTTCTAGGAATTTCCAAGAATGGAAAATGTCCAAGGTGTACTACAAATGTGACAGTCCCAATACCCTCTTTTCTTTGCTTCTGAACTCCTTCAGAACTAAGATCTAAGAGGTATTCTTGAGATCATATCTCAAGGTATGGAATAGCCATCCTATAAAACACTTATTATCATCCTTATATCATTCCAAATGATTAGGATATTATCTACATTTAGCATGATGAACACAATGGCACTCCCACTAAGCTTCACACGGTTCATCAAGATTCTATCTGAAATCATAACATTTATAATTTCATCAAATCTTATGTAAGAAGCTTATTTGAGTCCACAGATGGATTTCTTTAGCTTTCACACCTTACTTTCCTCAAACATGAAGCCATGGGGCTACTTCATGTGAATATCCTCAGAGAGGTATTCTTTAGAGGAATGCAATCTTGAATTCATCCTGAAGATGCAATAGTCAAGTTGTGTAGCTGAGGTTAGCAATATTCTGATGAGTTTAAGCATGGTTACCGAAGAGCAAGTTTCATTGCAAGCAATGTCTTCTCTTCCGGTGTGTAGCTTATGGCTACGAACCGAGCTTTGAAGGTCTCTACCTTCTCATCAGGTTCCCTCTTCTCTTGAAGATCCATTTACACCTTTATGGGTCTTACCCATATAGGTGGATCCTCGAGGGTCCATATACAACATTTGTATATGAAGTCTACTTTAGACTTTATTGCCAATATCCATCTTTCCATGTCATGATCCTTAGGAGCTTCATCACATGAAGTCCGATCACTCTCAGATTTAACTAACACATGGAATACATCCTCAAACTCATTTGAAGAGGTATTAGTGTTTCATCTTTAATTATCCTTTTAGTTTCCGATTTCAGGAGCCTCATTATCTTCTCAAGATTAAATGAGTTCCTTTACTTCATTTTCATCTTGATTCTCAAGAGTCTCAATCCTCTAAGAATCACATCCTCAGAGATGAGATCTTTTAAGAATCTCAAGGTCATAAAGTAGGTATCCAATACCATCCTTTATTTTCCTAATGAAGTAGCACTTTCAAGTACTAGATTCCAGTTTACTTGCATGGAATCTTATTAAGGATATATAGTGTAGTCTCTACTACATATATATACCTGGAAACTAAGAGGAAATTATGCTAAAAAATTATCATTGACCAAATCTTGTCACACATGATCCAATTGTATCTCCCTACAACTCCATTGAGTTCAGGTTTATCAGGAGGAGTGAGAAAGAAATGATATTCATATCTCCATAAGGCATTCTTCGAATTATCTAACAGGTACAAGCTACCTAGGTTAGATAAAATTCATTTCATCTTTTTTCAAACTTTGGTTCTAAACCAAAATTGTGAAATCTTTGAACATTTCAAAGGTTCCTCAGGTGAAGAGAAGAAATCTCATATCATACATAATCATCAATAGATATCACATATCCATAATGTTTACTATGATATAGATGATCTATATACATCAATATGTATGAGACCTTGAATACCTCGACATCTAATACCATTCCCAGAGAAGGGTGTATTGGACATTTTATTTTGAATACAATATTCACAAGTATGTAAGATTTGAAATTTTAGACATTCTAAAGTTTCATATCTTACTAGTCTATTGATCAAATCAATAGACAAATGTCCAAGGTTTGATGCCAGATCATTGTCAAATGATCTTCATCCTCCTATTGATCTTATAAGGTTTGATTTTCAGTATTAGAAATCTTAATGAGCCATTCATTAATATTCTAATTTGTGGAGTCCACTAGATGTTAGATTACTATCTGAAATATTTCCATCATAACTCTTTATGATAGTTCTATCTCAGAATTCATGTTTATTTCCAACATTTAGAAATAAACAATGGGGTTATTCTAATATCTAGGTCATAGAGACATTCTCTAAGACTAAGGGCGCTCCCACTGAGAATATGAAGTCTATCTATCCAACAAAGATTGATGTAACAATTACATCAATATTCATGTAGATGACTATTAAACCTTAAGATCAAATTTCTAATCTTCTAATATGTATATGCAACCAATTGCAAATGTCATTAGAAGATTGGGATACAATTGTCAGACTTTATCTTATGAAATAAGAAAGTCAGAGTCAATGATTATATGTAGATTATTCTGATGCTCTATCCGAGTCCTTTACTAAGGATTTTAGATAGACTTGATAGTCATATTATCAACACATCAACTTATTGCAGTATTGGCATTCATCCAACTCTTTGGATGTCATATGGAAGTCACAGAAGTGGGTCAACTCTTTGACTTTCCTTCTTATTCGGGTCCGACCCATGCTTCCACTGCACTCTCTTCATCTATAAACAACCATTGTTCAAGACAAAGAATCTCTTATGTTGAATTCTAAGGATTTCAATACAAGAGCATTTCAACATTTATACATGCTTCATTAAATTCATTCAAAATGATTATTATGAAGCTTCATGAATGACTTGAGTATAGATAGTAGAATGATGACACTCATCATATCTACATACATCTTAACTCTTAGAGACTTAGGTTCAGGTAGGTATTCAAACATTTTGAATAGATCATCTCTTTCGAGCCACCATTCTGCATAATGCAGAGAACCGTGTCAATCATGATTAAATGTCTAGAGCACATATGTATGCCAAAATATCTTCTTTTATTTTATAAGGATTATTTGACAATTACGATCACCATCGACATGTCACTTCCAAAGTACACTCGATGAAAGATCAAGACTATCGAGACATACAAACCCTAAGGTGATGTCTTATTGTCTTATTTAATTGTCATTCCTCATTATGTTGAGGAAACTTGCACATTGCAACCACATACATTATGTGTCCAACTGCAAGTACAATATCTGGATCATGAGTCCAATCCAAGATATTTTACTTGTTATTATTGAGTATAACATTGAGTGGGTTTAATGAAGGTCTATCTGAAATAAGAAATTTGTATAAAGGTATATATATTATATATATACATGTTTTACTTTGATTTAGGAATTTTTTATATCAAAGTTGTCTTGCCTTGTCAACACTGAAAGTTCATTCCCTTAATCACTTTCAATGTAAGAGATATTCTTACCATTATATCTCTAGCAAGATCTGGGATCTCCTTTCCTATCTTTGTCGCATCCCAATAATATGAGAACTTACGACTCCAATAAAAAGAAGCGGGAACTCATTCCGCCTTGCAAGTCCAACTTGCATTCCCAATTCGGTCTTTAACACCCGGGCCCACCACCCCTAAGATGATGTTGACCCGTTGCTAATTGAACCAACCGTCAACAGGATTAGAACTCGCTATGCGCAATCCAATATCGCCCCAATAATATGAGGACTCGATATTGGGGTCACTACGCATACGGCCTTACTCTTTCGAGAAGCAAAGAACCCGATCCAGATGCGCTTGCATATAGGATCTGTCACTTCGGACAGGCGTCTCCTACATACAATCCCTGGCGACGGAACCCTTCGCCTTGACGGAAGACCATGGATGTCACTTATGTGATCCTCCACCTCATATTCAAATTGTAATTAATTATGGTGAATCATATTCACATAATTAATTCTTCCAAGGGAAATACACATCTATTCATAATAGAGTGTTTATTGGATATAATTAATTTAATCACATTAAATTAATCATCAATCCAATCATCAATCAATAAACATGTCTTTTACTTGAATAGTAGGTATATACTCAAAGTACATATTATTCGAATTTTAATAATTAGAAAAATACACATTGTCTGTCTCCGGTATTATACAGTCCCTACCCGCTGTCATGGCCAGTACCGACGAGAGTGGGACGGACCACATACGTTGCAACCCGCTATCCCAATGCTCTCCGACTAGGCACCACATCCGCCTCGGGAAAGGATAATACCAGATAGACCATCATGTACTTTGAGATGTTCATCGGTTTTTCAACCGAAATTATACCATATAATATACATCAAAACATTTTTGATTATATTATAAGGAGATTTTCTAGACAAATCCCCAATCCTATTCAAGCAAGAGGGTTTTTCATGTAAAAGTTGTCCTACAACTATTGTAGGATAAACTATAGTTTTCATGAAGGCAATGTTTGTTGATGAACCAATGATCAAGATCTAATATCTCATCATTGTTGTTTAGGCAAGTGTCATTCAATGAAATAATTATCTCTTTAAATATTTCAAAAATATTTATCACTAATTATTCTAGAAAATTAACAATTAATTTTCATCATGATAATTGAATGACATATCACAAGGTTCAAGATCAAGAAATTGTTAATTTCCAGCAGTGACCCCCAATCACTAAAATTAACTTATCTTGATCAATTTAAATCCAAAAAATGCAAACTCAGTTTCCAAAGATTGCCTATTTGATTTATTAAAGAATCCAAGTGATAATTCACGCATTTCAAGGCGGATTAAAACCGTAATTATCTCATTAATCACGTTCAAATCCGCAGTTCCCGCAACAGTGAATATAGTCCTATTCAAAAAGCCATATCTTGAGCAAATAAAGTCCAAATTTAGTAAACTCAAGTCCTATGGTTTCCTTGTTTAATGGGGAACAAAATCCAATTGAAAATTTCGTGTTTAAACTTTTTAAACAGTGCTGAAAAAATCAATTAGACACAGGTGCGAAAATTGAAATGCAGTAAAAATTTCGCAACCCTTTCAAGAACCAAATCGTCTAAGGTGTATGGATCATATCCAAAACCTTATTCGACCTATGGCTCTGATACCACTTGAAGGATATTGAGTATCCTTAAGCGCATCACGGAAGCGTGTTGATCGCATCGTATGCAATCGGGGAAACTAGTCGCACTAGTCGCTAGATGCAGCGGAAATTAAAATTTTTTTAAAACTAAAGATGAAACCACATGATCACGAGAACACTTCTCGGATTGTTTCATCTAACCACAAGTATAAGGAATACCTCTTGAAGCGTGGTTGTGATCGTGAGATCCCAAAGTAGAGATCCTCCTGTCTCAAGTCCGACCCACGAAGAACGCACTTGCGGGCACGACGATGAGTCGCGTCCTTCCCGCAATCCTTGATGAAGATCCAAGCGTCGAAGGCGAAGCAAGATGCTCTGCTCTTCAATATGCAAAGTGGACGGCCACTTGGATATTAAGAGAGAGCCCACACGAGAATTAGAGAGAGAGAGAGAGTAGTAGTCTTCTACAACTCTAGATGATGTACCTTGGAAGGCTACCCTAGCCCTCCTTTTATATTACTTTAGGATCCAATGGATCTCAATCTATGGGACACATGGATCCAACGGCCGGGCTTGGTCCATGTAAAATCAATGGCTATGATTGTTGTTGGTTAAAACCAACAACATTAATTTAAATTAAAATATGTTGCAACATTATCAACATAATTTAATTTAACAAATTAAGAGATATTGTGACAAGAAAAAGGGAGTCAACCAACCACCCTAAATTATAGGGGGTTATTTTGTCTCCTTTTTATTTATCTTATTATTTCTTAATTAAATTGCAATAACTATTATTGCAATAATATCCACCAAATTAATTCCAAATTAATTTGTGAATATTTCAATCATGCCATCGAAGATATGTGAATCACATTCACATCCCAAACTAATTTGTAAATTACATTTCCAATTAATTAATTAATGTGAATTCAATCCACACTATTAATTAACAAATGCTATTTACATAAATTTTCTCTCTTCAATATATATGTATTATAAATCATATTTATAATACACATATATCATGGATAGTATTATCCATATTCTCTAATCCATGATAATTAAATCCCATTTAATTATCTTGGATAATCATTCTCACAATATGAATCATATTCATATTAAGCTTGATCATTAAATCTCATTTAATCATCAAGTTCTTCTTGCTTGGATATGGAATTCATCAAATGAATTATTCTTGAACTCCTTCAAGAATAATGTGCTTTCTCCGCAGATACTTGGAGATAAGGACAGGGCGATTGTATTGTTCCATGTATAGTGACTTGGATGTTGAGATCTTATCTCAAATCCAGATCTTACGAACCTCCCACAGATGCTTGATTAAATCAAGACCGCAAATCCAATCTTCTCATTGAATCTGAATCTCATTCAGATCAATGTCCAACACTTGGACTAAGATCGGATTGCTTCTCTACTGAAAGGAGTCACTAAAATCCAGATCTGTTTCATCACTCCCTCGGAATGGAAGCATCATGGATATACAATCGTTTATGATCACATCACCCTCAGGTATTCCCAATACCTGTACATCCTGCATACTGGAAGACCCATGGTCAACCCGAAGATCAAGATCAATTTTATATTGTCTTCTTCAGGGTTTGATCACTAAGTTTCTCATTTGATCATTGGGATTTGGTATCGATCATATACTTTCCAAAAGCATATATCATACCTAGGTCTTGATCATATACTTTCCAAAAGTATATATCAAACCTACAAATTCAGTCAAGCTTCCAAAGCGAGACGACCGTGCACGGAATTTGATTCCTCCCAATATCTCATGAGTGAGCTCATGTCTTCCGGTTCAGTAGTGAACTTGTATGATCCCTTTGAGAGATCGTATTACTTATATGCCCTTATATGCACACCAACGCGCCGGTGTATAGACCTTGGTTAGGTCATCAACCTATTGGTTTGTCAAATGTACATACTCAGACATATAGCAATACATCTGTCTCCGGTCAGAGGATGCGTGCCTATGCTGTGACAGCATTCAACATAGGACTTAGGTTATCTCGATCTCGTTAAGTCAACTCTTTGACCTAACTAATCTGACACCTCCGAATCTCTATTCCTATGCATAGGACCTGCATCAAGAGGTCGGTCAGATATCAGCCTATGTGAGAAAGGATTGCCATCTCCTACTCAGGCTGGAGATCACATCTTAACAATCATTTGACGGTGCCTGATGAGTCCTCAATCTAACTCTTTAGATATTCATCCAAGCACCAGCCTCTATGATTCAATAATTGAATCAACAGCTGTATGATCATTGAGATAGCCATGGTACATAACCCTAATTGTACTAAGGGACCTTTTATGCAAATTATTTATTCTTCATTTCAGATCAGGGAATGATATGTGCAATAACATTTATTGCATAATGGCTCGCCGTGGGCTCACATGTCCAACATTAACTTCATGTTGTCCACATCGGATTGGAAGTTTACATTTGTGCACCATAAGACGGAGCATTACATCCATAAACCAAGATGTAATCTTGAGATCTTATTAGGTACTTCAAGATGCTTTTTACAACACTCTGGTGTTTTTCTCCATAGCAGGGTTAGTAACATCTTATCGCTCATGCTGCATGGAAGATATCTGGTCTAGTACACATCATGGCATACACCAAACTTCCAACAACCGATGCTTAAGGGCCTCTAGCCATAGCCCTCTTACCTTCAACACTTTGAGGAGCCTTCCCTTTAGATAGTATAATACCATATTTAAGAGAAGGAAGCCTTTCTTGGAATTATCTATGTTGAATCTTTCCAAGATCTTCTTGATATATCCTTGTTGTGATGATCCCACTATCCTCTTATTTTTGTTTTTGATAATTTCAGACACAAGACTAAAGAGGCCACCCCGATATCTTTCATCTCAAAGGTATGGTACAAGCATATCTTAACATTGGTCATCATCCCAGTATCATTTCCAATGATTAGGATGTCATCTACATAAAACACGATGAATACAATGGCATTGCCACTAAGCTTCTTGTTTACACATGGCTCGTTTAGATTCTGAACGGAATCATATGATTTCATTGATTAGATGTTCCAACTACGAGAAGCTTGTCTACGCCCCTAGGTGGATTTCTTCAGCTTGCACACTTTGCCTTCCTCAATTATGAAGCATTGGGGTTGATGCATATATAAATTTTACCGAGGTATCCATTAAGGAATGTTGTCTTGATATCCATCAACTAGATGTCGTAGTCAAGATTTCAGTTATAACTAGCAATGTCATGATGGATTTAAGCATGTCCACAAGAGAGAATATCTCATCGTAATCGATGTCATCTCTCTGTGTGTGGTCCTTGGCTACGAGCCATGCTTTCTATGTCTTTACCTTCACATTAGGTCCCCTCTTTCTCTCGAAGATCCATTTTCATCAATCGAGTGTGACTCTTTCGGTGGATCCTCGAGGGTCAACACACTGTTCTTGTGCATGGAATCTATTTCTGACTTCGTTGCTAACATCCATCTATCCATATCATGATCCGCCAGTGCTTCAACATATGAAATTGGATTGTCATTAAACTCTTATGATATATAGAATCCATATAATTCTTTCTAAAAGGTAGATCTCTTTAATTAGTTTCTAGCATAGGAACTTCATCGCTCTCACTAGACTAAGTGAGTTCCTTAACTTCACTGTTATCTTGACTCTTAAGGAATTTATCCTCTAGACATTTTACGTCTCTAAAGGTAAATATTTTTTTAGTCTCATGATCATATGCATGTATAAAATACCATTCTTTACATATCCAATGAAGTAGCACTCTTTCACGCGAGATTCCAACATACTTGCGTCCACATCTTTAGCATGGAGCAAACAACCTCAAGTTCTTAAGTGTTGTACTCCTGACTTGGTTCCAACCAAAACTCGTGAGGGGTTTTAAGTACAGATTTACTTGAAATCTTATTAAGGACATGACATTAGCTGCAATCTTTACTGCGTATCCATATAAACTAAGAGGTAAGTTTGCTTTACTCATCGTTGATCCCACCATGTTGGACATGGTTCTCTTGCACCTCTTTGCAACTCTATTGACTTGATGAGTATCTAGAGGAGTAAGATTGGAAATTATTCCTCTATCTTTAAAGTATTCTTTGAATTCATATGTGAGGTATTCGTCACCTTGATCAAATCGAATTTATTTTATCTTTCTTGTTGTTTGGTTCTCAACCAAAGCCATGAATTCTTTGAACTTTTCAAAGATTTCATAGTTGTGATGTAATAGGAAGATATAATCATAACACAAATGATCATCAATAAATGTCATGTAATATTCATGTATATAAGAAAACTATTATTAGAAATGCTTGCAAATGAATGGTTTAGTATCAAAACAAGGTGTAAATATATCCAGACCAAAAGGATTTGGTTCATTCGAAATAACAATTATTTTATCTTATTTTAAGAGTAAGTCATGAATTGAATTAGATATTTATAAGTACGCTAGTAATTTGATATATTTATAAAGAAATTGATTAAAGATGAATTGCATTAAAAAAATGAATTAGGGTATGCATGTTAGATTGGACATATATATATGTTGTATGACCTTTGCAGTAGTTTTACTCTTTAGTTTACATATTTATAGTCAATTTATTTCATTTAAACATTGCCTAATCACATGACTCTCTCATTACAAGTTTTAAATCCAAAATGTGTTATAGAATATGACCAAGTTTAAGGTGCTCTACTTTACCTCTTAGATCATGGATAATAGGTTTGGTCTATTATTCTAATACTTAATTCCCAGTTGCAATGTGCTCAAAGTTGATGTAATCGGACATAACATCTTAATTTCTTGTGCAATACATTTTATGTGATTTTACGTCTGTATTTGAAACCTTATAGGTAGATGTCGAGATTAATTTATTATAGTTTTCTAAAATCTCCTATGGTATTTGTGATTATCATTGTAGGCACACACATCTTTTAGATTTCATTGAATATGAAGATCTAACGCAAAGTGTTCGTCTAAATATAATGAGATATGCCAAAAGTGTTCGTCTTTATATGCCAAGTCACAAAGAGTTATCCACAAAATAGTTTGAGGTTAGTTTTACGAGTTGTTAAATGTTGGGTGTCTAACAACAACCAACGAAGTCATTGTAGTATAGTGCTGAGTATTCCCGTCTGTCACGCGGGTGACCCGGTTTCGATCCCCGGCAACGGCGATCGTACCCTTCCCCGTTTTGGGTGGGACTCTTCTATTCCCCTTTTTGCTGACGGGCGTTGTCCCGCCGGGAGCGCTCTGCTCTTCCTTTCCCCAACTTGAGCGTTCCTCGTCGTTTCGTTCCGTCCCATGACGAAGAACAAGAAGAACGCGGCAGATGGTATCCATTCCCCCGACGGCCTCGAGATCGTCTCCATCGGCTCCCTCCACACCGACAACAAGTACTGGAGCTCCTCTCGGGTGATCCATCCATCCATCTTTTTACTCACCCCTTCATCTGTGCTAACTACGATCTAGGGCTTTCTAAATCGACGACTCTGTCTGTGGTCCTAAATCCTCGGTACCCGTATCCGGTCGGGTGCCATGCCGTCAGGAACCACGCGGATCAGACCTACAGGATGGAGATACGCCAGGGAGCCAATGCCCCCCTTTTCGTGGTTTCTAACTCCATTCCTTTACTTCCCTCTCTAAATTTCGCATTAAATGTGATGATTTGGTGATGTTTGCTGGTGTCTTTCCCTCAATAATACGTCTTCACTATATTGATAAGAAGACGTGAAATAATACATTTACTATTTACATAACAATTATCCAAAAATATGACGTCATGTTCATTTACTAAATAGAAGTATTTTTAATAGAGATTTGAAGAGAATAGCACATAATATCTTAAACTTTTGGTGCTGGTAGTTGAAAAAATATATCATAAGGTATTACGGCATTAGAGGATCTAAAGGTCAATTTATCTTAATGTGAGAGATGCCTACTTGCAGAATTTCTTAATGTGACATGGCCTACCCTTTCAGCTTCACGAAAAAAAGTATATGGAAATTGTGTATGTAGAAGTACATAATTATTTGGTCTGAAAAAAGCGAACTGGTATTGCATTTTTTCTTAACAACAACAGATCTGTCATTTGATCCACTCCCCTCGTCGAACTTCTCCTGCAAAGCCCTCACGGCCTTCCTCCCACTCCTACATTTCCCAGGACTGAGTTTACTGCATACCCTGCTTGTCTCTTTCACATAAACTCAATTCCTTACTCCTTTTTTTGCACTTTAGTATCCATCGCACAATATGCGACTCGAAGCAGATCCCCATTGATGCAATCAAAATTTGGGAATCTTACCTCCCGTTTAATCTCTGGTGAAACCAGTATGCAACAGTGATATTTCTCTCTACACAATAGAGTATCAACGGAAGAAGAAGCAATTGCTCTTAATTTCTTTACTGCAACTACAACCTCCTTCTGGATGGCCGAACTACTAGTTCAGATTATCTTCTTGTGGATGGAAATAAAAAAGGAAATATCCCGCAGAGTGAACTGGATTACCAGACACTAACTAACTGGCTGATTTTTTCAGAAAAAGGGACCGACCAACAATACTCGCACTAATTCGAGCCTCTCTAGAGGACTTGGAATACTCTGCGCAGGACTGACAATCATAGGAAAGCAATCCTGTGAGAATGTAACTCAGTGGCAAACGGAGGCCGGTAGACGGTGAATGGAGGTTCTTTGAGGTCGCAAGGTGGTGGTGGTGGGGAATGATGGTATATCGGAGAACAAAGGGAAACACTGGTCGATTTGTGGTGGTTGTAAGGAAGGCAAGGGGAGAAATGGAGAGATATGGTCCAGAATGTTAGATTTTAGTTGTAACGTCCCGGGCTTAGGTCTTCGGTCCGTTATCGAGGAAAACTGACCCTGACAATTTATTGGGTTCGAACCCAATTGGATCTGTTGACAACCACCCAAAATGCTTAAGCCCAAGTTGACAAGTAGTAATCCCCATCACTTATAAGCCACACCTACACTTCATGAGTTTTCGGTATGGTACTATGTTTGAGGTTGGGGTGTTACATTAGTTTCCTTTCAGCAAAGAGCTTAGGAAGTTAAAATGTGTGAAATTTCACTTATATTTTAGCTGGACTCCTCGAACATCATGGAAATGACTTAAAAAATGATATTCAAAAAGTGCGTTTTTTGTTATTTAATCAATAAATACGGCGGAAGTCAAGTGTTGATTAAATAAACGGTGTAATAAGGAGGTTTGAACTATATCACATCATATGTCATGCATGCGGATGTATGTCTTAACAAGCATATTATACACAATCCTTTATATAAGGGTACATGGTATTATAGCATGGCCTCAAATTTCAGCGAAATTCGATCGAATTTCTGTCGAATATCGATATCCAGTCGAAATCGAAATTCGACCGAAATGGCCGAAATGATTGAAATATGGGGGGCCTAGTAGAGAAAATGATCGAAACGATCGAAATTTCGATCGAAATTTGACCGAAATTCTATCGAAATTCTGTTTCGGCCAGTCACCGAAATAGTGACCAAAACCGACATTTAAGGCCTTGTATTATAGTGAATTATAATTACTTAATAAATGAGCTATTATATATGTGTATGTGGCGTAGGAGGGGGTTCATATGATGTTAAGTACATATATTTATAAGAGTTATTAGTGATGAAATACTTTAAATTCTAATTTATTAGTTAGGTCTATACAACTAGAGGTGTATGGATTAGATTGGATTTTAACTTTATTCATGTTTAATCCAATGTTAACGATTTAGATCCTTTTACAATCCAAACTAATCCATTAAACACTTCGTTCCTACCCAATCCAATCCATCTAATTATGGATCGGATGATGATGGATTTTGTTACTTACGTATTCTCTTAAGGGGCTATTCGGTTGAAGAATACGAGAAAGGGATAAGAAGAGATAAGACATTATTTTTATTCGGTTGGAAGAGTAGGATAAGGAGGAATAAGAAGGGATACGTGGAATTTATTTGCTATTCATTGTTCTCTAAAAGGGAGATGATAAGGATAGATAAGGGGGTTATGTTAGATAAGTGGTTTTGCATTTTTTGGCGGGAGATGCACATGATGGAGGAATAATGAGGGAACCTTATTCCTTATTTTGACTTCAGGACCAAAACTTGGACCGGATATGAATGGATAAGAAATTGGAGGAATAAAAGGGGATATCTCTCCTTATTCCTCAAATGAACAACTCCTAATAGTCTACCCTTATGTAGCACTCGACATTTAGATCATGGTTGGATAATCCAAATAGATATTAATAAAGAAATATATACTCCAACAGACAATAAGTTTTTATATGTTATATCGTACATTCATCTTCTTTTTATTCCTAATGCGGGGACGTTGGACAGCAATTAAAATGGTATTTCCAGAGGAGACCACAAGCACAATAAAAAGAGAGTTTTCACTTAGTATTCTATCTCATTTTTATTTTTTTAAAAGTTAATATGCAATGACGCATATACATAAATTAATTGGCACACCATGTTTGTGATAAAATCCACGGGCATTATATATAGGGAGAGATTAATGGGGCTGCCCCCTTGGGGGCAGCCAACATCGCTGCCCCCGCGTCATTTTCGGTGCTTTTTTTTATTTTTTTTGAAAAATATTAGCATGTATATTCATCCCTATATCCCTCCTATATGCCATTCGAATTTCGTCAGAAACAGAGACTCCTACGGCCTCCATGCAGATAGTCATTTTTTAACGGTAACATGATTTTTTAAATCGACACCATCTAGATGGAGGTCGTAGGAGTCTCTGTTTCTGATGAAATTCTAATGGCATGTAGGAGGGATATAGGATGAATATACATTGCGATATTTTTCAAAAAAAAATAAAAAAGAACACCGAAAACGGTGCGGGGGCAGCCCCATTTTTGGGCAGCCAACATGGCTGCCCCGCCCCTTTTTTGGCAATTTTTTATTTTTTTTTAAAATATCGACATGTATATTCATCCCTATATCCCTCATATATGCCATTCGAATTTCGTCAGAAACAGAGACTCCTACGGCCTCCATCCAGACAGGGTTGATTTAATAAATCCTGGGACCGTTAAAAAATGGCATATGGATGGAGGTTGTAGGAGTCTCTGTTTCTGACGAAATTCGAATGGCATGTAGGAGGGATATAGAGATGAATATACTTGATTTTATTTTTCCAAAAAAATAAAAGAAATTACCAAAAAAAGGGATGGGGGCAGCCATGTTGGCTACCCCTAGGGGCAGCCCCATTTTTCCCATATATATATATATATATATATATATATATGATTTTTATCCAATGCGCACATGGCTCATTAGCGTTTCGGTGCACACCATTTGTTGGCCACACACGTGTATTACCAATTGAGTCGTTACCTATTTCGAAGGATGTTGTTTTTGGAAGGAGATTAATATGCAAAGCGATTTAACAATAAGTGGTATTCCAATTATATCGCGTCCTAAAAAATAGGAAGATCGTTTTGGAAAGAAAACATTCGAATCGATGATTTCTTGCAAAAAATCGAGATCCAAATGCTCATGTCAGTAATATATATATATATATATATATATATATATATATATATATATATATATGGATAAAATGGGGCTGCCCCCAGGGAATAGCCAACTTGGCTACTCTCACCCCTATTTTTCCCTCATTTTTTTTATTTTTTTGGAAAATCAAAATTTTTGTATTCATCATTATATCCCTCTCACATTCTATTAAAATTTCATCAGAAACAGAGACTTCTAAGCCCTCCATCCAGACGTCATTTTTTTTTAACAGTCGCAGGATTTTTTTAAATCAACCATGTTTGGATGGAGGCCGTAGGAGTCTCTGTTTCTGATGAAATTTTAATAGAATATGAGAGGGATATAATGACGAATATACAAAATTTTATTTTCCAAAAAAATTAAAAAATGAGGGGAAAATAGGGGTGGGAGTAGCCAAGTTGGCTACTCCCTGGGGGCAGCCCCATTTACCTCTCTCTCTCTATATATATATATATAATAGTCAAGTAAATGGTTATTGCGAGATCAGTAATATCCAAAACAACAGTCAGTAATTTACATTCATTGTATTACATGGTGCAGAATTCAGTAATATATACACAATGCACAAGTAAATGCTTGTTGTGATGTCAGTAATATCCAAACAACGGTTAGTAATACATTCATTTTATTACATGATGCAGATTTCAGTAATATATACACAATGGACAAGTAAGTGCTTGTTGTGAAGTCAGTAAAACCATAACAAATGGTCAGTAATTTCCATATGTTTTGTTACTTTGAATAGAATTCAGTAATTTAGAGATGATACTCAAGTAATATATATAGTTATCAAGTAAATTATTGTTTGTGTTCAATAATGTATATATCCATGTCTTATATCACATGTTCAGTAATATGTGTACGATTCTCAAGTAATAGCTACTATGAGATCAGTAATAACAAAGTAATGGTCAGTAAGTCATGGGCATTGCTCAAGTAAGAATGTAACTATTTGTTAATGCAATGCACATTACATCGACAATGGTATTACTAACCATTTGTTATGTTATTACTGATCTCACAACACACATTTACTTGATCATTTTATACATATTACTAAATTCTGTACAATGTAACTATTTGGATGTAAATTACTGATCATTGTCTTGGTATTACTGATCTCACAATAAGCATTTACTTGACCAAATTATATTTATTACTATCATAGCATTTGGATCCTTAATCGTTCGCGTGGAATCATTTATTTGAATCGTTTCTTTCTAAAACCGTCTTCCAATTTTAAGGGCGTTGTATAATAGGAAATATAGGATTTTTTAAATATGTGGTAGCCTATAATTAGAAATATAATTATTACTAATACACGTGTATCGCCCAGAATGGGTGCTCATTGAAACGTTAATGGGCACAGGGCCATTGGATAAGCCCTCTCTCTCTTTATATATATATATAGAGAGAGAGAGAGAGAGAGTGGGGATGCCCCGCGCCGTTTTCGGCGTTCTTTTTTATTTTTTTGAAAAATATCGCCATGTATATTCATCGCTATATCCCTCCTATATGCCATTCGAATTTCGTCAGAAACAGAGACTCCTACGGCCTCCATCGAGATGGTGTTGATTTAAAAAATCCTATTACCGTTAAAAAATGACTGTCTGGATGGAGGCCGTAGCAGTCTCTGTTTCTGATGAAATTCGAATGGCATATAGGAGTGATATAGAGATGAATATACATGGCGACATTTTTCAAAAAAAATAAAAAAACACCGAAAACGACGCAGGGGCAGCCCCATTAAACTCATATATATGGGAAAAATGGGGCTGCCCCTAGGGGTAGCCAACATGGCTGCCCCCACCCCCATTTTTCACAAAAATTCTTTATTTTTTCAAAAAAATATCACCATGTATATGCATCCCTATATCCCTCCTAGATGTCATTCAAATCTCGTCAGAAACAGAGACTCCTACGGCCTCCATCCAGACGTCATTTTTTTAACGGTCGCAGGATTTTTTAAATCGACTCTGTCTGGATGGAGGCTGTAGGAGTCTCTGTTTTTGACGAAATTCGAATGGCATATAGGAGGGATATATGGATGGATATACATGATGATATTTAAAAAATAAAAAAATTACCCAAAAATGGGGCGGGGCAGCCAGGGGCAGCCTCAACCCCATATATATATATATATATATATATATATATATATATATATATATATATATGAGGAAAATGGGGCTGCCCCCTAGGGGGAGCTAACTTAGCTCCTCCCGCCCTATTTTCTTCAATTTTTGTATTTTTTTTTGAAATTTTTTTCCGTGAATATTCATCACTGTATCCCTATATTATGTCATAAAAATTTCGTGTGAAACAGAGACTCCTACGGCCTCCATCCAGACATTCATTTTTTTAACGATAACAGGATTTTTTAAATCAACCCCGTTTGGATGGAGGTCGTAGGAGTCTCTGTTTCATATGAAATTTGAATGACATAATATAGGGATTTAATAATGAATTTACACGGTTTTAGATTTCAAAAAAAATAAAAAAAATTTGTGAAAAAGGGACGGGGGGAGCTAAGTTAGCTCCCCCTAGGGGGCATACACATTTTACCCTATATATATATATGGAAAAAATGGGGTTGCCCCCGCCCCATTTTTCGGCGTTTTTTATTTTTTTTTGAAAAATAAAACCATGTATATTCATCCATATATCCCTCCTACATGCCATTCGAATTTGACGAAATTCGAATGGCATGTAGGAGGGATATATGGATGAATATACATGGTTTTATTTTTCAAAAAAAAATAAAAAAACGCCGAAAAATGGGGCGGGGGCAGCCCCATTTTTTCCTATATATATATATATATATATCTTCAAAAATTGTAAAGTTCTCTCCAACATAGCATATATAAGTTATTTAAGGGGAAATGATTTATTTTTTACAATATTTTTTATTTTTTTTGGAAAAATATCATCGTGTATATTCATCCCTATATCTCTCCTATATGTCATTCGAATTTCGTCAGAAACAAAGATTCCTACGACCTCCATCCACATAGTCTTTGTTTCACATTTATCCTTAGTGTAGATCTATGCAACATTATCACATGCTTACATAAAATAAAGTAACCACATTACTAATTAAAAGTTCTTGTATCCATATTATATAATACATCCATTTTTTATATATATTTGATCTTTTTTTCTGATAAAATAAAAATCGATCCATCTGATAGAGTATCAAGTAATGAAGCTGCAGACAAATTTGTGGATCGTAAACCCAAGAAATAAAAAAGGTTAGTAATTAGAGATAACGTAAATAAGTCGGGATACCTCTAATATTCGTATTTTAATCCATATTCGTTTGTCAAATATTCGTAGCGAAAGGTCAATATTGATTTTGCATCAGTATCTGTATTTGAAGAAGATGTTTTATCATCAACGATCTTCTGCAAGCATCCATGAATGGTTATGAGCAAAGTCTATCTTGTGCAATAAACCACATCAAAGTGCAAGTATCCATAATGCATTGCGTCGCATCGTAATTGTCACCAACTAGAAGTAACGACATAAGCACACATGGGCACTCAAAGCACAAACACACAATATATGCACAAAGCTCTTTTCTTTAGGGGAGACTTTCTTTCGAGTGGGGTATAAAAGAATGAAGCTATACTCCTTAGTACATGAGTTTGATCATACCAAGGAACACACTCACAATGACTTTTATTACATTTTCACCATTGCAATTTATAACATATGGATTTCCCACGTTGTATGACTATTAGAATGTTAAATGAATCAAATTATTATGAATGAATGCTTTTTAGAGTTTGATTTGATAAGAATGTTCAAATGTTCGAATTCAGTTTGATAATATATGCTTGAGTTTAAGTTCGTTCGATTTGATTAGAATGTTCAAATGTTGGAGTTCAATTTGATAATACATGCTTGAGTTTAAGTTCGTTTGGAAAAAAAAACGCCGGTTCAATAGAAGTTCAATGATGATTTGACTTAAGTCAACTTGTTAGAATTGCCAAGTTTGCAATTAGTTCGCTGAAAAAAATTATAATTCGATAAGAATTTATAAACAGAGGATATAATTCCAACTGAAGTGGTATAGCCCCCTATTAGTATTAATACTACAAGTTTGCTAACCCAAAACATCTTACGTCTACAAATACGAAATTATATATATATATATATATATATATATATATATATATATGGGAAAATGTGTATGCCCCCTAGGGGAGCTAACTTAGTTCCCCCACTCCTTTTTCACATATTTTTTTTATTTTTTGAAATCTAAAATCATTTAAATTCATTATTAAATCTCTATATTATGTCATCCAAATTTCAGGTGAAACAGAGATTCCTACGACCTCCATCCAGACGGGGTCGATTAAAAAAATCCTGTTACCGTTAAAAAATGACTGTCTGGATGAAAGCCGTAGGAGTCTCTGTTTCGCACGAAATTTGAATAGCATAATATAGGGATATAGTGATGAATATTCATGGAAGAAATTTTCAAAAAAATAAAAAAATAATGAAAATGGGGCGGGGGGAGCTAAGTTAGCTCCCCCTAGAGGGCAGCCCCATTTATCCCATATATATATATATATATATATATATATATATATATATATATGGAAATTATCCAATGAGCCCTGTGCCCATTTGAGGTGAGATGAGCCCACTCATTTTTTACCATTATTTCCTATCTTTTTGAGCTTAATAGGTATTTGTTTACAAGTGTTATATCATATTCTTACTACTAGTAACTATTTTCAGGAAAAAACCTTAAATTCATACAAAATGATTGTATTATTATTTGTATTACTAGTCTCATTTTTATTCTTACTAATGACCATTTCTTGTGAATCTAAGATCTTCTTTATATGAAAATAGTTACTAATAGTAAGAATATAATATAACAACTGTAAATAAATAAGCATTGAACTCAAAATGATGGAAAATATTGGTAAAATATGAGTGGGCTCATCTCATCTCAAATGGGCACAGGGCCCATTGCATAAGCCCCCTATATATATATATATATATGTATATATATATGTATATATATATATATATGTATATATATATATATGAGGATAGGTAGTATGCACCCAGGTGCATGTAATTTTACATGCACCCGGGCTTATAACTCCCTCATTTTTTTACTTTTCTGAAAAATACCGTCATGTATATTCATCTATATATCCCCCCTAGATGTCATTCCAATTTCATCAGAAACAGAGACCCCTACGTCCTTCATCCAGAACAGGTCGATTACAGCAATTCTAAAACCGTTAAAATAACGTGTTCTAGATGGAGGATGTAGGGGTCTCAATTTCTGATGAAATTGGAATGACATATATGAGTGATATATAGATGAATATACATGGCGACATTTTTCGGAAAAGTAAAAAAATATGGGAGTTATAAGCTCGGGTGCATGTAGAATTACATGCACCCGGGTGCATACTCCCTATCCCCCCCCCCCTCTCTCTCTCTCTCTCTCTATATATATATATATATATATATAGGGTAAAATGGGGCTGCCCCGTGGGAGTAGCCAAACTTGGCTACTCCCACCCATATTTTCCCCTCATTTTTTCATTTTTTTGGAAAATAAAAATTTGTATATTCATCATTATATCCCTCTCATATTTTATTAAAATTTCGTCAGAAACAGAGACTCTTAAGCCCTCCATCCAGACATCATTTTTTAACGGTCGCAGGATTTTTTAAATCGACCATGTTTGGATGGAGGCCATAAGAGTCTCTGTTTCTGACAAAATTTTAATAGAATGTGAGAGGATATAATGATGAATTTACAAATTTTTATTTTTCAAAAAAATAAAAAAATGAGGAGAAAATCGGGGTGGGAGTAGCCAAGTTGGCTACTCCCTGGGGGCAGCCCCATTTACCTCATATATATATAGACACACACACACACACACACACATAGGAGAAACTTCAAATGAGGCGGGGTCTCACCATATGTATGGTGAGCCACCCTCAATTTAGACATCTTTCCAATATGTTTTACAATTTCTTATTTTATAAATATAACAATAAATATTAACACAACATGTATAGTGAAATAAAATTATGAAAATATTATTATATTAGATGTAAATGTTAATTTGAATTTCGATACTATATTTTCTAAAATTCATTTTTTTACAATGTGCAGTTTATAATTTACAAAACTGTTACAAAGTTTTACTAAATTCACAGTGGCCTTTACAATTTCAGAAAAGCTCCACCTCATTTGAAAGGTCCCCTATATATATATATATATATATATATATATATATATATATATATATATATATATACACATATATATGGTAAAATGGGGCTGCCTCCTGGGAGTAGCCAACTTGGCTACTCCCACCACTATTTTTCCCTCAATTTTTTATTTTTTTGAAAAATATAAATTTGTATATTCATCATTATATACCTCTCACATTCTATTAAAATTTCGTCAGAAATAGAGACTCATAAGCCTTCCATCTAGACGTCATTTTTTTAACGGTCGCAGGATTTTTTAAATCGACCATGTTTGGATGGAGGCCGTAGGAGCCTCTGTTTCTGACGAAATTTTAGTAGAATGTTAGAGGGATATAATGATGAATATACAAATTTTTGTTTTCCAAAAAAATGAAAAAAATGAGTGGAAAATAGGGGTGGGAGTAGCCAAGGTGGCTACTCCCTGGGGGCAGCCCCATTTACCTCATATATATATATATATATATATATATATATATGGGTCATATGTGGCTGCCCCCGCCTTATTTGGGCAAATTTTTTATTTTTTTTAAAATAACACCATTAACATTCATCCCTATATCCCTCCTATATACCATTCGAATTTCGTCAGAAACAGAGACTCCTACGGCCTCCATCCGGACAGTAATTTTTTAACGGTAACAGGATTTTTTTAAATCGATACCATCGAGATGGAGGTCGTAAGAGTCTCTGTTTCTAACGAAATTCGAATGGCATGTAGGAGGGATATATGGATGAATATACATGGTTTTATTTTTCAAAAAAAAATAAAAAAAAACGCCGAAAAATGGGGCGGGGGCAGCCATGTTGGCTGCCCCCAGGGGGCAGCCCCATTTTTTCATATATATATATATATATATATATATATATATGGGTCATATGTGGCTGCCCCCGCCTTATTTGGGCAAATTTTTTTATTTTTTTTAAAAAATAACACCATGTACATTCATCCCTATATCCCTCCTATATACCATTCGAATTTCGTCAGAAACAGAGACTCCTACGACCTCCATCCGGACAGTAATTTTTTAACGGTAACAGGATTTTTTTAAATCGATACCATCAAGATGGAGGACGTAGGAGTCTCTGTTTCTGAGGAAATTCGAATGGCATATAGGAGAGATACATGGATGAATATACATGATTTTATTTTTCAAAAAAAAAATAAAAAACGCCGAAAAATGGGGCGGGGGCAGCCCCATTTTTTCCTATATATATATATATATATATATATATATATATATATATATATATAGGGGACCTTTCAAATGAGGTGGGGGCTTTTCTGAAATTGTAAAAGCCACTGCGAATTTAGTAAAACTGTATAACAGTTTTGTAAAATATAAACTGCACATTGTAAAAAAATGAATTTTGTAAAATATAGCATCTAAATTCAAATCAATATTTCCATCCATTATAATAATATTTTCATAATTTTATTTCACTATACATGTTGTGTTAATATTTATTATTATATGTATGAAACAAGAAATTGTAAAATATATTAGAAAGATGCCTAAATTGAGGGTGGCTCACCATATATATGGTGAGACCCCGCCTCATTTGAAGTTTCTCCTATATATATATATATATATATATATATATATATAGGGTGCACTTGAATTGAGGTGGCACCTTTCCTTGATTTTGGAAAGGTGTCAATTTCGGCCATTGGATGGTAAATGTACGTTGGAGATTAAAACCACAATAGTATAATAGGTGGTTTTGGTGTAACAGAGCTTCCTAAAATTGAGGATATATTAAATAAATGCCTAATTAGTACAATCCACATCATCGAATATGCTATATTTAGACAAGCCCGATGAGTGTGCGTTGTATATTCCAGAAATATATGATGGAATAAATGCTTGCGTTTTGAAATAACTGTTATCAATTTACAAAAGATTGATATATTTTACAATCATGTGCTGTAAATTACAAAAATAATAGTCACTGATGTACGAAAAAAAGTCCAAATTCGACACAAAATAGTATGTTCTGTATAGTTGTGTTTCCTAAAATATAGGACGCTTTTAATGGCATAATTAATTGATTTACATGTGGAAAATATTCGTACAATGATGGGATTTTTGTTGTAACTGTATTTCCTAATATATCTGATGGGGTAAATTCCGAACGCATTATATATGCTACACATCATACGTATATTGTTTTAGGAGGTTTAAATAAGGGATGTATTTTTAAATTCTTAAATTAAAAAATTGCACATTGTAGCATACACTAAAACTAATTTTCTTCCTAATTCTGTAGAAAATGATGTTTGTATTGTAAATTTTGTAGTATCTTTTGTAAATTGTATTTGATTTATTTTGAAAAATTCTGCAGTTTTCTTTGAGAACATTTTGTCGGAGCAAAGTTTGTAAACTGTGATATTGTTTTGTAAATTTTACGGTCTCTTTTGTAAAATGATTGTGATTTTTGTAAAATAGATTTTTTATTATTAATGTGTAAATTTTTTAAATGTCCTTCCATTCCAATATCGTAGGTCTATCAAAATTCGTCATCCGCTGTAAAGTATGTGTAGCTTTGGTAAAAATCCATGCTCTCATTGTAACAATTATGTGTGATCTGCAAAATAAAAGAATCAATCAGTAATTTATCATTTATTCTTTAAAGAGGATAACATGAAAAATGTGAAATGTAAAATGAATGTAGAAAATGTAAAAATATCGGGTGCATGTTTGAACTTGCGGTGCAGAAATCGTTTAAATGTAAAATATACCATGGCATTGCAAAATGAGATAATGAATTGTAAAATAATCATATGTATTGTAATTATTGAATCGTATTGTTAGAATAACGCAATCAAAATCACAGAACATAAAAATTTCATGCGTATAAGTCATTAATGAAATTAAAAAAGAACTTAACTTAAAATCGGATGTGTATATACATGTTGTATAATCTATATAGAGGAGAAACAAGATCTCTAATCGAGGACGATTGGATATTGGATCGATATGGAGTCAAAATCAAAAGAAAAACTAAAATCAAAATAAAAAAATAAAAGCAATGTAAAATAACCTGGATCTCAATCAATGGATGAATAAAAAATTACTAAGAATATGAATAAAGTACAAAGAATAGGCAACCAGATCCTACCACTCAACCATTATCGTCATGCACCCCGTCATCTTTGTCATACACCATCATCTCCAAATGCAGCCACAGCCTCTACATCGTGTTGACGAAGAAGAGAGAGGGGGAGAGGATCCTTATCGAGTTTTTCTTTTGGAAATTCGAGAGACCCAAGATCATGATGAATGTTATATTTAGAAATTAAATTCGAATAATTAATAATCAACGAGATAATGTCGTAATCAAATGGAATATTTTAAATTTTTTTCTAAAAATATCGATTTGGAGGTTGTTTCGACGGTGGTTTTGGATTTAGTTTAGTGGTTTTGTTAACCATCGTTGATCTAAATCGGAAGGCTCTTAAGAGGTGTCGCACCATACTCATGGTAAGGTGGCACCTCAATTCAAGTTTTCCATATATATATATATATATATATATATATATATATGGGGTTGATAGGGTTGCCCCCTGGGGGTAGCTAACATGGCTGCCCCGTCCCATTTTTTAGCAAAATTTTTTATTTTTTGAAAAATATCGACATGTATATTCATCCCTATATCCCTCCCATATGTCATTTGAATTTCATCAGAAATATAGACTCCTACGGCCTCCATTCAAACAGAGTCGATTTAAAAAATCCTGCGACCGTTAAAAAATAGGCATATGGATGGAGGTTGTAGGAGTCTTTGTTTCTAACGAAATTCAAATGGCATATGGGAGGGATATACGGATGAATATACATGGTTTTATTTTTCCAAAAAAATAAAAAAATTTGCAAAAAAATGAGGTGGGGGCAGCCATGTTGGCTGCCCCTAGGGGGCAGCCCCATTTTTCCCTATATATATATATATATATGGGTAAAATGGGGCTGCCCCCAGGGAGTAGCCAACTTGGCTACTCCCACCCCTATTTTTCCGTCGTTTTTTTATTTTTTTGGAAAAAAAATTGTATATTCATCACTATAACTCTCTCACATTCTATTAAAATTTTGTCAGAAACAGAGACTCCTAAGCCCTCCATCCAGACGTCATTTTTTTAACGGTCGCAGGATTTTTTAAATCGACTATGTTTGGATGGAGGCCGTAGGAGTCTCTGTTTCTGACGAAATTTTAATAGAATGTGAGAGGGATATAATGATGAATATACAAATTTTTATTTTCCAAAAAAAATAAAAAAATGAGGGAAAAATAGGGGTGGGAGTAGCCAAGTTGGCTACTCCCTGGGGGCAGCCCCATTTACCTCTATATATATATATATATATAGGAAAAAATGGGGCTGCCCCCGCCCCATTTTTCGACGTTTTTTTTATTTTTTTTGAAAAATAAAACCATGTATATTCATCCATATATCCCTCCTACATGCCATTCGAATTTCGTCAGAAACAGAGACTCTTACGGCCTCCATCTCGATGGTATCGATTTAAAAAAATCCTGTTACCGTTAAAAAATTATTGTCCGGATGGAGGCCGTAGGAGTCTCTGTTTCTGACGAAATTCGAGTGGTATATAGGAGGGATATAGGGATGAATGTAAATGATGTTATTTTTCAAAAAAAATAAAAAATTTTCCTCAAATAAGGCGGGGGCAGCCACATATGACCCATATATATATATATATGGAAAAAATGGGGCTGCACCCGCCCCATTTTTCGGCGTTTTTTTTTATTTTTTTTTGAAAAATAAAACCATGTATATTCATTCATATATCCCTCCTATATGCCATTCGAATTTCGTCAGAAACAGAGACTCCTAGGCCTCCATCTCGATGGTATCGATTTAAAAAAATCATTTACCGTTAAAAAATTATTGTCCGGATGGAGGCCGTAGGAGTCTCTGTTTCTGACGAAATTCGAATGGTATATAGGAGGGATATAGAGATGAATGTAAATGGTGTTATTTTTCAAAAAAAATAAAAAATTTTGCCCAAATAAGGCGGGGGCAGCCATGTTGGCTGCCCCTAGGGGGCAGCCACATATGACCATATATATATATATATATATATATATATATATATATATATATATATATATATATATATATGGAAAAAATGGGGCTGCCCCCGCCCTATTTTTCGGCATTTTTTTATTTTTTTTTTGAAAAATAAAACCATGTATATTCATCCATATATCCCTCCTATATACCATTCGAATTTCGTCAGAAACAGAAACTCCTACGGCCTCCATCTCGATAGTATCGATTTAAAAAAATCCTGTTACCGTTAAAAAATTACTGTCTGGATGGAGGCAATAGGAGTCTCTGTTTCTGACGAAATTCGAATGGTATATAGGAGGGATATAGAGATGAATGTACATGGTGTTATTTTTAAAAAAAAATAAAAAAAATTGAACAAATAAGGCGGTGGCAGCCATGTTGGCTGCCCCTAGGGGGCAGCCACATATGACCTTATATATATATATATATATATATATATGTAGCCAACATGGCTGTCCCCCGCCATTACGGCATTTTTTATTTTTTTTTTCAAAAAATATCGTCATGTATATTCATCCATATATCCTTCCTATATTCCATTCGAATTTCGTCAGAAACAGAGACTCCTACGACCTCCATCTAGACGACCATTTTTTAACGGTTACAGGATTTTTTAAATCAACACCATCTCGATAAAGACCATATGAGTCTCTGTTTCTAACGAAATTCGAATGGTATATAGGAGGGATATAGGGATGAATATACATGGTTTTATTTTTCAAAAAAAATAAAAAAAACACGCCAAAATAGGGGGCGGGGCAGCCATGTTGGCTGCCCCCAGGAGGCAAATCCTATATATATATATATATATATACATGATTTTTATCCAATGCGCACAGGGCGCATTAGCGTTTCGGTGCGCACCATTTATTGGTCATACACGTGTATTCCCATTTGAGTGGTTACCTATTTCGAAGGATGTTATTTTTGGAAGGAGATTAATATGCAAAACGATTTAACAATAAGTGTTATTCCAATTATATCTCGTCCTATAAAATAGGAAGATCGTTTTGGAAAGAAAACAATCGAATAGATGATTTCTTAAAGAAAATCGAGATCCAAATGCTCATGTCAGTAATATATATAATAGTCAAGTAAATGGTTGTTGCGAGATCAGTAACATCCAAAACAATGGTCAGTAATTTACATTCATTGTATTACATGTTGCAGAATTCAGTAATATATACACAATGGACAAGTAAGTGCTTGTTGTGATGTCAGTAAAACCATAACCAATGGTCGGTAATTTCTATATGTATTACTACTTTGAATAGAAGTCAGTAATTTCGACACAATACTCACGTAAATGGTTGTTGTGAGATCAGTAATATACAAATAACGGTCAGTAATTTACATAACCAATGGTCAGTAATAGCTACTATGAGATCAGTAATAACAAAGTTATGAGATCAGTAATAACAAAGTTATGGTCAGTAAGTCATGGGCATTGCTCAAGTAAGTGCTTGTTGTGATGTCAGTAAAACCATAACCAATTGTCAGTAATAGCTACTATGAGATCAGTAATATCAAAAAAATGATCAGTAATTTACATTTATTACTATTATAGTGTTTGGATCCTTAATCATCCGCATGGAATCATTTATTTGAATTGTTTCTTTCCAAAACCGTCTTCCAATTTTTAAGGACGTTGTATAATAGGAAATATAGGATTTTTTTAAACTCGTCGTAGCCTATAATTAGAAATATAGTTATTGTTAATACACGTGTAAGGCCTAAAATGAGTGCTCGTTGAAACGCTAATGAACCCTGTGCGCAGTGGATAAGCCCTCTCTATATATATGGGTAAAATGGGGCTGCCCCCAGGGAGTAGCCAACTTGGTTACTCCCACCCCTATTTTTCCCTCATTTTTTTATTTTTTTAGAAAATAAAAATTTGTATATTCATCACTATATCCCTCTCACATTCTATTAAAATTTCGTCAGAAACAGAGACTCCTAAGCCCTCCATCCAGACGTTATTTTTTTAACGGTCGCAGGATTTTTTAAATCGACCATGTTTGGATGGAGGCCATAGGAGTCTCTGTTTCTGACGAAATTTTAATAGAATGTGAGAGGGATATAATGATGAATATACAAATTTTTATTTTCCAAAAAAATAAAAAAATGAGGGAAAAATAGGGGCAGGAGTAGCCAAGATGGCTACTCCCTGGGGGCAGCCCCATTTACCTCTCTCTCTCTCTATATATATATATATATATATATATGAGGAAAGGGATCCTACTAATGGAGTAGGTAACTTACCTACTCCATTTTCATTTTTTTTCAATTTTTTTATTTTTTTGAAAAATACTTCCATGGATTTTCATAATTAAATCCCTCTTATATGTCATTCAAATTTCGTCAGAAACAGAGACTCTTACGGCCTCCATCCAGAATATGAAAATTACAGCAAATCTTTGATCGTTAAAACATATATATATATGTCACTCGAATTTCGACAAAAACAGAGACTCCTAAATACTCCATCTAAACATGTAATTTCAATGGTCTAAACATTGTTGTAGTCGACCAGAGTGCATACTCCCCATCATATCTCTCTCTCTCTCTCTCTCTCTCTCTCTCTCTCTCTATATATATATATATATATATATATATATGGGACCGTCATTTTTTTTATTTTTTTGAAAAATATCGCCATGTATATTCATCCATATATCCCTACTACATGTCAGTCGCATTTGGTCAGAAATAGAGACTCCTATGCCCTCCATCTAGAACATGTACGATTACATCAGTTCTAAGACCGTTAAAATTACCTATTCTAAATAGAGGGCATATGAATATCTGTTTTTGAGGAAATTTGAATGACATGTAGGAGGGATTTTCATAATTAAATCCCTCTTATATGTCATTCAAATTTCGTCAGAAACAGAGACTCTTACGGCCTCCATCCAGAATATGAAAATTACAGCAAATCTTTGATCGTTAAAAAACGACCGTCTGGATGGAGGTCGTAGGAGTCTCTGATTCTGATGAAATTTGATTGATATATTAGAAGGATATAGTTATGAAAATCCATGGAAGCATTTTTGAATAAAAAAATTTGAAAAAGAAGAAAATGGAGTAGGTAAGTTACCTACTCCATGGAGTAGGATCCCTTCTCTCTCTCTCCCTCTCTCTCTCCCTCTCTCTCTCTCTCTATATATATATATATGTGGGTTAAATGAGGTTGCCCTCTGAGGGAGCTAACTTGGCTCCCCCCGCGCCGTTTCACCGTTATTTTATTTTTTTGAAAATTTCTTCCGTGAATATTCATCACTATATCCCTATATTATGCTATTCAAATTTCATGCGAAACAGAGATTCCTACAGCCTCCATCCAGACAGTCATTTTTTTAATGGTAACATAATTGCTAAAAATAACCTTTTGGATGGAGGCCGTAGGAGTCTCTGTTTCGCGCGAAATTTTAATGACATAATATAGGGATATATTGATGAAAATCTACGGAAGAAATTTTCAAAAAAAATAAAAAAGTGGACGAAATGGCGTGGGGGAGCCAAGTTAGCTCCCCCCATGGGGACAACCCCATTTTATCCTATATATATATATATATGACAAAATGGAGTTGATTTCCTTGGGGCAGCCAATATGGCTGCTCCCGCTCCTATTTCTTGTAATTTTTTTTCAAAAATATCATCGTGTATATTCATCTATATATCCCTCCTATATGTCACTCGAATTTCGACAAAAACAGAGACTCCTAAATACTCCATCTAAACATGTAATTTCAATGGTCTAAACATTGTTGTAGTCGACCAGAGTGCATACTCCCCATCATATCTCTCTCTCTCTCTCTCTCTCTCTATATATATATATATGGGACCGTCATTTTTTTTATTTTTTTGAAAAATATCGCCATGTATATTCATCCATATATCCCTACTACATGTCAGTCGCATTTGGTCAGAAATAGAGACTCCTATGCCCTCCATCTAGAACATGTACGATTACATCAGTTCTAAGACCGTTAAAATTACCTATTCTAAATAGAGGGCATATGAATATCTGTTTCTGAGGAAATTTGAATGACATGTAGGAGGGATATAGGGATGAATATACATGACGATATTTTCAAACAAAAATAAAAAAATTTTGCGTAAAATGTGGTGGGGGCAGCCATGGGGCAGCCCCATTTTTCCATATATACGGGTTAAATGGGGTTGTCCCCGTCCTTCTTTCGATGTTTTTTCTCATCTTTTTTGAAAAATATCATAATGTATATTCATCTATATATCTCTCCTATTTGTCATTCGGATTTTATCAGAAATAGAGACTCTTATGACCTCCATCTAGAACAGGTCGATTACAACAACATTTAGACCGTTAAAATTACATGTTCTAGATGGATGGTTGGTGAGCAGTTAGCTGACTAGGGTTAAGTGTCAAGAATAAACGCGGGTTACTATGACCCCAATCAGCTAGCCAGATTCAACAAGAAAATTAAGAGAACCACAAATCAATCAATCAATCAAGCATAAAAGAATATCAGCGGTCTCCGCTATTTATTTAACCGGTATAGCGGCCAAGGTCGAACACAAGGAGTACATAAATGTACGAAGTAATCCTAATCGTCTAGTAAAATTTTTTGTTGTTTTTAATTTTTCAATTTTTATATTCTTCAATAAAAGAAGGCAAGCAAGAAAATAGGAACAATGAACGCACAAGCAAGCCTTTTCAATTTTTATTAATTTCTAAAATGTCCAAAAATAGGAAACAAAAATATTTTTATATTTTTCAAATATTCATTTGTTTTTTGAGATTTTATGAGATTTTTACATGTTTTTTAGGATTTTATAAAAATCAAACAAGGGCCAAAATAGGAAACAATGTTTCGCTTAGACTAAAAGGCAAGTTTAAAATATGAAAAATGCCCTCATGTCCTGGTTGTAATTTTTATGAAAAAGTAAATAAAAATAGCTACAAACAACAACTAAAATCCATTTTTTTAATTTTCTAGAATTTTTAATGATTTGTATAAGTTTTTGAGTCTTTTGTGATTTTTAGGGTTTTTATGATGAATTTTATGCAAAAATACTACTAAAAACAAAGCATATAAAAACATATATACACAATTTTTTATTGAATTTTTCAAATAATTTTTTGAATTTTTATGTATTTCATAAAATAGATAAAACTATTTTTGGGTGTTTTTAATTTTTAGAAAATATCAAATAAAACTAAATTAATTCACAAAAATTACCAAAAATATTGTGTGTTAGCAGGAGCTAACTTTAATTTTTTGGAATTTTTGGAGTTAATTAGGTATTTATTTGATTAAAAACAACACACACAACAAGTAGGGACCTATTTGCAATTATTCAAAAGTTAGAGCCAAAAAATAACACATATAAAAAGCTAAGGGGGCATGATCTATAAATTAGCCAAACAAACACATGCAACACATGTAACACAGGCTCAGAGGGGCATAAATGCAAATACTAAAAAGTTCCCATTCAAAACGTAACATCCATGAAGTACAAGGAATATAGTGCAAATAAACCACTGGGCATGTAGAACTACACATGAGTTCAAATACACATGATTAAAATGTAAATATTCAAAGTTTGAGGGTCCTCATGTAAAATATCTCTACTACTACTTATTTTACAGTACTAAAAGGCAAAACATAAACTAACAAGGGTGAGAAGAAAATATACCCCTTGGGGGCACCAGCATGGCACGTGAGGGTTCGGGCGGCTCTGATGCTTCCGTGAAAAGGATTTGACAGTCCTCAAAAGGGCATGGGCGTACGGTGTAGATTTGCTCCAGGTACTGATCAAACTGTTACAAACCAGGCTTGGATGAACGGTCTTGATCAAAACTAGAGGAGGAGTGTATGATCGACGAGGCAAGAGGATCCAAGAAGAACTCATCGGGGGCGACCTTCAACCGAGCGAGGAGAGAGATCCATCGCTTTGATGGAGGTGCAGAGGAGCTCAACACAGTCGTGGATGTCCTCAGCGTCTGGTAGTGGTCTCCGATGAAAAAGCCAACGGTCGGATGAACAGGGAGGGGGTGGCTCCACCTGTAGCTGCTCCGCCTGAGCAGTCGGGACTCCATATGATGCTCCTCTCCGTACGTGTACCTATAAAGAGTAGAGGGACTCGGGGCGAAGCTCCGATCCACGTTATTGAAGCGGGAAATGAAAGAAGCGAAGGGAGGGGTGAAGGTCGATCTCCGACGAAGGCGACAGAGGGAGATCTTAGCCTCAATCTCAGCCTGATGGTCGAGACTAAGATGATCAAGCTGCAGTGCAAGATGAAGGGCGAGATTGCGGGTCGATCTGAATGGATGGATGCGGAAAATGGGGCTCCGACAAGGGTAGTCGGAGCAAGTGTGCGTGCGACGGAGACAATATGAAGAATTGAATTGAATAGGGAAATGAAGGAAAAAAGAGTGGTACCTGAAGATCTGGACGGACTCCTGAGCTCCAGGCGATGATGGAAGTCGGGGTTATGGCCTCGACCAAGTTGTGGAAGGCCGGGAGGCTAGACGCGGCGGCGCTCGCCAACCACGTAGCTGAGCTACGTGAACACACCAAAAAGCGTCGATACAAAGAGGTCATTTGGTTGCTGTCACTCAACCAAAGGCGTCTAGGGGTAGAAGAAGGGTCGAGGCACGAGCTGCGCGACAGGAGAGGCGGAGGAGACAATTTATAGGATTCCCAGGGGTCTCCAAAGATCGGGCGAGAGCGCGTGACACTAGGGAGATCCGCGTCTTCTTAGGGATTCGCGAGGATCACAGATCCTAGGAGAAGCGACGAGCGAAGATTCGGGTCGAGAGGAGGGATGACCCGACCGAGAAAAAAAGGGAGAAAACTCTTCGGTGAAAGAAGTCAGGTCGGGTCTGCCTTGGAAGAGGGCGTTTACTGGAGGTCAACACTCGGTCCTGACCAATCAGAAAAAAAGAGATTTATAAAATATTTACAAAATCAATAAAAATAATAAATGAATTCAAAATAAAAAGTATATAAAAAATGTTTATTATTTTTCAAAGAATTTTTCTGTGATTTTTAATTATTTTTATGAAAAATAAATTAGTATATATATACAATATATGGTGTTATGTACATGTATAACATATCTATGTATTTTGTACAATCATTTTTATTTTATTATTTTTTACACAAATACCCTAATTTTGTATTTTATTTATTTTCAACATAATTTAGGAGTACAAAATAATTTTTATTTTATTTGTATGATCTATTTACAAGTATAGAATAAATAGGGAGTGGGACCTATATACATGTATTTTGTACAAGTGAGAGAGGATTTTATTTTTATTTTTCTGATTTTTATTTTATTTTTATTTTATTTCTAAGGATATATATATAAGGAGTAAAAAGAATATATTATTTTTATTTTATTAAAAAATTATTTACATATATAGGTAATATATACAACATAGATTAGGCCCTATCTCTCTCTACTTATTTTCTTTAGCGATCAGGTCAAGGCTTGACCTTCTCTTGGTGTTCGGGTCACTCTGTACTTATTCTAAATACCTCCTTCATTTTTCTTTTCCTTTATTCTTTTATTTTTCACAAAAACATGCTAATTATACAAAGTTAACACATGCATGGTGAATGCTAACTTATTGTTTGTATTTATACATATTTACATGATGCTTTGCCAAGATAAACAGCTAAAATAAAAGAATAAAGAGTGAGAATCAGGTATTCATCAGCCCCCTATACTTTACCTTTGATAGTCCCTTAGCAAACATTTATTTGAAAAAAAATGAAGAAGAGAATAAAAGAAAAAGAAGGAGAATCAAGGTGGATTTTTAAACTTGTATTCATTAAATTGAAGTATGGAGCTCAGTCAAATTGGATTATTAGTTTATCGGAACCTTATTTGGACTTAGGTTTAAGACTCAACAGTCTCTAAGTTCCACCATTCTATGGTCAAGACTCCTCAATAATCCAGATCAGAACAAGTCTACATACACAAACTTTAATGACCATGAATCTTTTCTTATACAGTGTAAGTGATATGTATCTCCCCACCTCATAAATGACAAAGAAACAATCCCCCTTAAGAATTTAACTCTAATTCCTCAGTCAAGCAGCTCTTTTCTCGAGGAGCGGGGTATTCCCTTTTAAGTTCAAGTGCAACAGGCTCAAGAAGAGGGGAAAGAAGAGAATGGATCATGACCAGTGTAACCATGTATCCTTTGGGAGCCCAACCAATGTAGCTAAGTCTCTCGCTGCAAGCTCCATGAGATGAGAAGGTGTAACATAAGATTTGCTTTATTTGACTATATACACTCTAGCAGGCATTTAATTTTTCAATCGGGCCTGACCACTTTTTTGGAGTTCTCTTTTGCACATTTTTTAAAGGATGTGCATATGTACACATATCTACATGGTACAACATATATACATAATGACTTTTTCCTCTTGAGTCAATAGACTATCCCTCTTTTGAAGCATTATTGCAACCCACAACTCCTGTCTTTAGACTTCAACACCGCCAGACCAAGTTGAAGCACACTTCCTTCCCTAAAGGAAGACGAGAGGTTCTGCCTAGAAGTACTACCCTTGTATGCTACTGATGAATCTCGTATTCATCATGCTAAAAACTCCTTATTAAAATCCCTGCTTAAACAAACCAATAAAAATATCCTCCAATTCTCTATTTTTATCATGTACTATATTGTCTATATTTAACCTTAATTATTTGTATTTAATTGACCTTATTTTTCTGTAATTATTTTAATTAGGTAGAATAATTGTCTATAAATCACTGACCACCCTTAAAAAGACTAAAAAATACAAAAACAACTAAAAACCACAAAATCGGTATTTTTATCCCCTTAAAAATACCCCCAAAAATAGCTTTTGTACAGATGACCTCTTTTGGCTTTCTGACCAACATGAAAGTTGTAGATCTCATCGAGACGAACAACTTTCATGTTTTGACTTTTTCCAAATTCGGCCCCTAACTTTGTCTTTTCTAATTTTCTTTGTAATTTATTTTGAATTTTTCTCATTGGGCCACGTGGCGCTCTCTGGAGCCGCCACGTGACCCGCTTCATCGCACGCCACCTGGTGCCTTTCCTGGACCGTTGGATCAGCTCTGCAATGCCTCCATCCCCGCCATCCAACCCCCGCTTCATTTCGAGCCATCCGATCTGACTCCGGATCTAATCTCCACCGCTACATCCCGCCTCATCCTCAGCCACACGATCACGTACTCATCCTACGTGTCTCCGCCCTCCACGTCGCCCCTTCGCCTCCCACCATTGGATATACCTCCGCTTCTCATCCTAGCCGCTCATTATCACCCAACTATCCACCGCTCGATCAGATCTTAGGTCTGATCTGAGCTCTCCAACCACGACTCGATTCCAGCCGTTGGATCATAAGATCCAATGGCTCCGACGCATCGTCCACCTCCAGCTGCCTCTCTTCCCAGGCGTTACGCCTCACCACCCCGTCGCCCCCTTCCATTTCTAGCAGCCGATTCAACCACCAACCCCTCGACGTAACGTCACCAATCCCTTCTCCGTTTCTCCGCCATCCTCGCTCCACCATCAGCACCCCTCTACCGTTACCACATCTCCATTAAAACCTCGCTCAAAAACGCTTCTCCAGCACCGTAACCACCGACCACCTCCGCCTATAAATCGCCATCTCCGCCACCGCTGCACCTTGTCCACCATTCTTGGATCTTCCTCTAGCCTCCTCCGCCCCTCCGGTGACAGCGGAGGGGCGGAACGTCGAGGTGACGACGAGGTTGATTCGGTGTCGACCCTCGGCCTTCCTCCGCCGAGTAGAGGCTCCTCTGGCAGCCACCAAGCTCCGTGCACCGGCCGCGCACGCTGGGCGAAGACCCTGAGCTCCCAAGGAGCTCAACCCTAGGTCGCTTCCTCCACCAGCACCTCGCTCCGGCGAGGTGACTTATCCTGTTATTTCTCGTATGTTTTCCATCACCTACACAATCTCTCAACCTCATCTGACCATCTTCCGACATCCACCCAACCACCGGCATCTCCGCTCACTACCCCGCTCACCCTCCCAATTCTCCATGATCTCGTTCACTTTCGACCCACTCTCTCGCCGGTCCGCCGGGAAAGAGCCTCTGCCCTCCACCTCCTTCACCGCACATAGGGCTTCACCTCACTCACTTCACCTCACTCGCACACACGATGCACAAGCTTCGGTTATTTTAACAACTGCAGGTACCAATTGCTCACTGGCCGGAGTTTACGTCGGAGCACCTTCAAGAAATTCTTCTCCGGCAAAGCTCCACTGATCTCCCCTTCCGACTAGCGCTGGAGCCTCGTAGCACCGCCAGGTCCTCCGCCGGACCTCCATCAAGCTTCAACGACCTTCAGAGGGCCTCGCGGGGCGAGGCGGAGCCAAGGGCAGTTCGCCGGAGCCCCGCCTCCTCCGGGGAACCGCGGCGGGGAAGAAAGTACAGGTGTCGTCCGATCATCTGGATCGGACGGCCAGAATGATGCCACGTCGACACCCGAGCCTCGCTCCCAACCTAAAGGCTCGGGTCATCCGAACCTCACGCCGTGCCAATAGATGCGTCCACGTGGCCCGAGCCTCAGCCATCCTCCCGAGCCTAGTCTCCCACGTGCAGAGCACGTGGGGTCTGGGAGATTTGCATGCAAGGCCCTGGAATATTTGCTAATCACAAATGGGTCCTCCAGGCGCGTGCCTCACGTGCGCGCCTGGGGTTATTTACAGGGAGGCCCTCAAAGTTTTCCAAAATTTCAAAAAGGCCCCCGCGCATATGGGAAAATATCATCCAGGCCCAGGCGGTTTTCCATATTTGCATTTAGGTCCCCCAAGGACCTAAATGCAATATTTATCCTTTATTTTTCTTGCATTTCTATTACATTTATGCCCTCGCACTGTTATTAGCAGTACTTGAGCATAGTAGGTCCAAATTGCATGATTTTAGTGTCGTTTTGATCCTTGTTTTGTCCTCTACATTCTAGCATGTTTAATTGTCTTATTTGCTCCTGTTTAATTAAAGTGAATTTTTATGTGGCAAATGGACCCAGCCCTCCTTGCCTTGCTTGAATTTGATGACTACTTTTTATTGTTGCGATTAAATTGACACTAGTTTCAGTTTTCTCATGCTGCTCATAATTTTTAAGGGTATAATTGTAGTATTTAATCTGTGTATAATTTCTCTTGCATATTCGCACATGCATCTCTTAACTTGCATAAAAATATCTAAAAAAATGCATGCATCATGGCATTACCTTGTAAATAGCTTAGTGCTTCATAATTTGCATATGGACCTGAAATTGAGATTAATTGACATTGAACTTCACGAATCAAAATTCAAAAGCCAAAATTAAGCAGATGTGTCCCTGTGTTCGACCTTGGTACACTTGCCAAGTATAAATATTCCCCAGCATTCAAAGTCTGTGGCTTTTGTTGAACCAAATTCGCCTCCTGTACTACAGCGTTATTTATATTTATTAAAGAGGCGAATTTTATGTTCATCAAATGGCGCCGTTGCCGGGGAGGCGAATTCGGTTCTTTAAAATTCGCCTCTTTAATAAATATAAATAACGCTGTAGTACAGGAGGCGAATTCGGTTCAGCAAAAGCCACAGACTTTGAATGCTGGGGAATATTTATACTTGGCAAGTGTACCAAGGTCGAACACAGGGACACAACTGCTTAATTTTGGCTTTTGAATTTTGATTCGTGAAGTTCAATGTCAATTAATCTCAATTTCAGGTCCATATGCAAATTATGAAGCACTAAGCTATTTACAAGGTAATGCCATGATGCATGCATTTTTTAGATATTTTTATGCAAGTTAGGAGATGCATGTGCGAATATGCAAGAGAAATTATACACAGATTAAATACTACAATTATACCTTTAAAAATTATGAGCAGCATGAGAAAACTGAAACTAGTGTCAATTTAATCGCAACAATAAAAAGTAGTCATCAAATTCAAGCAAGGCAAGGAGGGCAGGGTCCATTTGCCACATAAAAATTCACTTTAATTAAACAGGAGCAAATAAGACAATTAAACATGCTAGAATGTAGAGGACAAAACAAGGATCAAAACGACACTAAAATCATGCAATTTGGACCTACTATGCTCAAGTTATGCTAATAACAGTGCGAGGGCATAAATGTAATAGAAATGCAAGAAAAATAAAGGATAAATATTGCATTTAGGTCATTGGGGGACCTAAATGCAAATATGGAAAACCGCCTGGGCCTGGATGACATTTTCCCATATGCGCGGGGGCCTTTTTGAAATTTTGGAAAACTTTGAGGGCCTCCCTGTAAATAACCCCAGGCGCGCACGTGAGGCACGCGCCTGGAGGACCCATTTGTGATTAGCAAATATTCCAGGGCCTTGCATGCAAATCTCCCAGACCCCACGTGCTCTGCACGTGGGAGACTAGGCTCGGGAGGATGGCTGAGGCTCGGGCCACGTGGACGCATCTATTGGCACGGCGTGAGGTTCGGATGACCCGAGCCTTTAGGTTGGGAGCGAGGCTCGGGTGTCGACGTGGCATCATTCTGGTCGTCTGATCCAGATGATCGGACGGCACCTGTACTTTCTTCCCCGCCGCGGTTCCCCGGAGGAGGCGGGGCTCCGGCGAACTGCCCTTGGCTCCGCCTCGCCCCGCGAGGCCCTCTGAAGGTCGTTGAAGCTTGATGGAGGTCCGGCGGAGGACCTGGCGGTGCTACGAGGCTCCAGCGCTAGTCGGAAGGGGAGATCAGTGGAGCTTTGCCGGAGAAGAATTTCTTGAAGGTGCTCCGACGTAAACTCCGGCCAGTGAGCTATTGGTACCTGCAGTTGTTAAAATAACCGAAGCTTGTGCATCGTGTGTGCGAGTGAGGTGAAGTGAGTGAGGTGAAGCCCTATGTGCGGTGAAGGAGGTGGAGGGCAGAGGCTCTTTCCCGGCGGACCGGCGAGAGAGTGGGTCGAAAGTGAACGAGATCATGGAGAATTGGGAGGGTGAGCGGGGTAGTGAGCGGAGATGCCGGTGGTTGGGTGGATGTCGGAAGATGGTCAGATGAGGTTGAGAGATTGTGTAGGTGATGGAAAACATACGAGAAATAACAGGATAAGTCACCTCGCCGGAGCGAGGTGCTGGTGGAGGAAGCGACCTAGGGTTGAGCTCCTTGGGAGCTCAGGGTCTTCGCCCAGCGTGCGCGGCCGGTGCACGGAGCTTGGTGGCTGCCAGAGGAGCCTCTACTCGGCGGAGGAAGGCCGAGGGTCGACACCGAATCAACCTCGTCGTCACCTCGACGTTCCGCCCCTCCGCTGTCACCGGAGGGGCGGAGGAGGCTAGAGGAAGATCCAAGAATGGTGGACAAGGTGCAGCGGTGGCGGAGATGGCGATTTATAGGCGGAGGTGGTCGGTGGTTACGGTGCTGGAGAAGCATTTTTGAGCGAGGTTTTAATGGAGATGTGGTAACGGTAGAGGGGTGCTGATGGTGGAGCGAGGATGGCGGAGAAACGGAGAAGGGATTGGTGACGTTACGTCGAGGGGTTGGTGGTTGAATCGGCTGCTAGAAATGGAAGGGGGCGACGGGGCGGTGAGGCGTAACGCCTGGGAAGAGAGGCAGCTGGAGGTGGACGATGCGTCGGAGCCGTTGGATCTTGTGATCCAACGGCTGGAATCGAGTCGTGGTTGGAGAGCTCAGATCAGACCTAAGATCTGATCGAGCGGTGGATAGTTGGGTGATAATGAGCGGCTAGGATGAGAAGCGGAGGTATATCCAATGGTGGGAGGCGAAGGGGCGACGTGGAGGGCGGAGACACGTAGGATGAGTACGTGATCGTGTGGCTGAGGATGAGGCGGGATGTAGCGGTGGAGATTAGATCCGGAGTCAGATCGGATGGCTCGAAATGAAGTGGGGGTTGGATGGCGGGGATGGAGGCATTGCAGAGCTGATCCAACGGCCCAGGAAAGGCACCAGGTGGCGTGCGATGAAGCGGGTCACGTGGCGGCTCCAGAGAGCGCCACGTGGCCCAATGAGAAAAATTCAAAATAAATTACAAAGAAATTTAGAAAAGACATAGTTAGGGGCCGAATTTGGAAAAAGTCAAAACATGAAAGTTGTTCGTCTCGATGAGATCTACAACTTTCATGTTGGTCAAAAAGCCAAAAGAGGTCATCTGTACAAAAGCTATTTTTGGGGGTATTTTTAAGGGGATAAAAATACCGATTTTGTGGTTTTTAGTTGTTTTTGTATTTTTTAGTCTTTTTAAGGGTGGTCAGTGATTTATAGACAATTATTCTACCTAATTAAAATAATTACAGAAAAATAAGGTCAATTAAATACAAATAATTAAGGTTAAATATAGACAATATAGTACATGATAAAAATAGAGAATTGGAGGATATTTTTATTGGTTTGTTTAAGCAGGGATTTTAATAAGGAGTTTTTAGTATGATGAATACGAGATTCATCATACCCCTATACTTAAACCATGCTCGTCCTCGAGCATCTAAAGAATGAAGGAGTTGGATTAATTCCTGACAGTGCGTGTGAAAAATTCAAGGCTTGATCTTTCGAAGACCCTTGACCTGAGTGATCCTGAAATTCTGGGTTTATCCAAGCCTTAGTCAGAAGGAATCCAACTTCTCTGATTATCGGACTCTCTTTTTGTACATATAATATAAGGAGATGACATTTAGTGTACTGCATTTCATGAGAGCCGAGTCGATGCATCACCCAAAGTTCCTGTCCCAAAGATTCTCTTCTAGACCTAATCCTCAATACTAGGGAATAAGTATGTTCTTGCTTCAGTCTGCCGTCTCATTAGTTTGTCAGACTTTGAAATGTTGATGGACGGCCAGATGATGGAGGTACTGGGATTGTGTCTAATTTTCTCACCCTCACATTGGAACAAGGGGCCTCTCGAGTGCCTTTTACTCAACACATGTATATTATTATTTTGTTGATCAATGTGTCCGTCAAGAGAGTTGGAGTCGTCTACACTTGTTTTTCTGGGAATACACCGGGGTGTGTCTCTTTTGAGTATCTAAGATACCTTCGACACCCAGACTTGTAGCATTTACGATGCAGGGCCCTTTTCGGTGTCAGCCCGACTCCTGGTCCTAATTAGCGCTTGGTCCAAGTGGACACTTTGAAAATGTTTGGGAGTGCTCGCTATTGGTGGAAGCTCATTTGGAATTTGACTTTGGATTTAGAGCTTTTCTTTGACATTTCATTTCTGTTGTTGGCTAGCTCCACTGCTTTTACCAAGAGATTGGCGCACACTGATCAACAAGTCTCTTTAGGTTTCATCACACCCTGGCACTTTTAGGTAAATATCAAGAGATAGCATATGAATCTTGTTCACATACTGGCTAGGGTTTTTGCTGACACTCAGGTTTTCTGCAGCCTTCATTAACTTTATCCCATCCTCGAATATCATTAGATCGGGTCTAAACTCAATTCTCTGGTCCTAGTTCCTCAAGTGATATCTCATCTCAGCTCATCAATCATGCAGTTGTGGAAGTGATTGTGCTGATCATATTTTCTTGAAAGTAGAGATAAAGAGTGCAATATAGCACTCAAATCTTTCAAACCAGAGGAGTGTGGATATTTAAGTCAGAAAAAACCCTAATGACCAAGGCATGTTAACTCAGACCCTCAAGATCCCAGAGATCCAGTGTCCTCAAAATTCTCAAGCCTTGAGTGAGTGTGAATGTGTCAGGAATACACCAACTCCTTAGGTTAGTGAATTTTTGTGTGATTTTTGATTTTTGCAGATTTTTATGGGTTTTATAGTTTTTTTTTCTTTTCGTCGGAGAGACAATGACTGACCCAGGCTCAAATAAATAAAAGTATCCACTCTTAGCCAGTATGGGTGTAAGTGCGGGTCGAGACCCGTGATCCTTAAGGACGGTGCCATATGCGGTGTCCTTTAAACCACCCACTCTGCTAAGGGAGACCGAGGTTCCCTCACTGAAAATGTCTACTAAGCCTAGTAGTCAGAGCCAAATTCTGAAAAACATTTTTAATTTTTCATTTTTTTTTGAAAAAGGGTTATTTACAAAGATTAATCCCTCAATTTTAATTTTTACAGGTTTTTTCAAAACTCAGTTCACAGGTTTACCAAAACCCAACCCGAAAAAAAAATAATTTTTTTAAAAAGTTTTAAAAACGCGAGCTAAGGCTAAAGTAATATACAATAATATACGGTATA
Source organism: Ottelia alismoides (assembly GCA_037367405.1). Taxonomy (NCBI): domain Eukaryota; kingdom Viridiplantae; phylum Streptophyta; class Magnoliopsida; order Alismatales; family Hydrocharitaceae; genus Ottelia; species Ottelia alismoides. Next base: position 274,823 of record JAZKJV010002012.1, on the reverse strand, counting down.
CCCCCCTATACTTAAAATTTGCTATGTCCTCATAGCACAAGTGCCATGAAGCCAAGGCTCGGTTCAAGTACAGGGTGATATAGCGGAACTAAGGAGGAGGGTCCCCCTATACTTAGGCCAAAATCGGCCTAAGCACAAGAAGACCGAACGAGGGAGGAATGAATAGGCAGGTCCCCCCTATACTTAGGCTACAATTAGCCGAAGTAAGGTCTGTGTTTAGGGGGGATGTCTATGGTACAAGGGTGAGGGGGAGGGGGTTCTTGAAGAATATACACACACACACAGAGAGAGAGAGAGAGAGATATACAGGTGGTTGGGGGTGAGTATGTGCATGTGCAGTGTAGGTGTGTGTGGGGGGGGGGATTTTTTTCTCTTTTTTTTGGGTACAATATGCAAGACTGAAAATAAATGTGCAGATGCAATTTTTTTTACAACATGCAATGCTATTTGACTGATAATAATCCTAGAATTTCTTCACGGCTTCTTTTGCGGCCTTTTCAGTGGAAGCTCCCGACTTCGCGCCTCCATGACGATCAGGCGTCCCCGATTTTCATGGGCTCTGCCACAAAAGAGAAAAGTTAGAAAATCAGAAAAATTACATCAGCAAATATTATGCAAAGAAATGATGCATGAAATGAGGACCTAAGAAAATTTGAAATTAATAAAAAAAATCAAAATCCAAAAAATTAAGCTAAGCCGTATCCCCGGCAACGGCGCCATTTGATGAACATAAAATTCGCCTCTTTAATAAATATAAATAACGTTGTAGTACAGGAGGCGAATTCGGTTCAGCAAAAGCCACAGACTTTGAATGCTGGGGAATATTTATACTTAGCAAGTGTACGAAGGTCGAACACAGGGACACAGCTGCTTAATTTTGGCTTTTGAATTTTGATTCGTGAAGTTCAATGTCAATTAATCTCAATTTCAGGTCCATATGCAAATTATGAAGCACTAAGCTATTTACAAGGTAATGCCATGATGCATGCATTTTTTAGATATTTTTATGCAAGTTAAGAGATGCATGTGCGAATATGCAAGAGAAATTATACACAGATTAAATACTACAATTATACCCTTAAAAATTATGAGCAGCATGAGAAAACTGAAACTAGTGTCAATTTAATCGCAACAATAAAAAGTAGTCATCAAATTCAAGCAAGGCAAGGAGGGCAGGGTCCATTTGCCACATAAAAATTCACTTTAATTAAACAGGAGCAAATAAGACAATTAAACATGCTAGAATGTAGAGGACAAAACAAGGATCAAAACGACACTAAAATCATGCAATTTGGACCTACTATGCTCAAGTTATGCTAATAACAGTGCGAGGGCATAAATGTAATAGAAATGCAAGAAAAATAAAGGATAAATATTGCATTTAGGTCCTTGGGGGACCTAAATGCAAATATGGAAAACCGCCTGGGCCTGGATGACATTTTCCCATATGCGCGGGGGCCTTTTTGAAATTTTGGAAAACTTTGAGGGCCTCCCTGTAAATAACCCCAGGCGCGCACGTGAGGCACGCGCCTGGAGGACCCATTTGTGATTAGCAAATATTCCAGGGCCTTGCATGCAAATCTCCCAGACCCCACGTGCTCTGCACGTGGGAGACTAGGCTCGGGAGGATGGCTGAGGCTCGGGCCACGTGGACGCATCTATTGGCACGGCGTGAGGTTCGGATGACCCGAGCCTTTAGGTTGGGAGCGAGGCTCGGGTGTCGACGTGGCATCATTCTGGCCGTCCGATCCAGATGATCGGACGGCACCTGTACTTTCTTCCCCGCCGCGGTTCCCCGGAGGAGGCGGGGCTCCGGCGAACTGCCCTTGGCTCCGCCTCGCCCCGCGAGGCCCTCTGAAGGTCGTTGAAGCTTGATGGAGGTCCGGCAGAGGACCTGGCGGTGCTACGAGGCTCCAGCGCTAGTCGGAAGGGGAGATCAGTGGAGCTTTGCCGGAGAAGAATTTCTTGAAGGTGCTCCGACGTAAACTCCGGCCAGTGAGCAATTGGTACCTGCAGTTGTTAAAATAACCGAAGCTTGTGCATCGTGTGTGCGAGTGAGGTGAAGTGAGTGAGGTGAAGCCCTATGTGCGGTGAAGGAGGTGGAGGGCAGAGGCTCTTTCCCGGCGGACCGGCGAGAGAGTGGGTCGAAAGTGAACGAGATCATGGAGAATTGGGAGGGTGAGCGGGGTAGTGAGCGGAGATGTCGGTGGTTGGGTGGATGTCGGAAGATGGTCAGATGAGGTTGAGAGATTGTGTAGGTGATGGAAAACATACGAGAAATAACAGGATAAGTCACCTCGCCGGAGCGAGGTGCTGGTGGAGGAAGCGACCTAGGGTTGAGCTCCTTGGGAGCTCAGGGTCTTCGCCCAGCGTGCGCGGCCGGTGCACGGAGCTTGGTGGCTGCCAGAGGAGCCTCTACTCGGCGGAGGAAGGCCGAGGGTCGACACCGAATCAACCTCGTCGTCACCTCGACGTTCCGCCCCTCCGCTGTCACCGGAGGGGCGGAGGAGGCTAGAGGAAGATCCAAGAATGGTGGACAAGGTGCAGCGGTGGCGGAGATGGCGATTTATAGGCGGAGGTGGTCGGTGGTTACGGTGCTGGAGAAGCGTTTTTGAGCGAGGTTTTAATGGAGATGTGGTAACGGTAGAGGGGTGCTGATGGTGGAGCGAGGATGGCGGAGAAACGGAGAAGGGATTGGTGACGTTACGTCGAGGGGTTGGTGGTTGAATCGGCTGCTAGAAATGGAAGGGGGCGACGGGGCGGTGAGGCGTAACGCCTGGGAAGAGAGGCAGCTGGAGGTGGACGATGCGTCGGAGCCGTTGGATCTTGTGATCCAACGGCTGGAATCGAGTCGTGGTTGGAGAGCTCAGATCAGCTACCCCAAGCCAAAGGAAACTTCCTCCTCATCACCTCATCTGTAGAGAACTATGTGTACGGTGTTGGTACAAGTAAAGCCATTGTTTGTGAGAGTCATGTGTGTAGTTAAGTGTTCTACTTAGGCTCATCAAGATGACATGTGAACATAGCCTAATGGACTCAGAATTAAGTCACCAATGGACCTAAAAAGTCTTAACCCCAAATCGTTAAGGTTCCTCTTAGAATTAGGTTGATTAAGGTCTTAACCAAGCTCTATTTTCCAATTTAATTCCAGACTAGTTTAAGTGTCAACTATAATTCAGAAGAATATATAAATATTTACAAAAAATCTTTTTATGCAAACTTTTTGAAAATATGCAAATTTCTGAAAATGTTTGAATGTATGCATGAATGCATAAGTTTTGCAAATTATTTACAAACATTTACACAAGGGTTTTTGCAAACTTTTATTTTTCAAATATTTTACCAAAAATTGTACTATATACATAATTTTGATACAAAATATTTACAAACATTTTACAAGCAAAACATTTTTACAAACATTTGTACAAAAAACTAGTTTTTATAAATCTATGTATGTGCAAGAAAGAATTTTATGTGCAAGAAAAAAATTTAAAATTTTTGTGATTTTTAGGCTGTGGTTTTTATCCATTTTATTTATTAACACACTCATTAAAAGTACGAGTTATGGCTGAAGTATATATGTAATATATACGACACCCCCTATACTTAGCTCGAACGATGTCCTCAGAGTAATCAACGAGCGATGAAGAAGACATAACTCGTGCTTAGTACATCGAAGTGAAAGAAAGGCAATACTACAATGACGAATCAAAGAATGGAATGAATGGTCCCCCTAAATTTAGGATCAAGTAATCCTAAGTATACTAGATTGTACACAAAGGGGAAACCATATCATCCTTGAAGATCTGATAGCTTAAAATCACATGATAACATTTGATCATATATACTAGCAGTTTTAAATACATGTTATCGTAACCCAGCCACTATTAGACCACTTGTGCATCCACATGACACGATCACATCTTTAGTCAGTCAACCTGCCCAATGGCAGTCGAGTACCATGTGTTGCAAATAATTTATTACATGCACTTAACATATTAGGGTAACCGTGTACCACCTAGGTATGACCTGCCAATACGGAATCTCTTCTGATAAACCTATAGGTTGCATGTCCTACCTGTGGTATCTACTCCAAGTCATTTTTATTGTAAAATATAGTACGAAAATCGTAATTGGATCTCATTTACATCATATAATTTTCACCTAATAAAGTATAATATTGCACATCAATCATAGAAACTACAAGGATGATGCATTACATCAACTCTATTTTAGTAATTATTTTAAAGTAACCATGAAACAAGCATATGAACGTTCCTCGTAATAAAGAACACAATAAATAATAATTTTTATCTATTTTAACTTGAAAATCTAACAACAAAAGGCATAATTTCGTAATCTAACGTGTTAACTTTCTCATGCATTGTAACCTACTTTAGTTCGTTCTCAAATAAGATGATTAACTGCTTCTGAAATGATTGAAATCTATTTTTGCATGAAGAACACGAAGAACGTGCGAACAATACGAAGAACGAGCGGAACACGGAGAAATCAGAATTTTATCTAAGTTTCCCCTTATATTTTGGCATTGTTTCCGCTTACATTGGGTGATATTACAAAGATAAATTCCATAGAGTTTTCTCTTATAAAATGGCATTTGAAAAAAAATGAAACATGAAAATAAGAATCAAAAGTAGATGATGCATAACTGGTGCACCTCGCATCATGGGGGGTGACGCACACGTTCATCTACGACACAACCGTATGTACCGAAGTATGGTTTACTTAGATTTCTATATTATTGATGAATCCATGATTCATTAACTTTTCTGTCGCATTTTGTCTTAAAACCCTTAACAAATATATGTGAATATCCATTAATTCTCATCTTTTACCAAAACACCATTCATGTGTAAATATTCACTTTTAACCACTAAAATCATGTAAATAAATAAAGAACAAAAAAGAAACAAAAAGGCAGATTGAATATATGTATATATATACAATATGACTTAAATATAAATATAGTTGTAAGATATATTTATAGCCTAACCCCCGAGACCAAGTCAGCATGGATTGGTCGACAAACCAATAAGTAGGGGGAGATAAGGAAAGAAAACATAAAAAATAGTTTAATACACACTATACACACCCTCCACTATTTATAAAATAAATACAAAAATTCAAAGATTTTTAATTATTTCATATGAAATATTTTTCACTAAACTCTTCTTCTAATTATTTCTAAAAATGTATATAAAAATATAAAAATAAGTTAAAAATATTACCCTGTATATATGACAAGAAACTCAACCTGCAAATTGTCAAAATCTCAACTTCCGAACATCATAACTTCCTCATACGAACTCCAATTTCACTCTACTCACCTAAAGTTCATAAAATAATATTCTCTAATTAATAAAGGTGGTTTCATCGAATTCAGAGTCCGTTTGCAAAAAGTCGGTTTTGGGATCAAAAGACAACGGGGTTTCTGAGCTATTTATTTTCTGTAACACACATTATTTATCATTTTCTTAATTTTATAATTTTTAAATTATTTCATGATATTTTAGTTTCACCACAAATTATTTCATAATTTTTAGAGACTATTTATTATTTTAATAAAATCAAAAACCCTAAAATATAGGTATAAATGAACTACCTAGTTACTTATCTTATTTATTAAAATATGCAAATTAACTTATTAAAATCCATAAAAATTCGTATAAACCTTATTTAATATTCTAATAATTAAGAAAATATAAAATTAATTTTTAAGTATTTATTTATTAAATTAAAAAATCTAAACCCTATTTATAAATACATATTTATTAATATAATATTTATATTTTAAATAATATTTATTATTTATTAAAAGTATTTATGCCATAAATTAGAGAATTAATTTATATACATTTCTTGTATTTGTACATATTTAAAATAACTTCATTTAATATTTATTATCTAATTTATAAAGAATTTTACACTCTGGGCCAACCAGGTGCTTACACTTGTCAGCACCTGGGCCTTCTTCTTCAAGAAGTAGTTGCACCAGAGCCTGCTCGACCTGCCAACTTCCACCATTTCTCCCGCGCTATTCTCGAACCTTCTGGCCAACCTAAACCATCAGATCCCTCCTCCTAACAACCCTCTCCATCGCCACCCTTCGATCTCGGCTTGGAGCCCAAGCAATCTCTCTATTTAAAGCCTTCAAGTCGCCATAGCCGAACTAACTTTCCAACTGCTTGAGCATCAGCTCCAGGCTAACCGACCCCCCTACTTCCAAGCCTTATGGTTTACTTAGATTTCTATATTATATAGCAACACTTTAGCATACAATGAAGAATCACCTAGTTTCATGGCATGTGTGAGTGAAGCATGTTTACTTACGGCACAACCGCTAGCATCCAAACATGGATATGATAAGATATCTTCATTATATGCTAATACTAACACAGGAAATGAATAGAACTCGAAGCCCTAGATCAAGATAGCTTTACTTACCTCCTACTCAAAGCTGTCATGGAGAGGATCACATTGTCCTCTTTCTCTTCTTCTTCTTGACATAACTTCTTCCCTACCTCTCTCCCATTGTCTCAAGCTCTAAACCCTAGCCATTGTAAATAATGAGGGATTAGGTGGTATATATAGGATACCAACCCCTAAAATCCATGGTTTAGAATCCATGATTTTTGCCCATGATTTTATCCAAAATCATGGTTTCCTTCAATACCATGATTTTTACCTATGATTTCACCCAAACTTATAATGAAACTCATGATTTTTCTAATGTCTCTTCATTAGATGTAATAGCGATTAATTAACACCAATCATGATTGATTATTCTTAATTGCGATTAATATCTACTAGACATGATTAATATTACTTAACCATGATTAGTAAGTTCAATAACTATTTGTATTCTTAATCAAGATTTGTTGTACTAATGATGATGATTAAGAGCTAATGACATCTTAATCGATGTCAACCTCGTTTGCTTCTAAAATTCATAACTATTCAAAACAACCTCTGATTAAGATGAAACAAGTTCCCTTTGATTCGCCTCATCAGGCAAGATCTAATATCCATACGTAGTAGGATCCGAAGAGGTTGATTTCATGATTTTACAACATATGTGATATATGATGTGAATGTATCATTAGAATAACAACAACATATGAGGGAAAAGCGAAATTGGTCTAATGAACAACATAGTTGTAGGATAGGTAAGTAAACGTCACCATGAGTAGGTGATAAAGGAACTTTATCTTTTATCTTTTTCATTATTCTTCTCAACCTCAAAATCATCGAGAATAAATAACAATACAAAGTCACTTGGGATGTCGTGATATCAAATTTGAAAATATTATCATCATAGGTCAGGAGGCAAGGCTCAACTCTAAGTTCTATGAGTGTCTAAAGTATATGATCCATGAAGAGCGATAATGAGAAAGTAGGGATAAATTTATAGTCTTAAATTTTGGTGAATTTCGACCGAAATTCGATTGAAATTCATTTTCGTGTTGGTAACTTTTCAGGATTTCAGTCGAAATTTTGGTTGAAATTCGGTCCATTTCAATCGAAATTGTTCATAGATTTCTCGGATTTATGTGGAAATAATCGAAATTTCGGTTCATTTCGATCTATTTTGAAAGAAATTGTTCTATGTTACTATATGTCATGCCTATGCCACTAATTGATGTTCATAAGGCACTATTTGACCACTAAATGAAATTTATATATCACTATTTCAACCACCATTGCAATATAGACCACTATTCCAACCACCATTGTAATAAAATAAGGTACTAGGAATCCTCTTTAAACCATATAAATATAATGTATACATTCTCATTCCATCTCACAAGTCACAAGTTCACAACCCAACTTAAGTTTTAGATAGCCAAGTTTCCAAATTCCAAGCAAGGTGAGTTTTTTACTATCTTTTTTCATAACACGACTATTTTTAACATACTTGAAGATGCTCAATATGTTTTTCTATCTTTGAATGCTAACTTCAGAATCTTCAGAGTTCAAAATCTTTATATAACCATCTTGTTATCTTTGGTTAGGCCATCTTGGAGAGCCAAAAATGTTTTTTACTGTTTGACTGCTAACTTCAGGTAATCATCCTTTTATCTTTGCATTAAAAAATGTCAGTTTGTTATGCATCTCATGACTAACATGCTAACAAATCATCGTTATTCTAATTATCTCTTGACTATTGATTCAAATGCCATGCATGTTAAATAAAAAGGCCAAACATATATTGAGAGTGTTACATGGGCTATTTTATAAGGAAATAATTATTCTACATACTACTATTTTGGATGCTATCTAATCAACATAGAAATTCATATTAGTATGTAGTACCTTATCATTTAACTCGTGGTCATAATCTAGCATTCCAATGCATTTAGCCAGAATGAATCCATTCAACTAAGGTCTAACTCCATCCTTTTCACCAAAGAAGGAATCAGAAAGACTACATGGATCCACCAAGGAATTCGTGGTTTGGTTGAATCTCATTTCCATCCAAAATAAGAATGTAATAATAGTAACTTAGTGGTTAGTATTAGTAAGTGCAGACATGTTATGTGATTTTTGTAACATGTGATCTTGTAAACTTTTGTTATGACATTTGCTATTTAAATTATAAAATTGCCTACACATTATCTATAATAAAAGTATTATTGTTCTTTTGAAAATTGACAGAAGAATTAAATGCCAAAATTTAAGTTTTGTATCGAAATTTCACTCTGGACGATCATCGATATGGTGACTGAAACCGTTATTTAAGGCATTGATCATTATAACTTCTTATTATAAGTAAAAGAACTTGTATTTCTATCTCTTCTATTGATTGAACAATACTAGAATCTTAGATTTTAAAAAAGAGAGTTTTTCAAACTATTTCTCCAATTCCTGGCCATTTCTCCAAAATTCCATTGAAATTCCTTTTCCGGTCTCACTGAAACGAAACTGAAATCCAATATTTGAGGCATTGAAGATGATAACATAAATTAAGCCTATATGATTACGACCACATTGAGTTGAGGTTGATATTTTAGGGTTTATGTCTTTATCTTTTATCCCATGGAAAGTAATATTTATTGCTTGAATCATGAATGTCAAGGTTTGACTCATTAATCTATCTTCAAGCTCAATCCAACCTCAAATCTTACTATATATTATAGACCGTGGCCCTTCTACTGTAGCAAATTTCCACCTGAGAAATTCCATGAATCACACGTTCTCCATATTCCTTATGCGTCTTTTCATGTCTGTTTACTATATATTAAAAAGCTTTCGTGGCAGGAAATTTCTAGGCGATTTCATCCCTCTCACCTTTTCCATATTACTTGATCTCCGCCTTTTCCCATTTGCGTGGTCCATTGGCATATCGTCGTCGATTGCTTTGGAAACTTCATGCATCTGTTGCATCCGAAACATGGATTGCGCCCGACGGTTTACCCCATTTTTCCCATGCATATAAAGTGCCGATGCCGACCATTGCATTACACCTCTTTCTATTTACGACATCCTCAACATTCTATCGCAGGTCATCTTCCTATTGTTGTCATGTTCCCGTTGCTCTTCATGTCGACTAAAATCATCAAGGTGAGTTGTTGTTTCACATGTCACTGTTACTATAGCTCACTATTGTATGAATTCTGATGTCCGAATATGATCTGGCAGTCAGTTTTCTTGATGTATTTTGTTGTTTCATGTTTCTTTATCTTTTTTGGTGGTTGGCTGCTACCATCCTTCCTTCGCTTTGTCGTCGTCCGTCATTTTGTTGTTTGATACCAGTTCTCAGGTATGACTAGTCGCTCTACTTTTTCATCACTAACATTTCCGCCTTGGTGCTGTACTACTTTAAAATGATTTTTTTTGCATGCTTTTGGCTCATTGGAAACAATTTATTGATTCCAAAGGAAGAAGCTACACATGTTCCGTACATCTGCTAAAAAGCTAGGAACTATGGTTTTTGTTTCCTATGATATTATCATGGTGGATAGCTTCATGTTAAGCTAAAGACTATACCTATGTAAGAGTTCTTGCAAGAATTCTTGCAGCTTTTGTAGATCTGCTAAGAAGCTAGAAACTGTGGATTTTGTTTCCTATGGTATTACCATGGCGGATAGGTTGATGTTAAGCTCCATACTATACCTACATAGAAGTTGGTTTGCAGGAATGCTTTCAGATTCTTTAGATCTACTAAAAATCTAGGAATTGTGGTTTTTGTTTCCTATGATATTATCATGGTGGATAGCTTGATGTTAAGCTCCAGACTATACCTACGTAGGAGTTGGTTGCAGGAATGCTTATCGGCATATTGTTTTTCGTTCTTTTCAAGACCATAGATGTAAGGTAAGCTACGGCTGAAATCTCGTCGATGAAATTTGTGACTAAATCAAATAGATTTTCTTAATCTTGAGAGCGCGTACCATAACTTTTTTCTTCATTCAAGAGAATACGAATTGTTTTTAATATCATCTTTTAGTACCATGTTGTCGGTCTAGATCGGGGTAAACACCAAATATCCAATAATTGTAGCCAAGGGAGTAAATTCTTATTTCAGCAACCACCATCCAAAAAATTTTATGTGAAGGGCCTTATATATATAATAGCATAAACTAAATGTGGTTACCATTTTCCATAACCGAACCATCTATTTAAGGAACCATATGTTTAACAAAAGTCAATCATAAAACTATAGGTATTATATATGGGAAAAGGGATCCTAAACCCAGGTGTAAGTAACTTTCCTACACCCACTCTTTTTTCTCTCAAATTTTTTTTAATTTCTTGAAATAGATCTTTGGGGAATTTAGATCGCTATTTGTCACCGTGGTGTCATTCAAATTTCAACTTATTTTGAGACTTCTAACTTATCCATCAAGATGGTCAAATTTTAACGGTCTCAAATTTGCTGAAATCGACCATGTCTGATGGACATGTTAGGAATGTCTGTTTTACGCGAAATTTGAAACATGTATGCTACTTAATATTATAAGTAAATCTCTCAAGGATCCATTTGAAAAAAATAAAAAAACTGACAGAAAAAGGGGTGGGTGTAGGAAAGTTACCTACACATGGGTTTAAGATCCCCAATCCCTATATATATATATATATATATATATATATATATATATATATATATATATATGGGTAAAATGGGGCTGCCCCCAGGGAGTAGCCAACTTGGCTACTCCCACCCCTATTTTCCCCTCATTTTTTTATTTTTTTGGAAAATAAAAAATTGTATATTCATCATTATATCCCTCTCACATTCTATTAAAATTTCGTCAGAAACAGAGACTCCTAAGCCCTCCATCCAGACGTCACTTTTTTAACGGTCGCAGGATTTTTTAAATCGACCATGTTTGGATGGAGGCCGTAGGAGTCTGTTTCTGACGAAATTTTAATAGAATGTGAGAGGGATATAATGATGAATATACAAATTTTTTTTTTCAAAAAAATAAAAAAATGAGGGAAAAATAGGGGTGGGAGTAGCCAAGTTGGCTACTCCCTGGGGGCAGCCCCATTTACCTCTCTCTCTCTCTCTATATATATATATATGTATGATGTATGTATGTATGTATAATAGAGCGAGGATGTTATTAAATATAAATTTGTTGATGTGTTTTAACAAATTCATTAAACATGTATGTTATGATTTACTTGACGAAATTCCAATAAAGTATGAACAAATGACTAGATTGTAATTTACGCATGTAATCCGAAAAAACATGGCCTCCAATGCAAACATTTACTAACGTTAACAAAGTACACTATACCACTTACCTGTATAAGTAGTGTTAGTAACAAACACTGAAATATACCTTGGAAAAGTATTTAAGTAAGATTAAAATACCTAATCTACTGTTACTTCAAACCTTTAAGATTCATCATAGTTTTTAATTCAACCGACAATCTAATAACCTTAACGGTTACTTATTTATTTATATATTTAACGATAACTTCTTCCTTTCATATACAAGAATGCACATCGTTGAAAAACCTGACTTTTTGCTATTAACCATTGTCTACGTGCAATAGACATGGAAGAAATGAAAAAACTTCCACATTACAAAAGATGTTTTTTATTTGTACATGTTGTTTTCAGATGTATGGACATGTCTTTTTTATTTATGTAATTATAAACATATATCAAGTTATGATAATATATAACAACTATCTTATAACATTTCCCAAATTCTTTTCCCACTTTCTTATTGATACTATTGACAACTTCGTTTCACATCTTCTTCTCGCATCTGCTTCAGTGCAAACATATCTGATAAAATCTCTCCCGTGCAGAGCACGAGGTTGCCCACTAGTTCATCATAAAAAATGAAACCCATATTAGGCTTCTCAATATCACAAATAATCTCTCATATTTAGAAGGATCAATTCCTTGTGGGAAACAAGGCCCGACTTCTAGGCTAGTAGGAATTTTGAGAATCTAGATTTCTAAGCTAGTGGGAATTTTGAGAATCATGTGTTTAGACACACACACGCATGCACGCGCGCACATACACACACAGATATATATATATATATATAGAGAGAGAGAGAGAGAGAAAGAGAGAGAGAGGAGAGAGAGAGAGAGGGGGCTTATCCAATGAGCCATGTGCCCATTAGCGTGTTAATGAGCACTGCATTCATTCTGGACCATAGCCATAACTATATTTCTAATTATAGGCTATCACATATTTAACAATGACTATATTTCCAATAATATAGTGTCATTAAAAAGGGACTTGTCTTCATGTCCTAAGGCATGCAAGAGACATGTCACATGTGTAGTAAACTCGCCCTACGGAGTTCTTAGCCTAGTCCCATAGGTTGTCAATAAGGTTTGTTCACATAACGCCACATCACGCGGAAGCAAAGAATCTAGTTTGCATACTCCTCAACTCAACACAAGCACGGCCATACAAAACACTGTTAAGTAAATAGCGAAAGCAATATTGACATCAATATAATCTAACATAAGGAAATAAGACGTGCAACTCTAGGTTATATATCCAGCTAAGTCATGTATAATAACAATGCAACTAGGTATGCAGTTTTACAACTAGGTTGTTCAATACATCTTAGATCATACCATCTAGATCATAAAATCTAGTACATTAATTACATATAGTTCATGCATTACATTGCATCTAGGTCATGATTGTTAAACGCATTTAGGTCATCCAGTATCATATATATAGGGAAAACTTGAATTGAAGTGGTACCTTACCATGCGTATGGTGTGATACCCCCGATTAACCGTCCGATATTGATTAACGGTTCTCGACAAAAATACCATTCTACACAAAAACCACTATTAAAAATGGTTCCAATTCACTATTTTTAGAAACAAATCTCTTTCTTCTGTTTCAATCCCGAATACATTACTAATGTCAATTGTGAGCAATTATTATCTAAATTTAGCATCTCATTCGAATGAGAGGGAAAAAGACGAGAAAAGGTCTTCAGTGGAGGAATGGATGACGACGATGGAGATGTGCGTGACAATGATGTTGGTGGTGCATGACGACGAAGAAGACGATGCATGGAGCGACAAGAGATGGTTGCACATGGAGGCTGCGTACTCGTAATCATTTTTTCATTTTCTGTGTATTCATCCATTAAAAAAGTTTCAGGTTAGTTTGATTAGATTTGATCTATGTTTCCACAGTTCATTTTGATTCCATCTCGATCTAATCCTCGATTATCGTCAATCAGAGATCATTGTTTCTCATCTATTTCGTATTTCAATCCATGTCTCCAGTCTTCATTATCTTTTTCATTTTTCAATCCATGTCTCCAATCTTCATTGTTTAATTTCAAGTTCAGTGCTTTTGATTGCATGATCCATATATACACATCAGGTTTTAAGGTAAGTGGTGTTGATTACATCGTTTAACAATGCATTACACTTAATTACAATACATACGATCATTTTACATTTTTCTGACTCATTTTCACAATGTCATAATGTATTTTACACCCAAACGACTGCTGCACTACCGGTACAAACACATGCCAGTTATTTTTATATTACCTACAGTCATTTTACGCTTCCATATTCTATTTACAATATCTTATTCTATTTTTACATTATGTAGGTCACATGGATAACTTTCAATGAGAGGAAGAAGGATAAAGATCGAAACAACCAGATCTTGCGGATGTCATCAATTTGAAATTGACTGCAGAAAAATAGGAGACAAATGTAAAAAGAACGAGGAAAATGTAAAATACAAATTACAAGTGTAACATATGTTAATGAAATGATTGCTTTATTTATTGTAAGTCTTCATTTTATTAGAATGTCTGACATGGCATTGGATGGCCGTAAACTTCGTGCATGGAATGTAAAATAAGCCCGACGAATATGAAATATGGGCTGTTTGTTTAATATGGATTCATTTATTACACCGCATAATATCCCCTAAACTAATATGGCATATGTAGTATTTAAAGTGTTCGTAATTACCCCATCTAATAAATTAGAAAATATAGTTGTAACAAAAATCTCATCATTTTATGAATCTTTTACACGTGTACATCAATTAGTTAAGACATGATCAAAGCACCCTATATTTTAGAAAACACATCTACACAAAAATTCAAATTTTCATCGGATTTGGGTTATTTTTGCGAACATCAATGATTGTGTTTTTGTAATTTATAATACGGAATTGTAAAATATCTCAACCGTTTGTAAATTGTTAACAGTTATTTCAAAACACGAACCTTTATTCATTTGGATAATTCTGGAAAGTTCTCTACATCATGCGGCATATATCTAAATATAGAAAGATCAATGAGGTTTGTATTTTAACAAATTAGTCTAATTTAATCCACCTACATATTAGGAATGTTAGTTGGCACGAAAACCACCTAGTGGTTTCAATCTCACTCCTACAGTGATCATCTAATGGCCTAAGATGACACCTTTTCATAAGCAAGGAAAGGTGCCACCTCAATTCAAGTGCACCCTATGTGTGTGTATAAGGAAAAGGGAAGCTACACCGGGGAGTGCAGCCAACTAGCTACACTCGGTTATTTTCTTATTGATTTTGATTTTTTTGAAGAAAACTTATACTTAGTTTATTGTGTGGAATATGTTTTTCAAATTTCATGCAAATCAAACATTCCTAACATGTCCATCTAGATAGGGTCAATTTCAATAATTTTGAGACCGTTAAAATATGATAGTCTTGATGGAAATGATAGAAGTGTCGAATTTAGTTGAAATTGGTATGATATCACAGTGATATATGGTGATTTAAATCCCCCTAAGGTCTATTTCAAAAATACAAAAATCAGTCAATGAAAAAATGACCGGTGCAACTAGTTAGGTACACCTCTGAATGCACCTTCCCCAACCCGATATATATATATATATATATATAGGAAAAAATGGGGCTGCCCCCTGGGGGCAGCCAACATGGCTGCCCCCGCCCCATTTTTCCGCATTTTTTTTATTTTTTTTTAAAAATAAAATCATGTATATTCACCCCTATATCCCTCCTATATGTCATTCGAATTTCGTCAGAAACAGAGACTCCTACGGCCTCCATCTCGATGGTATCGATTTAAAAAAATCCCGTTACCGTTAAAAAATTACTGTCCGGATGGAGGCCGTAGGAGTCTCTGTTTCTGACGAAATTCGAATGGTATATAGGAGGGATATAGGGATGAATGTACATGGTGTTATTTTTCAAAAAAAATAAAAAAATTTTCCCAAATAAGGCGGGGGCAGCCATGTTGGCTGCCCCTAGGGGGCAGCCACATATGACCCATATATATATATCTCTCTCTCTCTCTATATATATATATATATATATATATGGAAAAAATGGGGCTACCCCCTGGGGGCAGCCAACATGGCTGCCCCCGCCCCATTTTTCGGCGTTTTTTTTATTTTTTTTTGAAAAATAAAACCATGTATATTCATCCATATATCCCTCCTACATGCCATTCGAATTTCGTCAGAAACAGAGACTCCTACGGCCTCCATCTCGATGGTATCGATTTAAAAAAATCCTGTTACCGTTAAAAAATTACTGTCCGGATGGAGGCCGTAGGAGTCTCTGTTTCTGACGAAATTCGAATGGTATATAGGAGGGATATAGGGATGAATGTAAATGGTATTATTTTTCAAAAAAAAAATAAAAAATTTTGCCCAAATAAGGCGGGGGGAGCCATGTTGGTTGCCCCTAGGGGGCAGCCACATATGACCCTATATATATATATATATATATATGAGTTAAATGAGGCTACTCCCTAGGAGTAGCCAATTGGCTACTCCCATCCTATTTTCCCTCTATTTTTTATTTTTTTGGAATTAAAAAATATGTATATTCATCACTATATTCCCTTAACATGTCATTCCAATTTTGTCAGAAACAGAGACGCATATGCCCTCCATCTGAAGGGGGTCAATTTCAGCAATTCCGAGACCATTAAAATTTGACAGTCTTGATGGAGGGGATAGAAGTCTTGAATTGAGTAGAATTTTGAATGACACCATGGTGACATATTGTGATCTAAATTCCAATAGGTTTCATTTCAGAAAAATAAAAAAATAGCGGGGGAAAAGCGTGGGAGCATCTAAGTTTGCTACAACCAGGGAGCATACTCCATTTTCCCTATATATATATATAGAGAGAGAGAGAGAATTTTTATCCAATGCGCACATGGCCCATTAGCATTTTGGTGAGCATCATTTGTAGGCCACATACGTGTAATTTCAATTGTATGGTTACCTATTTCGAAGGATATCATTTTTAGAAGGATATTAAAATGCAAAGCGATTTAACAATAAATGATATTCCAATTATATCGTGTCCTAAAAAAAGGAAGGCCATTTTGGAAAGAAAATATTCGAATCAATGATTTCTCGCAGAAATGGAGATCCAAATATTCGGGTCAGTAATATATATACAATAGTCAAGTAAATGGTTATTGCGAGATCAGTAATATCCAAACAACGGTTAGTAATTTACACTCAATTTATTATATGGTACAGAATTCGGTAATATGTATACACTGGTTAAGTAAGTGCTTGTTGTGAAGTCAGTAAAACCATAACAAATGGTCAGTAACCTCCATATGTATTATTACTTTGAACAGACTTCGGTAATTTAGAGACAATACTCAAGTAATATATATACCGTTCTCAAGTAAATTTTGTTGTGTGTTCAGTAATGTGTATATCTATATCTTATATCACATGTTCAGTAATATTTATACAATTCTCAAGTAATGGCTACTATGAGATCAGTAATAATAAAATAAATGGTTAGTAAGTCATGTGCATTGCTCAAGTAAGAAAGTAACATATAATCATTAACATATTCGCCCTAATTTGATTAATATCACTACAGGAAAAATCTATATTTGCAACATTCAAAATAATGTTGCAAAAGTTTATTCGCAACGTTTATTTTTTAAACGCGACATTTATTGTATGTCGCTTTTAATGTTACTAAAGGTTGTGCCGCAAATGCTATTTATGATATTTATTAACAAACGTTACAAATAACTAATATTTGCAACATTTTTGTATTCGTTGCAATTAAATAGCAACACAAAAATACACGTTGCTATTACAATTTTTGCAACACTTAGTAATTGACACGAATACTATTGCAACAGTTAAATAAATCTTTCATTTAGATTTCATTGTAACAGTTTTGTTGCCTTGTTGGTAATAAAATTATAACATTATGGAAATGTTACAGTTGTATAACTCGACACATTTGATAAATGCTACATATATTTAAGTTTACTATTACGATAATTATACCTGCAATATTTATGATCGTTGTAGATAACTTCCATCAATTTCATGATCATTATAAATAAATTATAAGATCTTAACAAAATACGACAAATCTCAACTATCATTACATAGAACAAATCATGATAACATAACAGTGCAGATGCTTCACTTACCAAAATAAGATTATAAAACTTACTACTAAAAGTTGTAGTACAAGACTACTTATACAATGAAAAAGAAAAACTAATTCTAAGCATCTTCTGAATAATACTCATCATCATCACTGTATTCATCATTTTCGCGAGCACTATCACGTGCATGAGAAGACATGTCCTTTTCTTTTGACATCATGGATATTATATCCAATTCTGTAGTCCATCTTGGATCACCATTTTGTTTAAATTGCTCAATTTGCACTTGAAACCAAAGTAGGAATACATATATGTCATCTCTTTCCACTGATATGTGTCTATATTCTTCGAAATATGCATCAATCTCATTAATCTGCATTAATACATAGTAATGTGCAAGGTATCTCTCTCTTTGGGACCATTCTCGTCTTATAGTACCTGATATTGGTCTTCCACTTGAAGAAAAAACTGATAAACATCCTTCTCTAACTTCAGGTGCACCACCATCAAAATTTCTTTTCATACGATTAAAACGATTATTTGTACCATCCATGTACATCGCACAAAAATTGATGCATTCCTCAAATAAGTAGCCTTCTACAATTGACCCCTCTGGAGAAACCTTATTGATGGCATATCCTTTAAGTTTTTTAAGATATCGTTCAATGGAGTACATCCATCTATATTGCGCCGGACCTACGATTCTTGCCTCGTTCGCTAAGTGCATAGTCAAGTGTACCATTACATCAAAAAATGATGGTGGAAATATTTGTTCCATCTTACATAGGGTCACTATGATATTGTGTTCCCATTCATATAGTGCAGATAGATCGAGTACCTTACTACATACAGCTCTGAAGTATTGGCTTAGCTCTGTTAAGGGACATACAAGATCTGGGTAAAGCAGCCCGCGAATGGCTAATGGTAAGAAAACTTGCATGTACACATGATGATCATGGCTCTTAAGTCCCGATATCTTTTTCTCTGCTATGTTCACACATCTGGAAAGTTGAGAAGAGTAGTCATCTGGTACCTTGATGTTAGCTAAGAAAGATAATATCTTCTGACGTGCATCCAGGGATAATGTATACAATGCTCCAGGTAACATCAGTCTCCCATCATTCAACTCTATAGGTTGTAACTCCTTTCTTATGTTTAATTGTTGCAAGTCCCTCCTAGATTTCAAAGTATCTTTTGCAGTTCCAGATAAACCCAATATTCCAAGTATGTTATCCATCACATTTCTCTCAATATGCATGACATCAAGATTATGATGGATCTATACATATTTCTAGTAAGTTAACTCTCGAAAAAATATACTATGTTTCCTCCAACCACCACTCATTTTTTCCTTGAAAAGGCGACCTAGTCGAATACCTTGAATGCTCTCTTGTTGTTGCAACAACTCCTATCCAGAAACACGTAGAAAGTCCAATTTTGGACCTGATGATGCTCCGTCAAATTTATCCTTATATTGACTTTACGCCATCTATGTTTAATGGGAAGGAATCTAAGGTGACCCAAATAGCAATGTTTTCCACTATTATTCAACCAAGTATTGTGCGTATTATCCATACATACTGGACATGCAAGTTTGCCTTTGGTATTCCAACCCGATAAATTGGTATAGGATGGAAAATCGTTAATGGTCCATAATAACATCGCACGTATTCTGAACTTCTCTTTTTTGTGTGCATCATATGTCTGCACTCCATCATACCACAACAACTTCAACTCATCAATCAAAGGCTGCATATATATATATATATATATATATATATATTGCATTCCCAGGTCCTTTTGGACCTGGTATTAACATTGAGAGCATCATAAAGGATGACTTCATGCACATCAATGGTGGTAAGTTATAAGTTACAATCACGACTGGCCAAATTGTATAACTAACATTCATGTTTGCATATGGATTGAAGTCATCACTTGAGAGATCAAGCCTGACATTTCTAGAATCTAATGCAAAATTAGGAAAATTCTCATCAAATTGTATCCACTCTTCAGAATCTGAAGGATGACGCATTAATCCATTAGGATCTGTCACCTTATCCTCTTTATGCCACGACATCCATTTAGTTGTCTTAGATGACATGAAAAGACGTTGTAGTCTAGGGAACAATGGAAAATATCGAAGTACTTTCTCTGCTCTCCTCTTTGAATTATTAGAGACACTTGCATTTTCTTTATACCTTGAAAAATTACACTCAGGACAAGTAGTGAGTTCTCGATGTTCTTTCCAAAATAGAATGCAATCATTACAGCATGCATCTATTTTTTCTGATTTTAAGCCCAATGATCGAAGACGTTTTTTTGCATTATACCAATTAGTTTGATAGCCTTCAGGATTATTCAGCACTTTACCGATAAATTTAAGTAATTCCTCAATCATTGCCTTAGTACAGTGATGCATCACTTTCATCTTAAAAATAGTTAATAAGAACTCCAATCTAGATACTTTAGATCCTGGAGAAATGGGCTCCTCTGCTTCTTTTAGATTTGTGAAAAACTGATTGTCATCATTATCCAAGGGGTCTTGCATGGAAAAATGTGGGGGAGTATATTGAGCCTCCCATAACATATCCACAATTGGATCATTTTGGACAACTTGATGTGATAAATTTCTAACATCCTCGCCATGTGCACTCCAAATCTCGTAATGTAGCCAGAATCCTTCGCAGATTAGATGATCGTAGACAACTTCTTGTGTGTAAGAATGTGTATTCTTACACTTTACGCAAGGACATAAAATTTTCTCTCCATCAATTCCAACTCTATAAGACAATCTATCCTCATGAAAAGCCCATTCAAGAAATTGCTTTACCCCTCTATTGTATTCATCGATATCTGCAAATCTCATGTGCATTCATGACTTATCCATTTTTAGATCCTATAATAGCATGCAACCAACCAAAATCAACAAAAATAATTATATGTAAAGGGGTTATCAACAGAAAGCACCAGTAGCGTAATGACACAACAAACAAAAATCTTAGAATCTGCAGCAATAGAACAATTGATGCATTCACATCCATTTAGATTGCATCACAAAAATTGTTAACATTATGAGGAAGCTCTAAAGAAATTGTTAACTGATGCTGTAAGTAAATTTCTAATAAATTTTATGAGAAAACTTTATACTCTTTCTACTATCTCAACCAGTTTCAAGAATAATTGTTAACATTAGACAAAGCAGCAACAAAACTACCTATAAATCCCAAAATTGGAGTGGTCAAAATTACAGGATTGATTCCTATGGATTGTTCTAGAGACCTGTATAATTACTTGAACTCTAATCTTCAACAAACAAAGTATCAGCACAATTATCCTAAAAAAGTATCAATATTAATTCAGCTTACCTTCTTTTCATAATTATCCTAAGAACTAGAATATAATGGTGGATTGCATCCTTTAAAATCTTGCAGTAGCAATATCCAATAACTATTGAAAACGACACATACAATAGCTTTGTCCAATAGCAATATCCAATATCCAATAGCAATATACATGCAATAGCTTTTTACAGGATGATGAAATACCTATTGCGTGTATTGATAGGATGAGAACAATACACATGGGCTGCTCTTTCACTGTATGTGTAATCTCATAATAACAAATCAAATAAACCTCTAATGAAGGTTCGATCAGAGGGGAGATGCATACAATCTGAATCGGATGGAAAATAGAGATACGATGACACCATATTAAAAAGGGATTGATGCATGGAATACTACAAATAAAACAAAGGGAACACAACAATTGTTGTTTGTTGTGCTTGTGGAATGGGCTCGTCTAAGGATATGTGGTCGTCCTTCTCTTTGGCAGATGTGACAGAAACAATGATGATAATCTCTCATCTGAAGCTTGAGCAGAGGGGAAAAGGTTTGCGAATGTGAAGATGCAGAGAACATGAGATCGGATCGTGGTAATAAGGATGGAAATCGGAAGGTGTACCCAGGAATGAATGGGGAACAAGGGAGCAAATGCGACCGTACACATATATCATGGTCGCAGTTCAGATACAGAACTATGACGAACTGAGGCCCAAATATGAGAATACAAACCTTCGATTGAACACGGTCAAAGGGGGAAATGGTGTAGAATGACTCAACGATCAAAGAGAAACAAAATGGACGAAGCACGTAAAGAAATGAAAACTAAAAAATAAATAGAGGAAGGATTATCTGGAACAATATTGTTTATCCTATATTGGGCTTGGGACAGGAAGGGTGCACGCAAATGGAGGTGGACTGGAGGGTGAGGAGGAAGAGAGGGGGCGGCACAGATGATAGAGTGGGAGGGATGGGCTGTCGTTAGAGTTTTTAGGGTTGAAAAAGTAGACGGGATTTAATTCTGCCAATTATTTGTTCGTAACGTTTGCTTTAAATGTTACATTTATTTGTATTAGTAACATTAGTATCCAAGTGTTGTAAATATGACAACTAATTATTACATTTATTGTCAAATGTTGCAAACATCCCAATCAAGTGCGACGTTAGTAGATAAATGTTACTAATACTTTGTCAAACCCGACATTTATTTAAAATATTACAAATAATTCATCATTCGCAACATTTAAAAAAATGTTGCTTTCATCTATTACTAAAAACTAGTTTTTCTGTATGGAAATAGTACTTTGAAAAAGA
This sequence comes from Ottelia alismoides, assembly GCA_037367405.1. Classification (NCBI taxonomy): domain Eukaryota; kingdom Viridiplantae; phylum Streptophyta; class Magnoliopsida; order Alismatales; family Hydrocharitaceae; genus Ottelia; species Ottelia alismoides. Next base: position 252,282 of record JAZKJV010002012.1, on the reverse strand, counting down.
AGTTATTAAATACATGCAATAAGGAAAAACAAACTAATGAAATAAATAGAATGCTTCATTGATGAAAAAGGAAAAAATATTACAGAAATGAATGTAATGTGTATTACATACACAATGGTATTACTAATCATTTGTTATGTTATTACTGATCTCGCAACACACATTTACTTGATCATTGTATATATATTACTAAATTCTGCACAAGGTAACTATTTGGATGTAAATTACTGATCATTGTCTTGATATTACCGATCTCATAACAAGCATTTACTTGACCGGAGTATATTTATTACTATCCCGTCGTTTGGTTCTTAATCATCCGCACAAAATCATTTATTTGAATCTTTTCTTTCCACTCTATACATATATTCATCTTGATCATATGCTTTCTACTAAGGTTATTTAGCTTTTTATCTACTTTGTGACCCACACTTTGATTTCATATATAGTTAATAGGTGTATGTTTCAACATCTTACTATTTTAAACTCGAACATTTTTTAATAGATCATGTTTATTACGAGAATAATTGTGGTTATTTTTAACACGAATTTGCTATTGACGGAGTCGTATGGAACTGCTACACCTTTGTTCCAAGGTACTAAATTTGGTTGAGTTGCCAGCATAGGCTCTCCTTGGGTTACTCTTAAGGTTGGCTACTGAGCCCTACGAGCCGGGCCAAGCCCTGGCTCGGGCTCCATAAGTTCTAGCCTCTTATCAAGGTAGTTTAGGCTCGACAAGGTTCGAGTCGAGTCAAGGCAAGTATGCATGCAGACTAGGCACTCCCTTTGCTTATATAGACTCCCCGCTCCCTCCGAGTTCTGTTTTACCTGTTGTGGGACTAAAGTAAAGCTCCTTATCAAGTTATCAAGCTCAACCTCTTATCGAGTTATCAAGCTAAGCAGAGCTCGGCCCAGGCTCTGCTCGTTAAGAGATATCAAGCCCAAAATTTTTGTTCGGGATTAACAGCTTAATAAGCCATGCTCACGAGCCCTTATCAAGCCGAGCTCGAATATGACTCATCAAACTGTGACTCAATAACTGGCCCTAGTTACTCAAGCAATACGTTACATTTTTGCTTCAATATGTCATTTTGATATTATTTTATATATCTCATGTAATTGACGGTATTTTTACTTGTGTTAATGAGAATGAGGTTTGACTTGAGTTCTTAATTCAGATAGGAGACACTACTTATTATAAAGACAGACCGTAGTGAATATTTTAACATCACTAAGACCTACCTAGTCAATCTCTTATAGCTTTGAATCACAAGCCTTTGGTCTCCTTTTTTTTCTTCTAATCTTCTATATCTTGTGTGTCTCCAAAAGTAAAATCCAGTTAACCTAAACAATGAGCATATTTCACATGGGGAGAAGTAACCATCCTACGTTCCTATTCAAGTTAATGTGACCATTACTTTTATAATAAATAAATGTTGTATAAATAGTGTGTTGTAATCCATCTAAAATAATGCTTCTACAGTTTGCGTGTTCTTGTCCATGGGATGCTAGGAAACCTTGAGCTCAATTTATTAAACAACTCGCGAGCTTGAATCAATACGTCGAGGAGTCAAGTTTAAGGAAGGCTTTGAGATAATATCCTTGTCGAGCTGAGAGGGAGAGAGCCCAACCCTGATCAGCTCTTTAATTCCACTTGATGGTTCGAAAAGCTAATGATTTATATGTTGTATTTTATATTTCAAATACTTTTTATTATTATGTTAATAACATAAAGGTGAATTTATTGGTGCATGAACTTTATTTGGTAAGCATCAATGAGCATGTGATTTTTAGCCTACGTTTTTTACATGATAACTTATTGGTGATATTATATCACTATCACGCATTCTAACGTCTTTGCATGGATACGATTTATTGTCAATATATTAATGATAATATGCTTTTGAATTTCTAACGTCAACCTCCTTTGTTATATAATAATGGATTTTCTTTGATTCAAATTTAATTGAATCTCTTACTTCGTAATTTATGTTATTATATTTATTGAGATGCTAATTTCCAACGGTGTCGAAGTTTAATGTTTTGATTGTGCATTGATTCTCATGCACATGCACAATTGTTTAATTTTGATCGTTGGCCTTACAAAGTTAGTAACGTTCAAGTGTATCCATATAAAGCGGTTGATAGTATTTGTTTTATACAGATAACACACAACATTTCTATCTCTCTTCCCCCTTCTCTCCTTTTGAGTGAGTATATTCTGAAGGAAGGATCTTTGTTGCTCAACCGATCTTGACGTTGGCGAGTGCACGCCCGTCGAGATCTCGTCATTGTATCCTGGAGGATAGTCGTACCGGTACCGGTTGCACCGTCGGAATTTCCGTGGGAGGTACGAATCTATTCTTAAGGACAGTGCTTCTTGCACGCCTCAGCTAGTTGGTTTGTCTCATTGTATTAGATCTGGTATTACATTTTCTAACCCTCCTATTATTTTACCTACAATCTTGCTTCAAAATCGCTTCTTCCTGATGTGTCTAAAATTGAGCAGTTTTCCGATTCCCACTATAAACGTTGGCAAGAAAAAGTTTTTACTTTACTAGAGCTAAATAATGTGACTTATGTCCTTAGCACACCTAAATGAAAAAATGATTTTTCTGCATGGGAAAATGCTAATAAAGTTTGTCGACATACTATCTTGAGCACTATTTCAATGAACTTTTTGATGTCTATTATACATCTAAATTAGCATTTGAGATTTGGGAAAGCCTACGGAAAAATATATTTTAGAAGGTGCAGGAAATCAGAAATTTACAATAGGCAATTTTCTAAATTTCAAAATGACAAAAGATAAGGATATTACATCACAAATCCATCAGTTTCATGTTTCAGTTGATGACCTAAAAAGTGAAAAAATAAAATTGTCTGATTCTTTTCTAGCCGGATGCCTAATAGAAAAATTACCTGAAACGTAGAAAGAATATAAAAATAATTTGAAACATAAAAGAAAGACTATGACTCTAGATGATGTTATTAATTATATAAGGATTGAGGAACAAAGTAAGATTAGAGAAAAATCAGAAAAGGCTAAAGAAATGGTAGCTAAAGCTAATGTGGTGGAGAGCAACTCAAACAAAACCTTCAAGCCCCGAATTAAGAACATTAGAAATAATCAAAAGGGAGGTGGAAAGTTTGTCCATAGGAAAAGCCACAATCCAACTTTTAAAAGAAAAATTGCAAATTGCTTCGTTTGTGGGAAACCAGGTCATAAAGCTGCTCAATGTAGATACAGAAAATTGGGTGATCAACCAAAAGCAAATATCGTGACTGAAGTTGAAATTGTTGCTGTGGTGGTGAGTGAAGCAAACTTGTTGGCACATGGAAAGGAATGGGTGGTTGACTCTGGCGCCACTCGTCACATATGTGGTGATAGGAATGTATTTAACTCCTATACACCAGTGAAAGAAGGAGAAGAAAAAATATATTTTGGGAATTCTCAAACTTCTCCAGTTGTTAGAAGAGGAACAGTTGAGCTGAAGCCGACTTCCAATAAAATCCTTTCACTGCGAGATGTGCTTCATATACCTGATATCCGTGTGAATTTAATTTCAGTATCCCTTCTCATCAAGAATGGAGTAAAAGTTGCTTTTGAGTCTGACAAATTTGTCATGACTAAATCTGGGACTTTTGTTGGGAAATGGTACAACAATCAGGGCCTTTTTGTATTGAATGTTATTGATGTGCTAAATAAAAAAGCTTCTACTTCTTCTGCGTATATGATTGACTCTTTTAATGTTTGGCATGGAAGATTAGGACACCTAGACTTTTCTTACATGAAAAAATGAAACAATTAGGATTTATTGAGAATTTACCCTCATCCTTTACAAAAGAAAAATGTGAGATTTGTGTAGATTCCAAATCCACTAAAAAGCATTGTGCTTCCATACAAAAAATGGAATGTGAATTGTTAGATCTCATTCATACTGATTTGAGTGATTTGAAAGGAAATATCACTAGAGGTGGGAAAAAGTTAGTGGGAAAAAGTTTTACATTACTTTCATTGATGATTTTTCTCATTATACTATGGTTTATTTGTTAAGTTCAAAAGATGAGGCTTTTGAAATGTTCCTAAGATACAAATCTGAGGTTGAAAATCAACTCAAGAAGAAAATAAAAAGGCTAAGATCTGATAGGGGAGGAGAATATGATTTCAAATCTTTTAATGATTTTTGTGTGCAGAATGGTATAATCCATGAATTCACACCTCCTTATTCTCCTGAATCAAATGGTGTGGTTGAAAGGAAAAATAGGACTCTTAAAGAAATGACAAATGCTATGCTAATAAGTTCCGGTGCTCCTTTAAATTTGTGGGGGGAAGCTATACTTTCGGCATGCTTCATACAAAATAGAATACCTTAAAAAAGGACCAATAAAGCACCTTATGAACTATGAAAAGGATTTACACCGAACTTGAAATACTTGAAAGTGTGGGGGTTCTTAGCCAAAGTTTTGCTTCCTGAACCTAAGAAAAGAAAACTTGGTGCTAAAACTTTTGATTGTTTATTCATCGGTTATGCTCATAATAGTCCTGTTGGTCATTATAGTGCAGCATATCGATTTCTTGTTCTTAGAAGTGAAAATAATATAATGGAACCGAATACTATTGTTGAAAGTAAAAATGCTGAATTTTTTGAGCGTATTTTTCCTTTGAAATCTCCTTTAGAAAAGCCTTCTAGAACTATACATCTAAACAATGATATATATGAAAATGAAATCCAAGAATTAAGAAAATCTAAGAGAGCTAGGAAAGAAACTGATTTTGGAGGCGATTTCTTTACATACCTTGTTGACAATGATCCTCAATCTTATAAAGAAGCTATTTATTCTCCTGATTCTATCTTCTGGAAAGAAGCTATCCATAATGAATTAGATTCTATAATGGACAATCACACATGGGAATTGGTAGATTTACCATCAGGTGCTAAAACTGTCGGGTGTAAGTGGATTTTTAAAAGGAAGCTGAAACCCGATGGATCTGTAGAAAAATTCAAAGCGAGACTAGTGGGAAAAAGGTTATTCTCAAAAGAAAGATGTTGATTATTTTGATACTTTTGCTCCTGTAACTAGAATTTCTTCTATAAGGATTTTAATTGCTTTAGCTTCCATTCACAAATTAGTAATTTATCAAATGGATGTTAAAACTGCTTTTTTAAATGGTGATTTAGAAGAAGAAATTTACATGGAACAACCTGAGGGCTGTATTGTTCCGGAAATGAAAATAAAGTATGTAAGTTAGTTAAGTCATTATATGGATTGAAACAAGGATCTAAACAATGGCATGAAAAATTTGATAAAGTGCTAGTTTCTAGTGGTTTTCAAATTAATGGTGTAGATAAATGTATTTATTCTAGAGTTGATGGTGTAAATTGTGTCATTATTTGCTTATATGTTGATGACATGCTTATTTTTGGCACTACTCTAGATATTGTTAATCATACTAAGATTTTTTTGGCTTCTCATTTTGATATGAAAGATATGGGAGAAGCAAATATAATTTTAGGTATACAACTTGTGATACAATCTAATTTAATTTTGCTTTCTCAAGAGCACTACATTGAAAAAAATCTTGAAAAAGTTTTCTTCTTTTGACTGCAAGCCAATAAGTACTCCTTTTAATGCTAACTCACAACTTAAGAAAAAAAAAGTGATAGCATATTTCAGACAAAATATGCACAGATTATTGGGCAGTCTTACGTACTTAATGAATTGTACTAGACCCGATATCGCATATGTTGTGGGAAGACTAAGCAGGTATACTCAAAATCCCAATAGAGAACATTGGGACGCTCTTAATAGAGTGCTTAAATACCTTAAAGGGACAATGAGATATTGCTTAAAGTTTTGTGGAGAACCTTCAGTACTTGAGGGGTATTGTGATGCAAACTGGATCTCCGATTCAGATGAGTTGAAATATACTAGTGGATACATTTTTACACTTGTAGGTGGAGCTGTTGCTTGGAAATCAACCAAGCAAACTTGTATTACTCGGTCTACTATGGAATCCGAGTTCATTGCCTTAGAGAAGGCATGTACTGAGGCTGAATGGTTGAGAAACCTTTTAGCAGATCTACCCATTTGGATGAAGCCAACGCCATCTGTATTCATCCATTGTGATAGTCAAGCTTCTATAGCAAGAGCTAAAAATAAAATCTATAATGGGAAAAGCAGATATATTCGTCTGAGGCACAATATTGTGAGGCAACTTATTGGTGATGGCATCATATCCATAGATTATGTGAAGTCAGAGTTAAATTTAGCTGATCCTTTGACTAAACCATTAAACAATAAGTTGGTGGAGAGTACATCGAGGGGAATGGGATTATGCCCGAATCAAGAGTCGAAGTGATGGAAACCCAACCTTCATGAATGGAGTTCCCATGAAGAATGTTCATATGGGATAAACAATTCACTAGACGACTTGTATGATACTATCAAATCTTCCCTATTCCTATGGTGTACAATGCGATAGTATGAAAAGTGGTGAGGTTGAACAAACATGTTCTTAATGGACATCATAGCCCAAATTGGGTGGTGTATAAAAGCAGTATACACTTGATGATGATCCACCTATATGGGTGTGGAGGTGAGGCCGCTTCCTATGAGATTTTTAGGCAAAATCTCTGGAGCACTCATGAAAAATCCAGGTAGACGCATGGCCGAAACGTGTCAACCCGCATGAGCAACAAAGATCATAAAATGTAGTGTGGGATATGGGTCAATGATTTCAAAAATAAAGGATTGGTTCATAGGAATTATTATTCCACCAACCTTTAGAAACTATACTCTCTACGTCTTGGTTCATACTCTCTACATCTTGGTTCATAGTCGATAAGACACCAAGTCTTATGCATTACATTTTCCGAATTCCTTCAATAGTCCTCTTTAAGTTTTATCCCTCTTTTAATATTTATTAACTTTAATTTCTTTTTTGAAATTGTGGGGGATGAAAAGAGATAGTTCAAAAACGAAGTATTTGAAATATGTGGGGGATTGTCGTATTTTATATTTCAAATACTTTTTATTATTATGTTAATAACATAAAAGTGAATTTACTGGTGCGTGAACTTTATTTGGTAAGCATCAATGAGCATGTGATTTTTAGCCTACGTTTTTTTGCATGATAACTTATTGGTGATATTATATCACTATCATGCATTCTAACGTCTTTGCATGGATACGATTTATTGTCAATATATTAACGATAATATGCCTTTGAATTTCTAACGTCAACCTCCTTTGTTATATAATAATGGATTTTCTTTGATTCAAATTTAATTGAATCTCTTACTTTGTAATTTATGTTATTATATTTATTGAGATGCTAATTTCCAACGGTGTTGAAGTTTAATGTTTTGATTGTGCATTGATTCTCGTGCACATGCACAATTGTTTAATTTTGATCGTTGGCCTTACAAAGTTAGTAACGTTCAAGTGTATCTATATAAAGTGTTTGATAGTATTTGTTTTATACAGATAACACACAACATTTCTATCTCTCTTCCCCCTTCTCTCCTTTTGAGTGAGTATATTCCGAAGGAAGGATCTTTGTTGCTCAACCGATCTTGACGTTGGCGAGTGCACGCCCGTCGAGATCTCGTCGTTGTATCCTGGAGGATAGTCGTATCGGTACCGGTTGCACCGTCGGAATTTCCGTGGGAGGTACGAATCTATTCTTAAGGACAGTGCTTCTTGCACGCCTCGGCTAGTTAGTTCGTCTCGTCGTATTAGATCCAGTATTACATTTTCTAACCTTCCTATTATTTTACCTACATTATATACACTCTTATATGCATTGAGAGCTGGGAGTCTCCACTCGAGCGTGTAGGTACTTACCTACACCCAATCTTTTTTTTCCATTATTTTTGGATTTCTAGAGGAAACGTTTGGTAGATTTGCTTAATATATTGAAAGGAATATGTGTTTTAAGTTTAATGCAAAACAAACATTCCTAACATATTCATCTAGAAGGAGTCAATTTCGGTAATTCTAGGACTATTAAATATTGATAATCTTGATGGAGATGATAAAAGTTCCAAATTAAGTTGAATTTGGAATGACACCATGGTGATATAAGATGGAATAATTACCTTAAGGTTTCATTTCAAAAAATTAAAAATACTGAAAAAAAGAGTTGGACGTAGGTACCTACACTTTGGATGTAAGCTCCATTTTCCATATATAATCAACATAATTGATTGCTTATGGAATATATAGATATGCATGAATGTACATATAAAAGGTACACTTCTTATCAAAGATGAAAGATCCAAATCTAAATATCTTATCAAAGACGAAAGATCCAAATTTAGATACAATTTTACTGAAACCTTTTTCCAAATACTTGTTGCAAATATATGTATATTTTATGTAATATGATTTTCGTAGCAAAAAAATCGAATGAAAATGCTTATATGTTATAATTGGGGTTTCATACAAATGACTTAGATTTATGTTCACATTAAAACAAGTTATGCAACCGCTCTCATAATAGAATCGTACTCGAGTTGGCTCTTTTATTTACACCATTATATGTCCAAGTACAATAATGGCAATATCCGGTAATAACTGCATGATTTGTGTGTAATTGCCCAACTCTAAATACTAGAGTTCAAAAATGATAAGAGTAAGGATATAAAATTAACACTAAATAGGTAACTATGTTAGACAACACAACATTTTGAAAAATAGTGTCACGTTATACCAAAAAGAAATTCCATCTCAACATAAGTAGTCAAACCATCAATTATGTTTTCTGTATAAAATGCTTTGAGGATTTTTTTTACAGTTGTGCCCCAATTAGACTCTGGAATAGCATAGCAGTTATATCTTTTTTTTTGCAATATCAGTTGTACCACTACTTTCTTAAGCAATTAATAATTGTACCCCTCGAATTAGTTTCCGTCGAATCCCTTCCCAAATGGACATTATCTCACGTGTACAAGTGTAATTGGAAACGAAAAAGAAGGATACATGTGCAACTTTTTAAAAAATTGTAGGAGCACAACTGTAAGAAAATTTTACTAAATTGAGTTGTTTTTTTTTGTATAAACCATGATTTGATTTATATTAGTAACAACAAAACTAAAAGATGGGAGTACGGTTGCTATTGCAAAAAAATAGGAGAATAACTGATATGACAGAATTTAAGAGGGGCACAACAGAATTATCAATATCAATTTCTTATCTCTGAACTAAAAAGAATAAGACCAAAAAAATATCAACTCTCTGGCCCCTTGTCCTACTTATTTATCTATCGTCGTCCGCACCGTTCCTGGAGTTCCCAGTTTCTTCTCAAATCACACGCCTTTTAAGCAAAACAGAGAGAGAGAGAGAGAGAGAGAGAGAGAAACAACGATCACGGACGATGTGCTTTTCGGGTCGGAATTGCATCTTCATCGAGATCCTCCTGGCGATCCTCCTCCCCCCTCTCGGCGTCTTCTTCCGCCATGGCTGCTGTTCTGTAAATCCCCCTATTCCTTTCTCCCCCCCTTTATCCGTTGTCGACCTGCTTTTATTTAGCTCTTATAATCCGTGCATCGCGTTTTTTTTTCTGATAATTTTGTTAGTATCATCGAGCCGGATCGCATTCTTTTGCAATTTAGATTATGATGGCAAAAATTCCGTAAATCCGGTTGGATGTGTGAAATATTCCCAGATATTGCCCTAAAAGTAAAAAATGGTTCGGTAAAAATTTCATACGGAAAATTATATTCTAGTGTTTATATTGATTGTAATCTCCTATTGAATGCTATACTCTAATTGCTTTTTGTTGGTTGTTTTATGAACGTGACAATTAGGATAACGAGTTTAAGCATCTCGTTCGTTTTTTATGCAGTACTAACTATGTTATACCCATCCAAAATTTTATTTACACGGGATTAGATAAAATGGAAAAAGGATTTTGTAAAATATGTTTGCACTGCTTTTATTTGCGTCATATCTATTTATAGGCTTAAGTCATTATTTTTTAAAATCAAGTACCTTCATTGAATTGTTCGATATCTCATACTAATATTACATTTATTTGATTAGATAAAAAATGACAAGCAAAACCATTTCCATTGAGGTGGGAAATTTGAGTGCTCTAACGATGCTAATTATGAACCGTGGAGTAGAAAAATCTACCTTGATGTACTACACAATAGCATACACTCCATTATAGACAAACATGCATTTACTTTATCTGAAAGTCCTACCATGAGGGAAATTAGATCCCGAGAACATTGAGAAAATGGATAATAAGGTTAGGAGCTTTATACCGACCCACATGAAGTTGAATCTGATTCTGATCTTTGAAGCCTGAAAATCAGCGTGCAAGCTTTGAACTGTGTTTAAGGAGAAATATCACTTCAAGTCAGAAGTGAATGTCTAGTTTCTTCTACACAAGTACAACTCGTGTAGAATGAAGGAATATGAAAGCATCCTCAAGCACATGAACAAGATGATCATGAGGGTCAAGGACCTAGCGGTTGTTGAATGCGTGATTCCGAAGAGAAATAACAATCATTTTAGGAAGCCTTCCGTCATCATTTAACATGGTTTCCGTATGTCTGAGGATGAACGGCAACATCAATATTGTGGCAGACCTACCTGTATAGATGGCAATTGAGCAAGACTCTCAAAGTAAAGATCAAAAGTCAAGATCTTTAAGGTTAAGGAAGAAGAAGAAACTAATGTGGTGCATACAAAGAGCCAGGACCTCCAAGGGAAATTATAAGAAAAAGGTGCGGAATATTCACGTAACTCTTTTACAAATTTTATAAAATTTACCCACAACCCCTTATTTTATTTACAAACAAGTCAAAATACGAGCTACGGGTAAAGTATATATGTGATATATACACACCCTTTTATACTTAGCTTGTGCTATGTCTTCATGGCACAGAGTAAATAAAGACATAGCTCGTACTAAGCATAAGTGGGTTAAAAAATATAAATCGACTTCCTCCTTATACTTAGGATTTTGAGGGCCTAAGCATAGAAGACAAAAATGAGGCAGTCAATGTCAAGAGAAAGATAAAGAATAGAAGCAGTGATATACAAAACGGATATCGGCCCCCCTATTCTTAGGCACTGATCAGCCTAAGTATGGAGTAGTGATCAAGACCGGGAGACCGAAAGAGCAAAGGGATATACACAAGCGAAGGAATGGGTGAATTTTCTCTGATGAGTCTTTTGAGATGTGGAATCTTATGATGTTCTGGATGACCACGAAGCTCAAGGTGTCACATGGATTTGCCAAGGGTAGAAACTGACTGTACCCCGTGTGAATAATATCTCCTCAATATGGACCAGTTGTTGATTTGATTCCACATAATGCTTAAGAAATTGTCCATTCACTAAGAAAGATCATGCACCATTTGTAAGATCAGAGACCTCTACGATGCCATTGTTGTGTACTTCACGGACTACGAAGGGACATGCTCACTTTAACTTCAACTTTCCTTGAAAGACCTTGGCATTAAATAACCATACCTTCTACCCTTGGACAGTTCTTGGTTTGGATGTGATGATAGTGTCATCTCTTAACCTTGTCCTTATAGATCAGGTTGTTCTCATATGCTCTGTTTCGGATCTCAATCAGTTCATTCAAGTCCATCTATCTCTGTTTCTTCCCTTGGTGACATGATTCCAATTTACCTTTCTAATTGCCATTTTGATTTATGCACTTACTCTTCGGATAAATGCAAGGCTTCCTAAATACCATGAGGGGTTGGGAGGTTCCAAGAGGGATCTTGTAAGAAATCCTATAGGCCCATAGAACTTGGTCCAAGAGATGGGATCAATTCTTCCTGTTAGGACAGACTAGCTTCTGCAAAATGCCCTTCACCTCCTTATTTGACACTTCTGTCATGCCATTGGACTGTGGGTGGTAGGGATTGACGACTCGATGGTCGATTACATATTCCTTGGTCAAACTCTTCATGTTCTAATTTACAAAATGGCTACCCCATCAGAAATGATGACTTTGGGGACCTCGAACCTGAAAATTATGTGATCCTTCACAAATTTACAGACATTCCTATTATCTGCAGCTCTGGTGGGGATAGCTTCCACCCACCTATAAAGGTAATCTACCGCCATGAGAATGTGCTCATAGTTGTGACTATTAGAGAATGGCCCAATGAAATCTATGTCTCATGCATCAAACATATCACAGATGATAACGAGTTGCATGGCATTTCATCTCTGGAACTTACAACTCCTCCCATTCTTTGACAGACTGGACACGACCTAACAAAAGCATTGCACACTGAAGCACTTTCTAGGTGGTCCTCTTCTCAGAGTGGTGTCCTCCTACCTCCAAAGTACGACAATGCTCAATGGCACTCTTGTATTCCTCCAGAGGAATACATCTCCTCCAAACGCTATCCAATCCTTCAAAAAGAAAAGGAATGGATCCTCCCAATGATAGCTCTGCGAATCCGACTTAAGTCGGACAATATTGCTCTTGGGCCAACCCTAGGGAATGGTCTGTAAAACAGTCACCTTGGATTCAAGAAGATGTGACCTGAACTTACCAAGTCAAATACTACCACAATCATTTCCTTCTCAGTGACTGTGTAATTCTTTCGAATGCATTCAATACTTTGATGTATAGTGCACGACATACAGTTTCCCTCCCTTCTCTGTCTTAGCACATCCCCAACCGTAAAGTCAGAAGCATCAATCATGATCTCAAAGGGGAGTGACCAGATTGTGGCATATAGGATGGGAGCATCCATTATCTTTCTTTTCAATAGCTCGAAAGCTGCAAGACACATGTGATCGACAATGAACTCTGTCTTTGCATAGGAGCTCAGTTAACAATCGAGCAATCTTCGATAAATCCTCAATAAATCTGCGATAAAATCCCACATATTCCAAGAATGATCATAACTGTCTGTGTTGGTTGGTGGCTCAAGTTTCTTGATCACATCCACATTGGTAGAGTCAACCCCCACTCCCCTTTTGGAGATGTCATTCCCCAACACGATGCCATCCATCACCATAAAGTTACTCTTTTCCCAGAAGAACACCAGATGCACCTCTCTATACTTAGTGAAGACTGGCATAGGTGAGAACGACAAGTCATCAAAAGAATCACCATGAACTGAGAAGTCATCCATGAAAAGTTTCAGGAAAACACCAACCATCTCCAAAAAATAATGTTATCATGCACCCTCTGGAAAGTCACAGGTGCATTGCATAGCCCAAATGACAAGCACCTGAAAGCATAAGCTCTACAGAAACATGTAAATGTGATCTTTTCCTGATCTTCCGAAGCGATGGCTACCTGAATGTAGCCTGAGTACCTATCCAAGAAGCAAAAATACTCCTCTGCCACACTCTCGAGAATTTGTTCAATGAATGGCAAAGGAAAGTGATCCTTCTTCGTCGTGGCACTCATGTATCTGTAATCCAAATAGACACGTCATGATGTGGGTACTCTTGTCACGATCTCCTCTCCCTCCTCATTGGTAACAATATATATGCATGACTTCTTCAGTACAATATAAAGGGGTTCCACCCATTTGGATTCAGAGATGGGATAAATGAATCCCACTCCACCCCATTTCTCAATTTGTTTCTTGACCACTTCCATAAGTTCGGATTCAACGTGCGGTAGTACTCATGGGAAGGTCTAGCATCATCCTCAATGTATATCTGGTGTGAACAAAGAGCGGGGTTTATCTCACGGAGATCCGACACACTCTAGTATATCGCCCTACGGTTCTTTTCAAGAATCTCTAGTAAGCTAGACTATTGTTATCCTATCAGACTCGAACTGATAATGATCGGGAACTTCAGGATTGACATGTAAGGAAGGCATACTTGAGTGTATGAGGTAATGGTTTGAGCTCAAGAATGTCTCTATCATTAAGTAGGTCAGGCTCAAACCATTGTTGAATCTGGAATCGTGCTGCATGTGGTTGGGCCTGTCTCAGTATAAGCTGCCACCAACTGATTTGTCTTTCAAGTCGGATCGCTAAATGTATCCAAATTGTCAGCAAAGGCCATGTCTGACTCATTATCCTCACCCTCTGATTGTCCTGAGACAAAGGGAACTGACAGGTCCAGATGGACCTCTATGTCATCGAGGGTTTAGGGGGATGCATCTTTATGCATCTTTTATTTGTTCTGCGCTCTTATACTAGCTCTGAACAATCTTGCAAACAATGTCATTAACACTTGCTTCTCCACGTGAGAGTCACTCATCTGCATATGTGGGGTTATGTAACCAGGACCTTCTTGTGTCTACATGACTGCATTCTACATCTGAAGAAGACTGAAACTCTATACTGGATTCGGAATCTGGTCACTGCTATCTGGTCTGCTTCATGGAGTTTAGAACTCGATCCTCCCTAGCTTGTAGTCAAACTTGGTATAGTGTTCATGGTTATACCACAGTATAATATGGGAGTCAATTCTTAGGGGTCTCCATGTCTAGGGCTGTGAAGTCCACAAGATAGTCCTTCCCCTTTATAGAAATTACAATGTTCTTCAAATCACCCCGAGGCCTTATGGTGGACTTATCTACGAACTGCAAAAGAGCTCTGGAGTCTTTTAGGGGATCAAGGTTCAACATCTCATATATGGAAGTGGGTATTGATTGAAGAACCATTATCTGGGAGAGTACGAGCAAAAGATATATTGTCCACATGGCTCACAACATAGCGAGCACTCGCTCATGACATAGTGAGCACTCATTTTTTTTGAGGCTCAAAAGAGGGGGATACACTCGATAGTGAGCACTCATGTGTCTCTTCTTCCTTGGCATAATGTTCCATATAGCACATGTTGTGGCTGTTGACAATATGTGTTTCTCAACATGGGAATTCGGCTTCATGATAACCCTAATAGCTGTACATCTCACATTAAGGTACTTCTAAAAAGCAGGTGTCATGTCCACATATCTTTCCAGAGGGATGGTCACCTTGATGTTCTCTCTGAAAATTTTGGCCATCTCTTCATCATTTTTTTTTGTTTTTTTTGGGTTTTTCTTCTTTCTGTCTTTGAGTGCTTTGGGGAAAGGGATTATGTTCTTTAATCAAGATTCAAGCAGAAAAATATCATCATCAATATTTAACTGAAAATATGAGTTTTGGACATGCCCTCGAACTTGACTATATATTGAAATAAAAAGTGCAAAATGGGAAATGCAAGGATCCTGCCGATACATCCTCTAGAGGTGTGTACTCCTCCTTCTCACTCATGTCATTGTCGTCGGTGCTTCTCTCCTTTTGTTTGTTTCTTTTTGGATATTTTTGGGGATTCAAATCCCCCCTATGGTGTTAAAAATGCTGCTACTTGTGACGGTGCCTCTCTTCATCCTCCAAATTCTCCTCGGGCAGAGCTTCAGGGATATCCTCCTCCTTTCCCTTAACTGCAACAATGTGGGATTGTATGGCTGAAGTAAGGGACCCCAGATCACTCATGGGTCGGGTCTACTAGTGGCGGTGGAGGTGGCTAGAGGACGGATGGTAATGTTATATTTACTAGCCATGTTGGACATGCAGTATTGTTATTGACGGTGGGACTGAGAGGCGTAACGTGGTGACATGCCCTGATGGCCCGACCGATAAGTGCATTACTGTTATTGTTGGTGCTACGGCGGGTAGCCTTGTCCTAACCCGGACTGTATAAGATATAGTGCGGAAACGGAGGCGGTGTCCTGTTAAGCTAGGGAGGGCCGGTGTGGCTGACTGCTCCATATCCTCAACTGTCTGCCGATGGGGCCGTGGCTATACCACAGACCGTTGACCTCCCACACCTGTGGAGGCTCCTCGTAAACTATCTCAACATGTAAGGGTGCACTCTGATCCTGCTGGGTGTACAAGTGATCCTCTACCCATATGCTATGTAGCCCCTACCCCTGCTCCTGTACGAGGTGAACTCAGTGTACATGTGCATGTGGTGCATAAGGGGCAGATAGCCTCATCTTGACTACCTTCTCAGCTAACTCCTCCACTTGCTTCGGCAAACGGGAAAAGCCTTTAAGTTTTATAACCTTCTTGTTGACCACTCTACCATCGTAAGCTTATCAGCTATAATCAGTGTTGTCAAAGGCGTAAGGCGCTCTAAGGTGCTAGGAGTCCAAAACGCCTAAGGCGCTAGGCGCTTGACTAGGTGCTCGCCTGAGACAATCGAGGCACTATATATATTACATATATTTATGTAAATATAATCTTATATACCTATACATATATGTATGTATGTATTTATATGTACATGCATGTATTTTTTTCAAAAAAAATATGACATACATACACCTAAATTACAATCTAATATCGATCCAATATATATGTAAGTATATGTATATTTATTTATATATGGGAATATATGTGTATGTAAGTATATATTATGTCTACATTTATAGTACATAAACTATTATAAATGTAACGTGTAAATAGAACTTTGAACTAACATGTATAAATGTACATGTATATGTAGAATTAAGAACTAACATGTATGCGTATATGTAGAATTATAGAATTAAGGACTAACATGTATGCTTATATGTAGAATTAATTATTAACATGTATAAATTACATCTAATATCAATCCAATATATATGTAAGTACATGTATATTTATTTATATATACATATATGTGTAGTACTTAAAACTAATATAAATGTAACTTGTAAATAGAATTTAGAACTAACATGTATAAATGTATTTGCATATTCAGAATTAAGAGCTAACATATATGTGTTTATGCATAAATATTTATAAGTGAATGTCTATTACATTTATATGTGTGTAGTACATGTAAATACGTGTACATGTGTATACATATACACGTGTACATATGTGTATGCATGGATATGCATGCATATACATATGTTTACATGTATATGTGTATATGTCTATATCTACATATATGTATTTGTTTGTATGTAATATATTTTTAATTATAATACTTATAACTAATATGCATGCGTAAATGTGTGTGTATGTGTGTATATAGGGCTTAGTTTGTATATGTACGTGTATTGCTAGTGTATGTATACTTATGCATGTATTTGTATGCATATATATACTAACATGTCCAAATATTACTCAGAACTAATATTCATCCAACTTTAAAATTTAAAAAAGAAAAAATACAAACAATTCAGCAAAAAGCCCCAGTTTTGCTTCAGGCGCTCGCCTAGGCAGTGCCTGAGGCAAAACGCCTCGCCTGAGGCAAGGCAAGGCGCCTAGGGCTCGCCTCGCCTTAGCGCCTAGGCGAGCGCCTCGAGCGCCTTTGACAACACTGGCTATAATCCCCATGCTGAGGGTGAGGTCATCTATCAAATCAGCTATAGTCTTCACGGGCATTTCCTTAGATAGGAGTAGGAGATGCCTGGTAGGTCCTTGTGGCTTGGGATATGTCTGTCCCTAACATCTGCTCTAAGATCTTCCATATGGCTTCTTCATTCTTACTCAGATAGCTTCCTCCACAAGTTGTTGTCACTAACCCCTGCATCTCAGAGGTCAGATCACAAAACAAGGTCTGAACTAAGATCACTCCCATGGGGAGCCTGAGAAAAGCTAGCGATCTTGAATCTCATCCGGTTAGTTGTACTGAGTGGATAGAACTTCTTCAAGAATAGGTCTTTGAACTGCAACCAGGTGATACATCTAACCTCGAGATACTTCAACCAATGGGTTATCTTATCTCCTAAGGCGAATGTGGTAGCTTTCAACCGAATATAATCTTAACCAATCCTAGGATGGCTAAGGTTGTCACAAACCAACTCGAAGTCTCGTAGGAATGCATATGGTTCCTCTGTAGCATTCTCATTGAACTTCGGCAACAACCCTAAGAAATGAGGCTTCAACTCAAATGCCTCAACTAGTATAACAGGCACGAGCCAGTTATTATTCTCATTAAGTGGTGGGTTGTAAGCATCCATCATCGATCTATCTAATCCACCCATCTCAATCACATGCCCCAATTGAGCTCTAAGTCTGCATTATATTGCTTTGCTAATGCTAACTGAGCAAGGATATGATGCAAAGTGTCCTCTTTGTGGTCCTCATCATCACTAGCCTGCTTCTTTGGAGGCATCTTCTTGAAATTCTCCTTACCTTCATTAGAAAAGGGTTTCGAGTCAGAAAGGTGTGAAGAATGTAGGCTGAAACCACCAAGGCAAAAGTCCTCCTCGGTGAGGAAAGAGGAGAAGGGGGGAGGGAGAGATTGGCATGTGGTAGACCAAACTCTTTATTAGAATAATAAAAATTGGACTCAAGACTAGAGTCATCTTGAGCCCAATGAGATCCATGATGAGATGTATCATGGTTCTCAGAAGACGATAAATTTGAAGTGTTCAATTACAAAAGGACCTAATTAAACACTGAATAAGGATGTAAGCTTATTCAGTGTACATTAGAAATGAAATGGAAACTTTATCTCAAAAAGAAATCAATCTCCATCTGATGATCCCAAATCTACCCTTAGTTAATCACGTCCAATTGTAGCACAGGTAAACATGGATCAATCAAAATCACTCAAGAATATGGAAATCAATTCAAGTGATGCATTTTTTACTTGGGGCAAGCCCAAGGTTGAACACAAGGAAGCTATATGGCTCGTATTGTAGTTAGACAACTTAATGCACAGTTTTTAAGATGAATATTTTTTGGTATTTTTATGAAAAAGATGCAAGTGCAAAAATGCTAATAAACTAGATTCTTTAAGAAAATCATGCAACTTAGCTAAATTAATTTTAATGGAAATGAATCCGATTTAGCCAACTACTATTTTTCCTGGAAATCTAATTCAATGATGCACATGAAACATATTTTTGTGTATTTTTAATGGTTAAAATGCATGCATGAAAAATTAACACTTTTTAGGGATTTTTTATGCACTTTTTACTCAAATCGAATGCAAAATTAATGAAACTTGAACTAGAATGAAATTAATGCAAAACACGCGTACTATATTTTTCTAAAATTTTCTGAGATAATACGATTTTCGATGAGTTTTGTACTGAAACATGGTGATTCTTATCAATTAATTTCTAAATAAATCTATAATCAATATCATGCCAATTAGAAAATACACCAAGTATGTATTTTAATATGCAATACAAGAGATTTGAAATTTTGTCAAAATGATGTGCGTGGATCCAGATAAAATGAAGTACAATAATCACTCAGAAATTTATTTCATGTAGAGGACATCTCCATTTATCATGAATTTTGGACAGTTTAGCATACTTAAACACACAATCTCTGAGTAATTAGTTGTGAATTTCATACTCTAAATGAAATAAATATCAATCAATTTCACTTCTAGATTTTTAGTAGATTAACAAATTCAGAAAAATGTAATCCAAAGTTTACATGATAGAAAATGAAATGGGGCGCTGTTTTTGGCGACTTCGGACGTGGGAGACGGGGCACTGTTTTTGGCGACTTCGGACGTGGGCCTCGTGTCCAAGGCTTCCTTTAAGGGAGATGTGGCTCGTCTCTCTCCGTGGAGGGCGTTGGCGAGGGGCCTCCGCGAGTGCGAGAGCCAGAGGAGAGGGTTGTTGTCAGGGGGCTTCCGATGGGGTTGAGGACGAGGGAGCGCATCTCTGAGCTGCTGCGTGGCGTTCTCGTGGTTGTCTCAGTCGAGAGTTCGGGGTGTCAACTCGGGCAGTCATTGGAGGTGTTCCTTCGGGTGAGGCCGGTTGGTGTCGAGAAGTTGGGTTGGTGGGAGGTTCGTCTGACTGGTAGGCGGCTTCTTCTGGAGCTGGTGGCTGCAGATGCGTGGGCGGCTATTCTGGCAGCTGGGTGCCGTAAGAAGGAGATCCCGGTGACCGAGGTGGCGGTGGTGGATGGTGAGGTGGAGTTGCGTTCTGGTGCGAAGGTGGGGGATTGGAGGCAAGAGGAGGGTCGACTTTCGGTGGAGGGGCGGCTTCCGAGCGTGACCCGCGCCCCGGGGGAGGGTCTTCGATTTGGTTCCATTTCGGCGGTGGTTTTTTCGAGGTTGCCGGCTGTATCTTTGCCTTGATTTCTGGCGGCTTCGGCACGGTCTGCTGGCGGAGGGGAGGCTCTGGGAGGGGGTGGGGCTCGGTCAGCTTCGGCCGCTCGTCTGGTGGAGGAGGTTGAGGAGGGGGTTTTGGCCCGAGGTGTGGAGGGGGTTGCTTTGGGCGTCGCTTCGTAGGGGGGGGGGGAGCTGCGAACTCTCCGCGGTGGACGTATCTTTGGGGGAGTGGGCTGTTGTTCCGGGGGGACGGGATTTTCATCTGAAAGGGGTGGCTGATGTGGCTGGGGAGGCTGGTTCGCCTGAGGGTGCGTTGGGTGGGGAGGTTCCAGCTAGGGGTAGGGCTGGTCCGGCTGGGGTGGAGCAGGACGGAGGATCTTTGCTGCTTTTGGAAGGGGAGTTGCCGCGGCGTTTTGGTATGGCGTATGAAAGGGGGAGAGGGAAGCGGAGGAGGGTTGAAAAGGAGGCGCGGGCTGCTCGAAGGGCATCTCTGGCATCGGGGGCAGATGCTGAGGTTGTGAGCGTGAGGGCGGCTAGCCTGTTGGTGGTGCGGAACCGTTTTACGGCTCTTGACAGGGACATGGCGCGACGCTTGGGGGTTATTCCCCCAAGGAAGAGGGAAGCTTTGGTCGCCAGATGAAGCTGTTATCATTGAATGTAAGGGGCCTGGGCCGGCCCGAAAAGAGGCTCGGGGTGCAGAATCTGCTGAGAGAGGCTGGTGCAGATGTTTTCTTGCTTCAGGAGACTAAGTTGCAGTCTTTGGATGACCAGTTGCGGCGGGAGATGAGTAGGGGTGGTTGTTCTCGTTGGCGGACAGGGGGGCTGTTGGGGCTTCGGGGGGGTTGCTCTCCGATTGGCGATCTGATTCCTTCGACTTGATGGGGATATCCGCCTCCCAGTTCACTTTGTCTGTTCGGCTGCGGCGGAGGGCGGATGGGATCTGTCTGTGCGTTACTAATTTCTATGGCCCGTGTCGGCGGCAGGACCTAGCTGGGGATCTGGAGAGTGTTGGGCCTGAGGCTGGCGACGGTATTTGGATCATTGATGGCGACTTCAATGTCACGTTGCTACCGGACGACGGACCGGGGGGGAGCGAAGGCTCTGATCCTGATCAGAAGATATGAGGCAGGTGGTTTGGTCTCTGGGGTTGTCTCTTGTAGATACGGCTGGGTGCAAGTACACTTGGAGGAACGTGAGGGCAAGGTACAGACTCGACAGGTTCCTGATGTCGGTTGAGGCAGGGGAGGTCTTCCCCTTGGCGAGGGCTTGGGCTCTTTCGAGGACTATCTCGGATCACACTCCTGTTCTATGGTTTTCTGGGGAGGAGCGCTTCGCTCGGTTCTCTTTTCGCTTTGAGAAGAAGTGGCTGTTGGAGGAAGGTTTCCGGGACATGGTACACGAACATTGGCGGAGTGTGGCGGTGGCGGGCTCGGCTATGTCGCAGTTTGCGGCCAAGCTCGAGTCACCGAGGCGGTTGCTGTTGAGTTATGGGAAGGATGTTGCTAGGAGGCGTCGGGCCGTCAGGGCAGAGGCAGAGGCTGGGATCAGCAGGTTGGACGAGCTTGATGATGATCGGGGTCTGTCTCCGGAGGAGGTGGAGGAGAGGGTAGCTTGGCTAGAGACTGTGCTTCGGGAGGACAGAAAAGAGGAGGTTCATTGGCGGCAGAGGGCCAGGCAGAAGTGGCTAAGGGAAGGGGACGCCAACACGCGGTTCTTCCATTCTGTGGCTTCCGGGAGGAAGAGAAGGAGTTTCTTGCATGAGATGGAGGTAGGGGGCCAAAGAGTTTCCAGCGAAAGGGAGATTGGGATCGGCTTGCGGGGTCATTTTGTGAGTGCCTCGAGGAGGGTGCTGGGGGAGGATGGCTGGGGTTGGTCGGGTCGGGGGGTGAGGCCGTTGAGTGGTGCCCAGGCTGATTCGTTAGTGGCCGAATTCACGGAGGTTGAGGTGCGCAAGGCGGTTTGGGAGCTGAATCCAGACGGGGCTCCGGGTCCGGATGGTTTCTCCATTTTATTCTACAGGGAGTTCTGGGATCTGCTAAAGGGGGACATCTTGGAGGTTCTGACTGAGTTCAGAGGGGGCAACTTGGGTTTTGAGAAAGTAAACAGGGCTTTGATTTTTTTGCTGCCGAAGAAAGATACCCCAGTAGGGGTGGGGGACTACATGCCGATTTCTATCTCCAATGGCATTTATTTTATTGTCGCCAAGGTGTTGGCGAGCAGGCTTAAAGGGGTCCTTTCCTCTGTGGTTTTGCCGGCCTAATCCGCATTCATTCCGGGTCGGTCTATGGCGGATGGAATCGTGACCGCTTCGCAGATTTGCCGTGAGTGGAAGAGGTCTCACAAAAAAGGGGCAGTTTGGAAGATTGACTACGCCAAGGCTTATGCCTGTGTCAGTTGGAGATTCCTTTGGTTAGCTATGCAGAAAAGGGGTTTCCCGGACGAATGGATTGCTTGGGTTAAGAGATGTGTCACCACTAGCTCATGCTCGGTGCTGGTAAATGGGAGGCCGGAGGAGGCTGGTTCCAGCCGCAGAGAGGGGTGCGTCAGAGCTGCCCACTTGCTCCCCTGCTTTTTGTGTTGGTTGCAGATTGTCTTGCGGTTTTGTTTGAGCGGGCAGTGGAAGAAAACTGGTGCGAGGGCTTCCGAATGGGGGACATCTCGGTCCCGGTGCTGCAATATGCGGATGACACGCTGGTATTCCTGGGAGGGACGGAGGAACAAAACCGCAACGCAGCAGTGCTGGTGGATGTTTTTGGGTGCCTCTCTGGGTTGCAGATTAACAGGCAGAAGTCGGTCCTTGTTCCTATGGGTTTGGGTGGCGAGGAGAGCATCAGGCTGGCGGAGTGGGCAGGATGCCCCTTGGGGAGACTGTCGATAACCTATCTGGGTTTGCCTCTGGTTGAGGGTAGGCTGAGGAAGTCCGATTGGGATTGTGTGCTGCGCAGAATGGAGGAGCGGCTGGAAGGGTGGAAGGCTGTGCCTCTGTCCAAGGGTGGGAAGCTTACATTGCTGAAGCACGTTCTTTCGGTCATCCCGACTTTTTTTCTTTTCGATGAGGTTAATGCCTGTTGGTGTTAGAAGGAGGATTGAGACCTTGATGAGATCCTTTTTCTGGTCTGATGAAAAACAGGCAAAGAGGGGGTTGCACCTGGTGGCTTGGAAGGACCTGGCTGTTCCTGTTGCAGAGGGGGGCCTTGGCGTTAGGGACGTGGAATCTATGAACAAAGCTCTGTTAGCCAATTGGGTGGTGCACATTTGGGGTTCCTCCAATTCGCCGGTCTTGCAGCTGCTGAGAAAGATTTATGGTGTTACTGGGGAGTTGGTGGTAGAGAGGAAGCGTCATGAGTCTTCCTTGTGGACTGGGATTCGTGCCGTACTTCCGGTGCTTCGGCCACTTCTTAGGCCGGTTTTGGGGGATGGGCTCCGTTTCCGGTTTTGGTTGGATGACTGGACGGGGGATGGGGCTCTGGTCTCCCGCTTCTCTCGGTTGATGGCGTTGACAGTTGATAGGGGAGCGCGGGTGTCGGAGGTCGTCGAAGATGGGGCGTGTGCGCCGAGGTTCCTTGCGGATCTATCAGATTAGAGGTTGGAGGAGTTTTTGAGGATGTTGTCTGAGATTCCCCCTGCCGGGGAGCTGTCGGGGAACCCAGACCATTTTGAATGGACTGGTGGTAGGTTCTCGGTGAAGGCGGCCTATCGGAAGGTTGCTGCGGCTTTGGTGGAGCGTGATGAAGAGCTGTGCGCTGATGTGAAGATGATTTGGGCAGCTAAGATTCCTATGTGGGTTAAGGTTTTCCTTTGGTGTATGAGGAGAGGTCGTATCTGTGACAAGGTGAGAAGAGGCAGACTGCTGGGTGGGACGGATCTAAGGTGTGACAGATGCAAGGACGAGTTGGAGGGTGTGGACCACATCTTCTTTGGTTGCAGGTCTTCCGCAAAGGTTTGGGAGTCGTTGGGGCTCACGTGGGTCCGGACCTTTGATGCCGATCAATTTTGGCGGTAGATTCGTCGGGTCGGCCATGGGTCTTCCGATGATGTCTCCAAGCCTTTTGCCGCACTGTGGGCTATCTGGCTGGGTAGGAATGATACTGTCTTCAAGGGGCAGCGGTTTTACTCTGAGAATGTTGTAGCCCACTGTAATTAGGGATGAGCATTGGGCTGGGTCGGCCCGGCTCAGCCCGAAGCCCAGCCCAAAAAGCCCGGCCCAGCTCAGGCCCAAATGAACATCGGGCTGGGCTTGGGCCCAATATTTAGGCCCAAATTTTTTTGGGCCGGGCTCGGGCTTGGCTCGGCCCAGCCCGACCCGGCCCAAGGGCCCGGCCCGAAGAGGGCCCGAACCATTTCCCATATCATACATGCATGAAAACTCCCACATATTTCATGTACACTCCTGTATCTCGTCTTCATACAATGTTTATAAATCAAGAAAGTAAAGTATGTGACATATGAGTTGCTGATCATTGTATTTCAATTCAGTATTAATTTTCCTTAATTAGTCTTTGGTTTAGATTGTATTCGTTATTCTTGGATTTGTTAGTATTTATTTTTCAATCAGCATATTTTCTATTATTGAACCTTTACCCAATATGGGTCTTATTCCCATTTTTTAACATGTAAGGTCTGGTGCACCTATTGTTAACTGGTTAAGTTTGTTTCACTCTTTCAGTTTATATACATGTGAGATATTCATGGTATCCGACATTGAGTGCACATGTGAGAAATGATATATCATCGGATTTGGTGGAATCGAATTTTACTTGTTTCACAAGTATTATGGCACATGTTTTAAACAAGGGATTTTATCACTTGTGCCCCTCCCAGATATCGCAATATCAGTTATACCCCTTATCTTTTTGGTAATATCAGTTGTGCCCCTAACTTCTTGCTCCGTCACCAGTTGTGCCCTTCCGTCAGATTGACTGTCAAAAATTAAAATAACCATGGTTTATTCAAACCATGGTGTGGTTAAGAAGGGTATTATGGTCCATACCCTTCTTCATCTTCTTCCTCCATTTGCTCTTCTTCCTTCTCTTCATAATTTCTCTCTCTTACTAACACCTTCATGCATCCATCGAATCTCTAAAATTTTTACATTTCCACGGACATATCACTCGTTACGGATCAAACGATGAATTTTATTGCATTTTTGGATGACTTTATGAATCAATTAGTCAAAAAAGTTATCAAAATTTAAGAAAAAAACTCAACTCCAGTTTCAGCTTCAGCCACAGGTGGAGGAGGAGGGCGGAAGGGACCGGAGGAGGCGCGGGGGCAGGGACAGTGGCGGGGGCGGCGAGCTGGGAGGGGGCGGGGCTGGGAGGAGGCTGCGCGGGGCAGGGGCGGGGGTAGGGGCAGCGGCGGGGGCGGCGGGCTGGGAGGGGGCGGGGGGGGGGTCGTCGACAGAAGCTGGAGCTTGCGGGGAAGGGGGGGATTGCAGGTGGGTTTCAACGGGGGGTTGCAAGAGGGAGGTGGGTGGGGGTCGTCGACAGGAGCACGCAGGGGGCCTTGCAGATCGGGGGCTGCGGGCGGAGGGGTCATCGACAGGAGTTGTAGCTTGCGCGCAGGGGTTGCAAGCGGGAGGTGGGTGGGGGTCGTCGACCGAAGCGCGCAGGGGGACTTGTAGACCGGGAGCTTGCGGGCGGGTTGCAGGTGGGTCCTTTCCCGAGGGATTGCGGGTAGGGGTGCCTTCATCGGGGGCTTGCGGGTCGTCGGGAGCTTGCGGCCAGTGGCGGGTCTGGCTTTGTCGGAAGTGCAGGAGGGGGTGCCTTCATCGGGGTTGTGGACAGGGGAGGGGGCTTCGCCGGCTGCGGGTCTTGCGAGAGACGGGACTTGCAGGCTGGGGGGAGGGGGGCTTCGATAGGGGCGGGGGAAGGTCTCGATGGAGCTTGGTTCTGGAGGAGGAATGAGAGGAGTAGGTGGTCGGTGGGGGGAGGAGGCGGAGGTAGTTGCCGGAGGATGAAGTGGAGGAGGAGGTCAGAGGAAGGGGACGACGAGGTGCTGCTGGCAGATTGGAGGAGGGAGGAGAGGCGGCGCAGGGCAGGGGCAGAGAGGGAGGAGGAGGAGGAGCCGGAGGAGGAGGAAGAGGATGGGCAAGAGGAGGAAGAAGAAGAGGATGAGGAAGATGATGTAAAATGACCTCCTAACCTTTTTTTAAAGTAATTCCGCCTATGTCCTCAAAGTTAACGGCCGTTTGCACTGTGGATGGACGGTCACTAACCCGAGGGGCACAAGTGATAAATTAGCAAGTTTTGAGGGGCACAACTGATATTACCAAAAAGATAGGGACATAACTGAAATTGCGATATCTCAGAGGGGTACAAGTGATAAAATCCCTTTAAACAAATTTAGCTTGTGTAACTTGAATTGAGATTAACTTGAAACAAAAGACTCAAAGTTAATAGTCTCTAACGGGTGGCGATGGGCCGGCCCGGCGCAATCCCGGCCCAAAGGAATTGGGCCGGGCCTGGGCTTGGGCCGAGCAAAAAAAAATTTTGCGGGCCTAAGCCCGGCCCAAGGCCCAAAGGAATTGGGCCGGGCCTGGGCTTGGGCCGAGCAAAAAAAAAATTTTGCGGGTCTAAGCCCGGCCCAAGGCCCAAGTTTTTTAAGCGGGCTTGGGCCTGGGCCCTTCAAGGCCCGGCCCAGCCCGACCCATGCTCATCCCTAACTGTAATGCTTTGTATAATTTTTGGGTTTCAAACTGATGTACTCTTTACTTTATTAATGAATGCTTTGGTGTGGTGACTCCCGCCTCGGGAGGGCTCCCCATGCTTTTACTAAAAAAATGATAGAAAATGAAATGATAAAAATTGTGCTATCTTTAGATTTGAAAATAATGTCCAAAAATAGTCCAAACTGAGAAGGACTCTTTTAGGGTGTTCTCTGTAAATACACAAATAAATTTAAAATAAGCAAAAAGTGTGTGATCGCTTCTTCATTTACTGTCAATTTATGCTAGGGTGAGATGCACGTGTGGAGTCTAAGATGCTAGGGTGACATCTTCTTCTTCAATCGTAGCTTCCCATGAGAAAAAGGAATTGCCCCCCTCTTGGAAGAGATCGTGGTGGCGACGAGAACAAGCCGGTGGCCCTTGCGGCTGCTCGCGGAGAAGGTCGTTAGCAATGGCGGTGGTGCTGAATGAGAAGGAGATGTTCCCTCAGAGATCGACGATGAAGAGATGTCACAGATTGAGGTCGAGTATGGAGGAGACCCGTCGAGAGTACTCAGAAGCTCGAGGAGGATGACCCCTGAAGTAGCTTCTTGCAAGGAGCTCTGGTATACTGTCAAAGGACCTCGACTTGCTATTGTAGTAGAAGATGATTGCTCGACGAAGTACTCCTCGCTATGAAGCTCGAATGGGTGCTAATGGTGGTACTTCTCCAACGAGTTTCTTTGCTTTGGGTTTGCTTGTTGTTCGAGCGTGAAGTAGTTTCTGTCAAACTAAGGTGGGATGCTTGTTGTGAACCCCCTCTTAAAGGAACTCCTCTTTATATTGTTGTCTTTGATTCAACACGAGTGCAACTGGAGATTCCTCTTCGATGAAACCTGATGTCAAGCGGTATGGATGTCCAGGAGCTTGTGCAGATCCATGTGATCAGAGCTATTGACGATAGACCCAGGGATGGTACTGCTTTTGGGTACATGCAAGTGATTCTAATGTCCTCTCCTCTCAAGATTGGGAGCTCGGAGGAGATGAGGCGTATGAAAAAGGGGAGTGGGATGCATGCTACAGCCAAGAGCGTGCAACAATAACGTTGGGTTGCAAGTTCAACTGCTGCGTGGGAGGTGCCCTTCTGGTGTAACCATACGTGTAAGGAGCAAGGAGATGGTTGCGGTGTTGAGTTGCAGATGTAGATGATGGTGGAAGGAAGATGAGGGTTATAAATGTAGTGGGTGCAAAGGAGGAGTAAAGAAAAAGAGAGGAAGGAGAAGAGGAAGAGAGAGGAGAGAGAAGCATGGTGGATGTGTACAAAGGATCCCCTGTTGTAACAGGTCCTTCTATTTGTTTAGCAACTCAATTTTTTTTATTAGTCGAATGTTGAAGTCTCAAAAATCAATAAAATCACCATTAGATCCAAAATGGGTGATATATCCATAAAAATGCGAAAATTTTGGCGATACGATGGATGGAGGTGTGGTTAAGAGAGAGAAATTATGAAGAAAAAGGAAGAAGAGAAAAAATGGAGGAAGAAGATGAAGAATAAGAGAGATAGGATTTATCTAATATGGATGGTGAAAGAATGCCTGGGGGCGGAGCTCTGTTCGTGCTCCTCAATCGTCGCATGATGTCGCGGCTAGACGGAGCTCGAGCAACTCCAGCAAGATGTTGTAGCAGAAGGTGTGCACCTCCTGGATTTCGCCTACGAGGAAGGGGGGTTGTTGCTCTTGTTAAGATAATTATATATGTTTTTATGTCTATTCTATGTTATTATCTTTTGTCACGACTTAGCATGTAACCCAAGGACTTTTCTCCTATATAAGAGAGCCCTCGGTCTATTCTAATGCATGAATAATTCTTCTCCCAACATGGTATGCATGAATAATTCTTCTCCCAAAATGGTATCGGAGCAACGGTCCTAGACCGGGGTTCCCGTATCCCACCCAAAACCCTAACCCTACACCTAGGGATGAGCGCCAGGCTGGGCCGGGACCTGAAGGGCCCAGGCCTAAGCCCACTTAAAAACTTTGGGCCTTGGGCCGGGCCTAGGCCCGCAAATTTTTTTTGGTTCAGCCCAAGCTCAGGCCCGACCCAATTACTATGGGTTGGGCTTGGGCCGGGCCGGCCCGGCCCATATTAACCCATTATATATTATTAACTTTGAGTTTGTGTTTAAAGTCAATCTCAATTCAAGTTAGACGAGCTAAAATTGTTTAAAACATAGGCCATAATACTTGTGAAACAACTAAAAATCAATTCTACCGGAGATGATTTCTCAATTTATACAAGTCCACTCAATGTTATATACGATAAACGTCTCTCGTTACAGAAATTGAAAGAGTGAACCAAGTTTCCACAGTTAACAACAACAAGTGCATCAGGCACTACATGTTAAAAAAATGGGCATAATGCCCGTATTGGGTAAAGGTTCAATAATAGAAAATATTCTAATGGAAAAAACAAACACTAGAAAATTCAAGAATAACCATCAGAATCTAAGCCATGGACTAATTAAGAAAATTAATTCTGAAATGAAATACAATGATTATCATCTCATATGTCCCACACCTGACTTTCTTAATTTATAAACATTGTATGAAGATAGGATACATGAACAGAGTGTGCTTGACAGGTGAGAGTTTCCATACGTGTAGGATATGAAAGGGTTCGGGCCCTCTTCGGGTCGGCCCGTGGGCCGGGTTGGGTTGGGCCAAGCCCGAGCCCGAGCCCGACCCAAAAAAATTTCGGGCCTAAAATTTGGGCCTAAGCCCAGCCCAATGTTCATTTGGGCTTGGGTCGGACCGGGCTTTTTGGACTGGGCTTCGGGCTGGACCGGGCCGGCCCAGCCCAATGCTCATCCCTACCTACCCCCCCCCCCCCCCCCCCCCGCGCGCGCCACGCCGCCTAGCCATCACACCCAGAACCTGCCACCGCCGCCGGGAGGTGTTCCTACCCCTCCAGGTCGCTGCTGCGGCCTCTGCCGCCTGCAGTCTAGGGCACCGCTGCGGCTGCCCTTCGTTCCCCGGGCGCCGCTGCGGCCTCAGGTTCCGCCTTAAAGGGGCCCCGCTGCCGCCGGTTTTGGTGCAGTCCATTAGGGCTGTCGTGGAAGATCCTGGAGGTCCGTGCACAGACCTAGGCGCGTCAGAAAGGAAGAAAACAAACTCTGTTGCAGCTGTTCTTCAGGCACATTTGATGACTCCGATCTACCGCTCGAAGGCCCAAAAGTTCGAGGAGGTCGGGATGGTTGTATGAGTCTACACATACAACCTATCTCTTCTATGGAATTGTAGACAAAGAACTTTCATTATATCCCTCAGTCGTTACGTGTTTCGTGGCTCTTTCGTATCATGTCGGAAAACAAGGGTGACGTTTTCTCCTCTTCGAGTGCCTTCAAAGGACCGGCCCCAATTGTGAAGATGGATGGGACCAATTATGAGCTTTGGTCTATGCAGGTCCGTACCCTCATGTAGTGCCACAATAAGGAGCACATATTGACTGACTCCGAGCCAGCGGACAAGACTGGGGTCAATGCAACATGGAAACAAGATGATGCTTATGCACGCATATGGCTCTCCGAGACACTGACTACGGAGATAGCTAATGATATTGTGAATCAACCCATTGCTAAGGCCATGTGGGATATACTTGCGGATACATATGGCCGGTCGAAAAATGAAACTAAGATACTTCAATTGCAGTTCGGTATCTTCTCGACCAAATAGAATGGTCGCCTGCCCCATGCTCATTTCTCTCACCTGCGGGGCATGTTTGAGAGATTACACAGTTTCATGCCCATCACTACCAGCACGGAGCAACAACAGGCTTATCGAAATGCCACAATGACTGGTGTTTTTCTATCTTCTCTTGATCCAGAGTATGATGCAGCTCGTACTCAACTTCTGACTGGAGAGACTATTCCACCAATGGAAGAGGTCTATAAGCGCCTGAGCAGGATTACTACTTCATCGACCACTGCACCGACTACTCCTTCGGTTATGGCTGCTACTAGAGGCAGGGGAGGATCATCTCACTTTCGCGGTCGTGGACCTCGTGGTCGAGGAGGTGGTAGACATCGTTGCCCGTGTACTCATTGCCATCGTCCAGGCCACTCCGAGGAGACATGCTTCCATAAGCATGGCTATCCAGCTTCAGCACGAGTTGCTGAGCAGACAAAGATTTCCGTAGCACCTACGTCAGACACTCGTCTGGATGACATTGTATCCAGGCTCCGTGAGATGATGACTACTCCAGCATCTTCGTCTCCAGGTACCACAGAGGCTGCAGCATCCGCCAGAGCGTCTTCTAGCTCTTCAGGTACTCATTATGCGTTCACCAGTAGTTCATATTCGGACCTGACAGATTGGATTATGGACTCCGGGGCATCCCATCATATGTATGGCGACAGGATGCAATTTTCTACCTACAGAGCTCTTTCACCTAGTAGATCAGTTGTTATTGCCATGGGGTTCGCTTGTCCATTGTTGGTCAGGGGAAGATACCTCTTGCACCTTCGCTCAGTCTTCAGAATGTCTTATATGCACCTGATTTTCAGATGAATCTGTTGTCAATTAGTCAACTTACAAAAGATCTCCACTGTCGTGCCATATTTGATCCATCCTCTTTTGTGTTTCAGGACATATTGATTGACAGGGTGATTGGACATGGCCGTGAGCAGAGAGGCTTGTATAGGCTTGCCTTACCATCATGCGCTGGACTTGCTATCCTTCCTTCTGGACCCGTTTCACCACTACTCTGGCATCTTCGCTTTGGGCATCTTCCGCTGCAGAAGCCGTGTCATGTTCTACCACAGATATCCACCCGTACTACATTGAATTGTGAAGCATGTCAGCTTGGGAAACATCATCGCTCTTCCTTTCCGAGTTGTCCGAGTCGTCATAGTAGTCGGTCGTTCGAGTTGTTTCATTTTGATATTTGAGGTCCGAGTCGTGTTCCTGATCATCAGGGACATCGTTATTATATGGTTGCCGTCGATGATTATTCTAGATTGTCATGGGTGTTCTTGTTGAAACACAAATCTGAGGCAGGTGCTATCATTAAAAAATTTCTTCTGGAAGTCAAAAATATTTTCTCTACAGATGTCAAATTCATTCGTACGGATAATGCACTGGAATTTACAACTCTTCACTTATCTGAATTTCTAAGTTCTATGGGTATTGTTCATCAAACTTCATGCAGTTATACTTCACAACAAAATGGTGTGGCGGAACGAAAACATCGCCATCTTCTTGATGTCACGTGCACATTGTTGATACAGAGTCGTACCCCACATTCTTTTTGGGGGGATGCTGTTCTCACCGCTAGTTACTTGGTTAATCGTATGCCGTCTACTAGTCTTGGAGAGAAGGTTCCTTCTTGATTGCGTTTCCCGAGAAGGATCTATTTTCTCTTACTCCCAGAGTCTTTGGGTCTGTGACATTTGTCCATGATTTTACTCCTGGTCGTGACAAGCTCTCACCTAAAGCGGACAAATGTGTGTTTGTCGGATATTCTTGCACCCAAAAAGGGTATAGATGCTTTGATCTTGTTGGCAAAAGATACTATGTGAGTGCTGATGTTACCTTCTTTGAATCCATTATGTATTTCTCTCCCACAGGTGACAGGCTATCCAATAGCACTACTGGAGAGGAAATTGTTGTTCCTCCTCCACCGTCTCTTCCACCAAATGGATCTCATGGTACTCAACACCAAACACAACCACCACCACCGCCACCTCCAGCTATTCGACAACGATTCCTATCTTTGGTTTACACTCGTAAGTCAAGTACTTGCACCTCTGCTCATAGGCCGTCCACATCATCCAGCACGCCACATGTATATCATGATAATATTGTTTCAACTGATGCTACCGGTGTTCTTCATGGCATACATGGTGAATTAGACCACTAGGACAGTGGGGATGATGATCTTCCTATTGCCCTCACGAAGCCTCGACGCAAGTGTGCTACCTACCCGCTTGCAGCACATGTTTCTCTAAATCACCTATCTGATTATTACAAGAGGTTCGTAGTGGGACTCTCCGCAGTTACTATCCCACGTACTTACACAGAGGCATTACAGGACAAGCAGTGGCACCAGGCAATGGAAGAAGAAATGGCAGCGTTACGGTCTCGAGGAACATGGAGCATTGTTCCCGCTCCCAATGGTGCTCGATTGTCAGTTGTAATTGGATATTCTCCATCAAGCACAATGCATATGGTAGCGTGGATCGCTACAAGGCAAGGCTTGTGGCACGAGGGTTCACCTAGACTTATGGGGTGGATTATCAGGACACGTTTTCTCCAGTTGCGAGACATTCGACACTGCAATTCCTACTATCTGTAGCAGTTTCAAAGGATTGGCCGTTATATCAGCTTGATGTCAAGAATGCCTTTCTCTATGGTGACCTTCAGGAGGAGGTATAAATGCAGCAGCCACCTGGGTTTGCTGCTGAAGGGGAGTCCCAAAGTGTGTGCAAGCTACATAAGGCGATTTATGGGCTGAAACAGAGTCCGAGAGCTTGGTACCAGAAGCTATCGGAGTTGATTGGACACCATGGCTTTGTGAGATCTACTGCGGACCACTCACTGTTTGTTCAGAAGACAGAAAAAGGTACGGTTGCCATTCTTGTTTACGTAGATGACATTATTGTTACAGGTGATGATGCTCATGGCATTCGACTAGCCAAGGAATTCCTAGGTCAACAGTTTGTGACTAAGGACCTTGGTACCCGTCGTTACTTTCTGGGGCTAGAATTTGCCAGAAACCAGCGTGGTCTAGTGATGACTCAAAGGAAGTTTGTGATGGATCTTCTTTCTGAGACAGGTATGACCGGATGCAAGCCTACCACTACACCTATGGACCCAAGTATGAAATTATATGACAAGGATACCGAGGAAGTAGATAGCAGGAGATACAGAGAACTGGTTGGGAAGCTGCTATATGTTACTATCACCAGGCCAGATATCCTGTTTGCAGTGAGAAAAGTTAGCCAGTTCATGGAGCAGCCCAGAAAGGTGCATATGGATGCCGTTTACATGATTTTGAGATATTTGAAGAATTCACCTGGTACTGGTCTATTATTCAGTAGGGATACATCTCTGGAGGTGACAGCATGTGCGGACGCCGACTATGCAGGTTGTCCCATAGATAGGAAGTCCACATCAGGATTTGCAGTCTTTGTTGAAAGCTCACTTGTCTCGTGGAAGAGCAAGAAGTAAACTGTAGTAGCCAGATCAAGTGCAGGATCTGAGTACAGGACCATGGCACAAGGAAGTACAGAGATGATGTGGGTTAGATCGGTCTTAACTGATCTTGCTATTGAAGTACCTCTTCCAATGCGACTCTTATGTGATAATCAAGCTGCATTATTTATTGCTAATAATCCTGCTTTCCATGAGCGAACAAAGCATATTGAGGTGGACTGTCACTACACCAGAGACATGATAGAGAAAGGGCTCATAGCTACCTCTCATATTCCGACAGGGGATCAAACAACCGACATCTTCACCAAGACTCTATCTCGAAGTCCATTTCAGAAGTGTCGTTCCAAGCTGAGCATGATAGATATATATGCTCCAGCTTGAGGGGTAGTGTTAAGATAATTATATATGTTTCTGTGTCTATTCTATGTTATTATCTTTTCTCAGGACTTAGCATATAATTAACCCAAGGGCTTTTCTCCTATATAAAAGAGCCCTCAATCTATTCTAATGCATGAATAATTCTTCTCCCAACAGCTCTAGGGTGCTGACCTTCTGCTGTCACCAGATGCATATCTGAGCTCTCTCCTCTCTCCTTTGGAAAATGGCAGATAAGGTGGAAAGACGAAGTGACTCTCAGTTATGATGTTTTTTGTCAAGTCCTGAGGGGGTGTTCGTTTGGAGGATAAAGGGGAATGGAATAAGGGGAATAAGCCTCCAACACGCTTCCCCGTGGTATGACTATTCCCCATTATTTCATCTTATTTCACTCTTATTCCTATCTTTATCCCACCTTACCTACCTTTATTTCACCTTATTCTCCTTATTCTTATCCTCCAGCCGAACGGAGAATAGACCCTTATTCCCCATCCTTATTCCTGCTTATTCTCCTACCGAACGGGCCCTGAGAGCGTGGCTTCAAGGGAGGTAGTTAGGGATGAGTAGAGAGTGAGGAGGAGCGATTAGCAAGGCGTAGTCGACCACGAGAAACGTGAGCGTGCAGTTCTATGCGAGGGAGGGTGCATGAGGTGAAGTGGGAAGATGGGTTTCGTATGGAGGTTGAGGAAGATTCTGGGGTGAGTGGAGAAGGCTGGAGAGTTGACCCATGGGTCAACTCTCAAAATGTTTTGATTGGCTAGGAAATGAAGAGGAGTTGAGGGGCGCTGAGGTGGATAAGTGGGTGCAAGTGCCCAATAGGAAGATGCCATGTAGGCGTTGACGGGTGGATATGACCTATAAAAGAAGAAATAAATACGAAACAAATAAAGGAGAAACTCAAAACAAAGAATGACCAACGTAAAAGTTTGGGATCTAAATAAGATCTAAAACTTTCATTGAGGGCTCTAAATGAAAATAAGAAGTATATACAAAATATGGATTTTTATAGGTATTTTAATGAATTAAAACACCATTTTTTTGCAATTTTGTATCTTTATTTGATTTTTAGTAAAGAATATAGACAAAAATGTGATAAAGAACAAGAGACTTATTTACACACAAAACTATTTTTTTATTTTTAGTAATAAATAAATGGAGAAATAAAAATAAAGAAAAAAAGAGTATAAACAATATATACAAAGTTACAACACGCTTTTTTCCAAGGCCCTAAATGTTGGTTTCGGTCACCATTTCGGTATCGACCAAAATAGATTTTCGGTGGAATTTCGATCGGAATTTCGGTCATTTCGGTCATTTTTTGTACTAGGACCCCCATATTTCAGTCATTTCAGTCGAATTTCGATTTCGACTGGATATCGATATTCGACAGAAATTCGACCGAATTTCGCTGAAATTTGAGGCCATGCTTTTTTCTATGATTTTTAGATTTTGATTTTAATGTATTTTATTAAAACATCAAACAAAGAAAATAAATTAAAAAGAAATAAATTAAAAAGGGTTAGTTATTTACATGAAATGATAAAATCAAAGTTAGTGAGTATTTGCAACATACAATTAGGTTCCTAAATCGACGTTTTACAAACAAGTTCCAATTTTAGTGAAACTACTTTCGTTGGATATTGGATAGATAATTTTATAACTTGAACTTTGAAGGTGAGTTTGGTCATTTGGAGTTCATATAGAGCGGTAATTCAACCGAGAGATTTGACTTTATGGTTTTTTCAGTTCAAAATATAAGAGTATATATTCAAGGTGGGAATTGTTTTGTATTTTTGTATTTTTACATACATTTTTATATATATGTTAGAAAAGAATCAGCTTAAAATGAGTTAGTATGGATTTATTAAAATCATGGGAGTTTGGTTATTTATAGATGATTACTTACAAACTATATTCAATACATTATTTTTCTATAATTTTTATTTTCAATTATTTCATGTACTTAGTTACAAGATAAATATATAATATTAGTTCATTTTATTGTAAGCTGCATTTTGTTCATTTATTGATTTTAGAGGTATTTATTTGGTGTTTTCTTTAGGGATTCAAGCTAAAATTAAGATATTAACATGATGGATCACATATTCATCATAAAGCCGGAGTATTATTCTGCATTCAAATTTTTTTAATATAAAATGCAAATATTTCTCTTGACTAAGACTCAATGTCCTTGAGTTTCCATCTCTTGTAATTTGAATTACTAGAATATAGGATGTTTCACATATGTCATTCATCTCAAATTCATTGCCCATTTTCTCTTTAATTTCATTGAGCATTCCTATGTCACTATCCGCGAGTAGAATGTCATTTATATACAATGACATGATAGCAAATTTTCTCCTACTCTTCATGAGATATATTAGCCAACCCTGCTTAATTGTGGAAAAAGGCTTTGTTGTTGTTGTTGTTATGTCTTCATGATACAATTGTCCAACTTATTTGCAACATATCCTAATTGGATAACTTTCTTATGAAATTTGAGATACCATTATTGTGAAGACTGTTTTAAGTCATATAATGATTTTTTTAAGTTACAAACCTTTTTCTCCCGACCTTCCACTTGAAACCCATAAGGTTGTCGCATATACATCTCATCTCTTAATTCTCAATTAAGGAAGAATGTCTTCACATCCATTTAGAATAACTTCAAATCCATATATGCGACAATCACTAAGATCATCTGAATTGATGCAAACTTAACAACAAGAGAACATGGCCTCAAATTTAAGCGAAATTCAGTCGAATTTCTGTCAAATATCGATATCCAGTCGAAATCGAAATTCGACTGAAATGATCGAAATATGGGGGCCCTAGTACAAAAAATGATCGAAATTTTCGTCGAAATTCAATCGAAATTCCGTTTCGATCGATCACTGAAATGGTGACCGAAACCGACATTTAGGGCCTTGCTAGAGAGTAGGTTTCTTGAAAGTTTATTCTAACTTGCTGGGCATAATCTTTGATGACTAATCTTGCTTTTATTTATCAATAATAGTATTTATCAACAATACCGTCAACTCGATAATTTTTTTTAATATCTACTCCGGCAAATCACATAACTCCCCATACACCATTTTACTCAATTGAGTCCAACTCATCCTTCATGACAGTCGCCCATGATTGTGACTCATTCAAAGCCATTGTTTCGTCAAAAGATATGGGATCTGTACATTCCGTTAAATCCTCGTCTATGGTATAACATGATGCCTCACATCCATTAAAATGATAATCGTCCATCCATGTAGGTCGTGTTCTGGATCTTTTGTTGCTAACTACTCGTGGATTCAGTGGGTACACACACTTCCTCTAAAGGATCATCATTGTTCATAGGCTCATTATTTATGTATGGGTGATCAATATCATCCATTAATTCATGTCTTATCTCTAAGCCGTCTTCATCGTCCTACGAGACAATTAGAGGATCAAGTTCCCTCTACTTTATGCTCTTTTTCTTGATATTTTCAATGAAGGTTGCATCATAACTTTCGAGTAGACCTTTTGATTCGTGGAAAAAACTTATACCCTTTAGAATATTTACTATATCGAATTTACACTTTAATGTCTTGAATTCTATCTTGTCTATAAGTTGACTAGGTATCAAGACATGTGCATCACATCTCCATTTCCAGAGACGACACAACTCGGGTTTTTCGCCATTCCAAATTTCATATGGCGTTGATTTTACGGACTTTGTGGGAATCATATTATGTATATAGTTAGCGGTCAATACTACTTCCTAAAATTTCATTGAGAGACCAAGATGTCACAACATGTACCTTACTACATTCATCAGTGTACTATTCTATTTTCAGCTATACTATTTTGTTGTGGTGTATAAGGCATCATAATCTGCCTACAAATTCATGCTTGAATACAGTGCTCCTCAAACTCCTTTAAGCTATATTCTCCACCTTTATCAGTTCTAAGAGTCTCGATTGATTTTCTCAATTTTGTCTCTACTTACATGTGTTTCAAAAACTTCCGCCTTTCTTCCTAAGAGATAGAATAATAACTTTGAGTAATAATCAATGAATGTTATGAAGCATTCTTTATTTTTATGTGTACTGAAACTTAAAGGTTTGTTCGCATGGATCAAATCTAACAATTCATTAATTGAATTCATATTGAGAAGAGTTTTCTCGTCATTTTACCGGTAAGATAATGTTAACAAGGAAATGTTCTTGCATTTTTAATCTTAGGCAAAAAAATTGAATACAGTGCTCCTCAAACTCCTTTAAGCTATATTCTCCACCTTTATCAGTCCTAAGAGTCTCGATTGATTTTCTCAATTTTGTCTCTACTTACATGTGTTTCAAAAACTTCCGCCTTTCTTCCTAAGAGATAGACTAATAACTTTGAGTAATAATCAATGAATGTTATGAAGCATTCTTTATTTTTATGTGTACTGAAACTCAAAGGTTTGTTCGCATGGATCAAATCTAACAATTCATTAATTGAATTCATATTGAGAAGAGTTTTCTCGTCATTTTACCGGTAAGATAATGTTAACAAGGAAATGTTCTTGCATTTTTAATCTTAGGCAAAAAATTGAATTTAATCATTAGATCCATTTTAAAAATTTTCAGATGACCCAGTTTCATATGTCATAAATCATAATCAGATGAATAATACATAAAGTACTTAGAAACCACATCTATTGATTACCTAGAACTTGTTACAGGAAGGTAAAATAGGCCATGCTTGGATATAAACTTTCCCGCATCATAGACCTTGTTACTCTTTCCTATAGATATGTGTTTCTTATAGAAACTAACTTCAAAATCTTTCTTGAGTAAAACTGGAACAAAGATGAGCTTTCGGTTTATTCCTAGAGCATATAGACATCATGAAGTACCATTATGATATCTCCCAAGTCAAGCACGTATGTCGGTAACGTCTCAGTCCTCAAGCTTGTTCCGTTATTTGGGGATTACTTGCCCAGACAACATGTTGAGCTTGGACCCAATTGGAGCTCTTAACCACATCCCAAATTGCTTAAACTCAGGTTATCTAATAGTAGCTCCCACTACTTATATGCTACTACCACATTTTGTAACTACTCAATGGCCCATGACCTATTCATAGTAACAGTGGAGGCTTCACCTCTTGGGTAGCCCTTTCTTCCCAACTCTACGGTAGGGGTGGCTCCACCTTTTGGATAGTCCTTTCCACAGAGGAATATACTCTGGTACCATCTGTAATGTCCTAGGCCCTAAGACCAGTATGTTATCAGAGATTACTAGTCCATACAACTTGTTGAGCTTGAGCCCAGTTGGAGCCCTTAACCACAACCCAAAATGCTTAATCCTAGGTTATTTAGTAGTAGCTCCCACTACTTATATGTTACTACCACACTTTGTGATAACTAGATGTGGTGGGTACTATGTTTGGGGTGCTACAATGTCCCAACATCTTCGACATCTAAGTAGGTGTTGTATCCCAAGAAGATCCTCTATTCTCATTTGTTCAATTTTTTGAAGTCCACTAGCCCTTCCTTTGTATTGGCAATGTGATAGATTGCAGTGCACCAAAGTCAATCCACCACCCATTGCAGTCTATGGCCGCAAAGTTGTGCTTTACGATAGCCGTGAGTCAATATTTCTTCTTGTCTTTATTGTCAAGCGCTTTAGAAATTCTTGACTTTTTCTTATTGGTGCAATTGACCCTGAAGTGACCATATTTGTTGCAATCGTAGCACTCTCAACTTTGAGTCTTAATCATTCTTAACCATTAGGGTCTTAGACTTAATATACTTAAAGTGGATGTATCGAGGATATACATGTTAATATTGTGGGTAGAATCTCTGTACTTAAATCGAATATTACCAGCACCTCACTTGCATGATTGCCCGTATTTGGTGACTGAGTCATCATTTCGCCTAAGGACCTGGGATTTGAGTGCTTAAATTTGGACCCGATTTAATGATAATTGAGAATGGGAAGAAATCTGGAATCAATTCAAGAAACCTGAGTGTCAGCACGAAGCCGGTATGGGGACAAGATTCCTTGTACTAACTTGACTTGTCCTCGGTGACTGTGTTTGTTTATAACCTTAAAAATTATGGATCAATACGTGCCAACTTGGTAAGAGCTGAGAATCTTTGAGTACAGTTCATATGTCTCAAAAAATCAAGAAAGAGCTCAATATTTCCAAGAATATTCCACCAAATGAACTGGTTAAACTGGAAGCACTCCCAAACTTTTGGGTGTCCACTTATACCAAGAGGAAGTAGGTCACAATATCGCCTCTTCCTACTACAATTAGGCCACCAAATAAGAGCCATGTGAGTACGAAAAAGGACCATGCATCGTAAATGCTACAAATCTGGGTGTAGAATGTATATTAGATACTCACAAAAGGCACACCCCAGTGCATCCCAGAAAAACAAGTACATACGGTCCACACTTCTTGATGGATGTGTTGATAAAAAACGGCGAAGCCTTCTCCCACTATAAGTAGGGTTGGCTACATGGATTTTTGCTCAAATCCATGTTGAAAAATTCGATTATTTTTTACGTTGGTTGTCGACTATCTATGCAACCCCCACAATGGGGGATTTGAACCCTGGCCTTTTGGGTGGTAGGCATACTGCACTACCATCAGACCATTTAAGGGGGGATTCTTGACAAACGTGTTATCTACATAAAAAATACAAGTGTGTTTATGGTACTTGAGTGATCCCTTGTCCAGTAAGAGGATAGAAGAATAAGACACATACCTACTCTTTCCATAATTAGTATTTTTCATTCTCACATTTTTGAGTTTGACAACTAAAGAGACTGTCGATTGAGTTGAGACTTGTCTCTGAAAGTAGAGTTGAGGTTGAGTCCCTAAGTTAGCCTCATAGACTAGGATCTTGGACGAAGCACATATTATACACTTAGTATGGCAATCAAACGTAATGGCATATTTGTTACTATAATGTAAAATAAGCGTGTATGAAATCTAGGTACTTTAAGTTTCTTTTAAGTGAGAGTTGAGCGAGACTTGACCTTGAGTAGTTCACGAAACTCAAGACCTCATCAATGAGTCTTGTCATCACTTCACAATCAGGAATTCAACCGAAAAATTCTTTATTCACTTCTTCAAATAAGTGTTTGCTAAGGGACTAGCAAAGTCTAAGTATAGGGGGTGATGAATCTATGATTCGTCATCTTCATGTCTTAATTTTAGCTTGAAACCCTAAAGAAAACTCCAAATAAATACATCTAAATTCAATAAATTAACAAAATACAACTTGCAATAGAAATGTACTGATATTGTGTATTTATCTAGTAAATTAGTACATGAAATAATTCAAAATAAAATTCACAAAAAAATAAAGTGTTGAATATTATTTGTAAGTAATCCCCTATAAATAACCAAGCTCCCCAGATTTTAATAAATCCATACTAACTCTTTTTAACTTAATTCTTTTTCTAACATGTATATAAAAATGTATATAAAAAATACAAAAATACAAAACAATTCCCACCTTGAACAGATGCTCTTAGGTCTTAAAACAAAAAAGCCGTAAAGTTAAACTTCTCACTTGAATTCTCGCTCCATATGAACTCCAAATTCACCACATTCACCTTGAACAAGTTATAAAATTATCTATCCAATGGAAGTGGTTTCATGAAAATTAGAGTTCATTTGCAAAATGTCGGTTTTGAGACCTGATTGTATGTTTTAAATATTCACTAACTTTGATTTCATCATTTCATGTAAATAACTAACCCTTTTTAATTTATTTCTTTTTCATTTATTTTTTATGTTTTAATAAAAAAACATTAAAATCGAAATCCAAAAAATCTAAAAAACATAGAAAAAGGTGTGTTATGACTTTGTATATACTGTGTATACTCTTTCTTTCTTTATTTTTATTTCACCATTTATTTATTATTAAAAATATCAAAAAAAAATAAATTTGTGTGTAAATATGTCTCTAGTTCTTTATCACATTTTCTTTTGGATATATTCTTTATTAAAAATTAAATAAAAAATACAAATTTACAAAAATTGGTGCTTTAATTCATTAAAATATCAAAAAATTCATATATTGTTTATACTTCTTATTTTGATTTAGAGCCCTTAATGAAAGATTTAGATCTTATTTAAATCTCAAACTTTTATTTTAGTCATTATTTATTTTGATTTTTTATTTGTTTTGTATTTATTTCTTCTTTTATAGGTTATATTAACCGGTCAATGCCTATGTGGCCTCTTCCTATTGGCCACTTGCACCCACTTATCCACATCAGCGCCCCTCAACTCTTCATTTCCTTGCCAATCAAAACATTTTGCGAGTTGACCTCCAACCTTCTCTACTCACCCCACGATCTTCCTCAACCTCCCTACGAAAACCCATCTTCCCATTTTACCTCGTGTGCTCTTCCTCTCTCAGAATCGCATGCCCACATCGCCATAGGT
The DNA here is from genome assembly GCA_037367405.1 of Ottelia alismoides. Lineage (NCBI taxonomy): Eukaryota > Viridiplantae > Streptophyta > Magnoliopsida > Alismatales > Hydrocharitaceae > Ottelia > Ottelia alismoides. Next base: position 209,655 of record JAZKJV010002012.1, on the reverse strand, counting down.
CGACCATGCCTTGCCAACATCTCCTCACGCTCTATTCATCCCTAACCGCCTCCCACGAAGCCACACTCTCAATACTTGACGAAACTCATCAAAACCAAGAGTCACTCGTCTTTCCACCTTATCTGCCATTTTCTAAACGAGAGAGGAGAGAGCATGGGCACACCTCTTGTGACAACAAAAGGTCAGCACCCTAGAGCGACGATCCCCTTCCTTGTAGGCGAGATCCAGCAGGTACATCACCTTCTGCTGCAACATCATGCTGTAGTTGCTCGAGCTCGGTCTAGCCTGATGTTGAATGACGACTGAGGAGTACGAACAGGGCTCTGTCCCCAGACATTCTTTCACCATTCATCTCAGATAAATCATATATCTCTTTTTCTTCATCTTCTTCTTCCTCTATTTTTCTCTTCTTCCTTTCTCTTCACAATTTCTCTCTTAACTACACTTCCATCCATCAAATCGCCAAAATTTCTGCATTTTCACGGACATATCACCCATTGCAGATTTCGTGGCGATTTTTATTGATTTTTTGAGATCTAATCAATCGATTAATCAAACAAATACAAGAAAATCTATTGTTGCAATATGGGATCCTTTGTACACAACCACCCACGTTTCTCCCTCATCTCTCTTCCTCTTATCCTTCCGCTCTTCTTCTTCACTCCTTTGCACCCACTACATATATATATATCCATCCTCTTTCTTCCACCATCATCTACAGCTACAGCTCAACGTTGCAGCCATCTCCTTGCTCCCTACATGCACGAATACACCATAAGAGCACCTCCCACGTAACAGTTGAACCCACAGCCCACCGCTGTTGTTGCACGCTCTTGGCTCCAACACGCATCCCACTCCCCTTTCACGTACACCCTCATCTCGTCCGAGCTCCCGAGCTCGAGAGGAGAGGACATAAGCATCACTTACATGTGCCGAAAAGCAGCACCATCCTCGGGTCTATCGTCAATAGCTCCGATCGCATGGAGTTGTACAAGCTCATGGACATCCATACCGCTCGACATCAGGTTTCATCGAGGAGGAAGCTCCAGTTGCACTCGTGTTGAAGCAAAGACATCAACATGAAGTGGAGTTCCTTTAGGAGGGTGTGCACAACAAGCATCCCACATCAGTTCGACATCAATTTCTTCATGCTCGAACAACAAGTAAACCCTAAGCAAAGGAACTCATTAGAGAAACACCACCATTAGCACCTATTCGAGCTTCACGGCGAGGAGTACTCGCATGGAGCAATCATCTTCTAATACAAAAGCAAGTCGAGGTCCTTCGACAGTATAACAGAGCTCATTGCAAGAAGCTTCAGCGAGGAGCCGTCCTCCTCGAGCTTCCGTTTGCTCTCGATGAGTCACCTTCATATTCGACCTCCTTCTGCGGCATCTCACCATTGTCGATCTTCGATGGAACAACCCCTTCCCTTCAAGCACCTTCGATCGCGAGCCCACGCACCACTTCCCCTTGCGAGCTGCCATCCAGATATTCGCAGCTAGCGGCCCTTTCCCTGAGCAGCCGTAGGAGCCACTGGCTTGCGGTGCCTCGATGCCGGACTTCTCACGTGCATCTCACATGAGTGGTACAAATTGCATGTCAACCCCTGTAGGAAGCAGTAATTAAAGAAGTGCTCAAACGATATTTTGTTTATTCAAATTTTATTTGTGTTTTCACAGAGTACACCCTTTCTTTGAGCTTCGATTTGGACTATTTTTGGTCATTAATTTTCAAATCTAAAAATGGAACGATGTTTATCATTTTGTTTTCTATCATGTGAACTTTGGATTACAACTTTGTTAATCTACTAAAAATCCAGAAGTGGAATTTATTGATATTTTCCTGAGGCTCATAACTGATTCATAACTAATTACCTGATACTCAAAAAATTACCATAAATTCGGAGATTGTGTGTTTAAGTGTGCTAAACTTTGTATCCAAATTTCATGATAACTGGAGATGTCCTATGCCTGAAATAAATTTCTAAGTGATTATTGTATTTGATTTTTGTCTGGATCCACTCTGCAGTGGTTGCATGATAACTGGGTTCGAATTCCACTCTTGCAGTTGTTGCGTTAGGTAGTCGACGGCCAGCGTAAAAAATAGTCGAATCTTTCAACATGGATTTGAGCAAGAATCCATGTAGCCGACTCTACTTATAGTGGGAGAAGGCTTAACACATTTATTTTTGTCTTTGATCCACACACTTCATTTTAATGAAATTTCAAATCCTTTGTATTGCATACTAAAATACTTATTTGATGTGAATTGACCTTGGTTATGGATTTATTTAGCAATTAATTGTTAAGTACAATACTCAAAAATTCATATTATATAAGAAAATTATAAAAAATAGAGTAAGCTTGTTTTGCATTGTTTTCATTCCAGTTCAAGTTTCATTAATTTTGCATTCTGTTTGGGTAAAAAAATTGCACAAAATCCCTAAAAAGTGTTGATTTTTCATGCATGCATTTTAACCCTTAAAAGTATACAAAAATATGTTTCACGTGCATCATTGAATTAGGTTTCTAGGAAAAATAGTGGTTAGCTAAATTGGATTCATTTCATATCAAAATTAATTTAGTTAAGTTGCTTGATTTTATTAAGGAATCTAGTTTATTAGTATTTTTGTACTTGCGTCTTTTTCATATAAAATACCAAAAAACATTCCTCTCGAAAATCGTCACTAAGTTGTCAAACTAGAACCCGAGCCATATAGCTTCCTTGTATTCGACCTTGGGCTTGCCCCAAGTAAAAAAATTACATTACTTAAATTGATTTCCATGGTCTTGAGTGATTTTAATTTATCCTTGTTTACCCCGTGCTACAACTGGACTAGATTAACTAAGGGTAGATTTGGGATCATCACTCCTACACCACTTTTGATTGGAAAGAGACTCAATAAGAGCTAATGTCCTGTGAAGAGGTGGAAATCTCTAGATGTTTCATATGCCCAAATGGTGGGAAGTGTAATGTATGTAATGATGCGCACTCAACCTGACTTGGCTTATCCAGTTAGCCTAGTTAGTAGATCTCAAAGTAATCCCCAACCAACACATTAGGAAGCTGTTAAGAGGATTTTTCAATATCTGAAAGGAACTGTACATCTGAAACCGATATATCAAGCTGAATCACTTGAGGTAGTAGGATACTTCAATGTTGATTTTAGAGGGAATGTGGATGATAGGAAATCTACATCGGATTACCTTTTTATGTTTGGTGGAACAATCAAATCTTGGGGTAATAAGAAACAAGGATGTGTATCTATACATACACCGGAGGCAGAATATATTGCATGTAGTATGACCACCACTCATGCAGTTTGGATTGAATGCTTTTTGGAAAACTTAAGCTTGAAATTGGTCAAAGATCCCATTTAAAAGTATTGTGATAATTAAGTTGCAATAAGCTTGATCAAGAACCCCTTGTAATGGTCTACTGGTTGAAGCAGTGGGCTCCCACTCCAATGACCACAACCCCCCTCCCCCCCTTAACTAGTTAAAAAAAAAGCTTGATCAATAGTGGGGCTAATAGTTCTAAAAGAATATACATTGAAATCCAATATCACTATATACAAGATATATTAGCAAAACAAGAAACTACAGTAATCTACATACCTACTAGTGACATGTTAGCTAATTTTCTAACCAAGGGAATAATAGCCAATACCTACAATTAAACATTTTGTTTAATGGGACTCTGGATTGAATGAGTCAAGGAAAATATTTTCCTTAATAATGAACCTCATTGCTGACATCTTTATACACTGCATGAATACGGGAGTGTAAAAGCTTTGACCACTGCAGTCAACTAGGAGATGTAGAACAACCTCTGATGACCACGTGGTCAAGCAACCGCCGGATCGGGTCTCGTGGGAGATGTAACCATCTGGCATAGGGGAAGGGGAGGACGACACGAGGGTGTTCACACCCTATAAATACCTCATTTCGGACGGGAATGGATCATCAAACCAGATTCACACTCGCCAATCGGGAGGCCCTTCCCATCACAGTATTTCGTTGTCTCCCTCGAGCTTCATTGAACTAGTTGTACCACGACATATCTCGATCCTTCACTCATGACATTGGATTTACGTGAAAACTAAGAGGAAATACACTACATATAAAAGTTTTTTTCGTGGAGTACTATTTGCTTTGAAGATGTCTTTATAGTGAAACGGTAGAGTGGGAGTCAATATCTCATGCTAGAAAACATGGAACTTTAGTATCGTTTTCGAGTCAAACTACAGAATGCACGGCGCGACGGAGATTGAATTCAAGTCGTTTGGAAATGTGGATTCTTCACTTTTGTACCGCTTAATCAAGAAATACATTGTTTGATCATGAGAAAAAAATCTCTATCATATTTAAAGAAGAATTATTGAAAGTGCAGCCTCGTTTTAATAGAAATTGGTGAAGAACCTGGTTCGTCGACGTGCCATAATATGAAATAATCCAGGGCATTTTATATACTAGTTGAAAGGAGGGATCACGGAAGAGAACACAAGAAAGAAGAACGTACCGAGGGGGCCACCCACTTATGAGAAGATGAGCTATTCTCTGACGAGAAGATCTCTAAAGCTGGCAATTATGGTTGTCGAATTCTTTGAATTTTTGTAATTATTTTTACTTAAGGCAAACTCGCCTTTCTTTCCAAAAAAGAAGAAAGTAATACAACTGAAATGTTAATTTAGTCAGAAATGTTTTTGTCGTGTGCCATTAACAGATTAGTGTAAAAATAATACAGGATTTTGAGTTAATTCATGTCTAGAATGTTTAGAAATGTTCTTTCAAATATTTGCTATTTAGGAGTTTTTGGCTGCTCTTGCAGTTTCTGATGTTCTATTTGTTGGATTTGCGTTTACCAGTGCGAGTTCTGTGTGTGCTTACTGCTGACCATGTTTGGATATGTGCCGGGCATGATTTACGCTATTTACGTGATTGTGACAGTTGATCCCGACTATGGTCGGTACAGGGAGTACTATATTCCCATCAGCACATACTGAGGAAAACCTCTATCCTGCTCTCCTTTGATCTTGCTTATACTGTTGTATCATATTGTATTCTCAGTTTGTAAATGTTGCCGATTTGCATGAGATATTATTTAAAATTCAGATCTGTGAATATTCTGAGTTGTGCTGAAAAGGAATTGAGTACTGAATTGTATTGTCGGGGGAAGCTGTTGGGAGTTGGAGCATTGGCCATTCTTGATTATAACAATGGTGTATGGTTGGGTGGAAGTACTTTCCATATATATAAGAAATATGAATTTCACCATAGGCAGTTTATGTGATGTTTAAAGTGGCAAAGCAAGACTAAGTAATGTCAGCTACATAGATTCTTGCTCAAATCCATGTTAAAAGACTCGAGATGTCAACTATATAAAGCAAACTCCACAAGGAGGGATTTGAACCCTAGTCTTTTGGGTGTTAGGCACACTGCACTACCACCGGACTATTTAAGTGGGTACATGTGATGGCTGAAGTACAAAGGAAAAATTAGGTCCAATTTATGTAACCTCATCTCTCTCAGGTTGTTTCAGTGTAGTCAAATTTGATCGTAAACAGACAATTAAATTATATTTAAATTCATTAGATGGTAAAATCTATAAAAGAAACCCGCATGGAATTATTTCATGTTGCGGAAATAGAAATGGGATCATAGTATAGTAGGCAAGATGTTGATTGATTAGAGTTCAGCTGTCTTACTGAGTGGCGTCAGAAATTCTCTTAGACTGGTTTAACATTACGGTCTGAATGAGTAAAATAGTTGGTCTGGAGGGGTAATGGCATCATGAAGATGTCTAGTTTTCAGCTGAAACAAAACCTAATTCCGAAGATAAAAATGAGCGTATATAAATCTAAGAATACTGTGTGGAGAATTCTTTTGTAAAGCACTGATGGTGCTGGGATTTTGTACTTCTGTGATGGATGATTGGGTTTGCAATCAGCAATAAATATAACCAGTTTTCTCTCTCTTTTTTAATCGGATCTGAAAGGGGTGGTTAGGTGGAAGGAATGTGAATAATAGGAGGCGGCTCATTATGACTTGTATTAGCATATTTACTCAGCAGATTATGGAAACAAAATGAAGTGTGTCTTGCTGTGTGACTGAGAGATGGATGGGTTTATATTTGTTTCAGTGAATTTCTGTAGGATTTAAGTTGCCTATGAAGATCAACCATCCTTTGACTTTATTGATGATCTGATCTTAATTCTCACAGGTTGAAATTAAGTTGGCTAGGCTTGATTGAGCTCATATGATTCAGTAGCAAGTTTCTAGATTTGTAATCGACATTTTTCTGAAAGAGGTCTTCATTCAACATGCTAGATGATGTTAAGATGAACAAAGGACCAACCGATTTATCATAGGGGTTCATTACAGCATTTACAACTAACTGGTCGACTGTGATATCTATCTTCTTTCTCCATCAGTGTCTCCTAGGACCAATTAATTTAATTGTAGAAGCTAATCATGCCAGTAGTATTTAAGGTTGCTAGTTTTATTTTTCTGAAAAGCAGGATTAAATTTCCAACCCCAAATAAGGTTGAGAAATTTTAGTAGTCTGCCCTTTTCAAAGTGTCTTCTCTACTACATGGAGATGAATTCAGGCTTTATTTACAGGAAACAGATCTTATTGAGTGAATTTGGATATTCTCTTTTACTGCTGGAACTTGCAACTTCAGATCCAAAACTATACTAATGATGGATATTCCAGGACAGCTCCATTTTGCCATTTAGTTGCCCTTTCTTTAGTGTTTTTAAATTGTGGAAATTTTTCGAATATAGAACTTGCTGTATAATTAAGAAAAATGAGCAGGAAATGGGTGATAAAGGTTCACCATTATGCTCGTCAATCTTAGAAAGTTAACACAAATCTATCAGTTCACAATACTCCCTTTTTTCAGAGGATGAGGAATGTGTGACTCAACTACATATAACTTTCATGTTCATGTATCCTATAAATTTTGTACCCACAAAACTATCATTGTCAGGTACATTCAATGATTTTTGTACCTATAAAATGATCCCATTAAACTTGCACCACGATTCTAGATCTAACATTTTTTTCAAATAAAAAAAGGAAATTTTTGTATTTAGACACCAACATAAGTTTTCCCCCTCCAGTTTCCCTCACCTCCACCAATTATCAATTTATCACCGCTTCCTCCAAATATATGAGCTCCTGGATTTAGTTTGCATACTTTTTTTGTAAATACCGAGTTTATGAAAATTTTTTGTAACGTCATAATTTTACAAGGGTACTCATGTGAAACCCATTAAATTATTGGAAAAATCATGATCAGATGGAACGTGGACTATAGCCATATAGACCCATCTGTCACGGTGACATTAGCAGGATGTTTTTTCGTATAAAAATCGCATGCATTTATATTTTAGGGTATACCAGATATTGTTTTATAAGGGCAATTTTTCACCATCCACCTACAATACAAAGATAAAGAATATTCTCATTAATTTTGATTCCTTACTAAACTTCATCTCGTAAAAAATATTTAAAAAATCAGTCCCAACAAAATCAGCCTACAAATCAAGCCATTTTAGTCAGTTGGTCGGTTTCTTTTGCAAGCTTGCTTTTGACCCTCATGTGTGTGCATGTATAAAGAGGGTTGATCCTCTCGTTGTAACAGCGTAAGAGCAGATAGTCTGAATTATTAGATTCTACTCATCACACATCGATTGATTGGAGGAGAGATATGGACAGAATTTAATAGTTCAGACTCACTGCTCTTATGCTCTCACAATTTGAAGCTCTTACATGATCAGTCTTATATATAAGGGGAAATGGGTTGCCTCCTTGGAGGAGCTAACTTTGTTCTCCCCGCCTCATTTTTCATTTTTTTTGAAAAATGAATTCGTAGAAATTCATGACTATATCTCCATATTATGTCATTCAAGTTTTGTGAGAAACAGATACTCCTACAACCTCCATCTAGACAATTATTTTTTAACGGTAGCAAAATTGTTGAAATCGATCACATTCGAATGGAGGTAGAGTTGAGTATTGGGTCGGGCCAGCCTGACCCGACCCATGTAGCCCGGCTGAATCCGAATCCGTAAATAATTCTGGCTTGATAGGCCCCAACCCGGAAGCCCGATAACCCATCCCATTAGCTTAGCCCGTTTCAAGGGTTCAAACTGCCCGACCCATTAACTCGACCCATTACTTCTGCGTATGATGAGTGATGATAGAATTCATATGGATATTTAATTCTAAACATATTGATTTAATTAAATTTAATGATCATCATTGTTATCTATACCGTCAAGATAATAATTTTACCATGTCATACATTTAATGGATAAATATCATAAATAATTATATTACACTGGTAGTATATTCAACATATTTAGAGCACGTTGTTGTACATGGTAAATTCATATCATGAACATGATTCCTTGATATTATCAATGTGGTAAAACATATTTGCATGTGTATAGAATATACATTTTTGCTAGAGGATGGGTGATGTATTTGGAAGAGAAAAATCAGCTCAATATGTCACGGAGTTTCAATTGGGTCGGCCCGGTTTGGGTCAGGCTTGGGCCTAGATTTTGAAAAATAAGACGGGCTTAGGTACGGCCTGTTAGCCCATATACTAAAACGGTTTGTGCTAGACCAAGTCAAAATCAACCCGAACCCGACCCATGCTCAACCCTAGATGGAGGCCACATGAGTCTCTATTTCACATGAAAGTTGAATGATATAATATAGAGATATGATAATGAAAATCCATGGAAGTATTTTTCAGAAAAAGGGAAAAATGGAGCGAGAGAAGTCAAGTTAGCTCTCTCTAGGGGGCATCCCCATTTTACCCATATGTAGGAAAAAAAGGGACTGCTTGTTACCCCCTCCCATTTTTCTGTAATTTTTTTATTTTTTTTGAAAAATATCACAATGATGTTCATATGTATCCCTCCAATATGTCATTCAAATTTCGTCAGAAACGGAGACTCCTATGCCCTCCATCTAGAACAGGTAATTCAATGATCTAAACATTGTTGTAATTGACCTATTCTACATGGAGGATATAGGAGTATCTGTTTCTAATGACATTTGAATGGTATATTGGAGATATATATATATAGATGAATAACATAATGATATTTTTCAAAAAAATAAAAAATATGGGAAAATGAGGCGAGAGGGCCCCATATAACCCACCCACACACACACGCACACACACTCACACACACATATGAGGAAAGGATGCTTACTTTGTGAAGTAGGTAACCTTACCTACTTCACATCCATTTTTAACAATTTTTATTTTTAGAAAATGCCACCGTGGATTTTCATAACTATATCCCTCTAATATGTCATTCAAATTTCGTCAGAAACAGAGACTCTCACGGAATCCATCCAGACATCCATTTTTTAACGATCACAGATTTGATCTATTTTACCTGTTCTAGATGGAGGCCGTAAGAGTCTCTATTTCTAATGAAATTTGAATGACGTATTAGAGGGATATAGTTATGAAAATCCACGGTGGTATTTTTCAAAAAAATTGCTAAAAATGGATGTGAAGTATGTAAGGTTACCTAGGGGGGAGGGATCCTGCTCCATGGAGTAGGTAACTTACCTACTACATCCTCCATTTTTGCCACTTCTTTTTCCTTTTTCTTTTTTTGAAAAATATTTCAATGGATTTTCATAACTATATTCCTCTAATATGTCATTCAAATTTCGTCAAAAACATAGACTCATATGCCCTCCATCTAGAACATGTCGATTACAACGCACCTAAGACCGTTAAAATTAAATGTTCTGGATGGAAGATATATGAGTCACTGTTTCTGACGAAATTTAAATGGCATATTAGAGAGTTATGAAAATCTATGGAAGCATTTTACAAAAAAATAAAATAAAAAGAAGTGGCAAAAATGAGAATGAAGTAGGTAAGTCACCTACTCCATGGAGTAGGATCCATGTGTGCGCGCGCACGCATGACGTGTGTGTGTGTGTGTGCGTGCGTGCGTGCGTGCGTGCGTGCGTGCGTATGTGCGTGTGCGTGCGTGTGCGCGTGCGCGTGTGTGCGTGTGTGTGCGCGTGTGTGCGTGTGTGTGCATGTGTGCGTGTTTGTGTGTGTGTGTGTGTGCGTGTTTGTGTGTGTGGACGGGGAGACTGTTCTGGGTAACAATCAAGTTGGCAGTTACATGAAGCAATTTCTCTAAATTTTTTTATTTTTTCAAAATTCTACCATGTATATTTATCTATATATCCCTCCTATATGACATTCGAATTTTGTTGGAAACAGATATCCCGATGCGCTCCATCCAGAACAGGTCGATTACAACAAATTTGGGACCGTTAAAATTACTTGTTCTAGATGGAGGGCATATGACTCTTTGTTTCTGATGAAATTCGAATGCTATATAGGAGAGATATATAGATGAATATATATATGGTGTAATTTTCGGAAAAAAATAATAAAATAGGGGAAATTGTTCAGCTTCCCTTTTTCTATGTGTGTGTATATGAGAAAAGGGAAGTTACTCCGTGAAGTAGGTAACCCTACCTATTTCATGTCCATTTTTCGTATTTTTTTTGCTTTTTTTAAAATACCACCATGGATTTTCATAACTACATCCCTCTAATATGTAATTCAAATTTCGTCAGAAATAGAGACTCCTATACCCTCAATCCAAAACAGGTCGATTACAACAAATCTACGATCGTTACATGTTCTGGATGGAGGGTATACAAGTCTCTGTTTTTAATGAAATTTGAATGACATATTAGGGATATATTTATGAAAATCGATGATGGTATTTTCTTATAAAAATAAAAAAATTTGTCAAAAATGGACATGAAGTAGGTAAGAATATCTACTTCGTGAAGTAATCTCCCGTTCCTCTCTCTCTCTAGATATATATAGTGAAAATGGGGTTTCCCATTGGAGGAGCTAACCTGGCCTCCCCTGCCCAATTTTCTCATATATTTTTTTATTTTTTTGAAAATACTTCCGAGGATTTTCATCATTATAGCCATATATTTTGTCATTCATCCTGCGAAATAGAGACTCATACGACCTCCATCCATATGTGGTCGATTTCAACAATTCTGCAGACGTTAAAATGACTGTTTAGATGGAGGTTGTAGGAGTCTCATTTCTCACAAAACTCGAATGACATAATATAAGGATATAGTAATGATATTTATAAATTCGCTTTTCAAAAAAATAAAAAAATGAGGGTGTGGGGAGCCAAGTAGTTCCCCACTTCCCCCTCCCCTGGGGGGGGCATGATGGAGGCCATAAGAGTCTCTGCTTCACACAAAAATTTATTGACATAATAAAGAGAGATAATAATGAATACACAAGTATTTTTATAAAAAATAAAAAATATGAGAAAATGAACGTGTCATTTTACCCATACACATGCATATAAGATTTCCTTCCAATAGAACACTCTTTTTTGTAAAAGAATACGATGACTTTAGTGGAATACATATACAAATTATATAATAATGTGCAAATTTAAAATTTGTATTATAATGTGCAATTTTGTGTATGATTTTATATTCATTGTGTACAATTATAATATAAATTATATACGTATTCTACTAAAGTTTTTGTGTTTTCTACAAAAAAGAGCGGCCATCCAAAACTCATAAAGGACACATCCTATTGAAGAGCCCCTTATATGTAGGGAAAAGGAGTATGCTCTCACCTTTTTTCCCGTATTTTTTATTTTTATGAAATGAAACCTAGTTAAATTTAGATCACAATATGTCACTATGATGTCATTCAAAATTTGACTTAATTTAAGACGCGCACGCACACACATAGGGAAAAAAGAGCATGTTTTTGGGAGTATGTAACTTACATGCTCCCACCCTTCTTCCCCATATTTTTTTCTGAAATGAAATCTAATAGAATTTAGATCACAATATATCACCATGGTATCATTTATAATTTAACTTAATTCGAGACTTTTATCCCCTCCATAAAGACTGTCAAATTTTAACAACTTCAAAATTGTTGAAATGGACCCCCTCCGGATGGAAATGTTAAGAATGCTCGTTTTACATAAAATTTGAAACACATATTCTACTTATTATTCTATGTAAATCCCTCTGATTTCATATCAAAAAATAAAAAATATAGAGAGCATGCTCTTATATGCTCCCAAGGAGCATACTCATTTAATCCACACACACACACACACACATATATATATATATATATATATATATATATATATATATATGGTTAAATGGGGCTGCCCCCTGGGAGTAGCAACCTTTGCTACTCCCACCCTTATTTTTCCCTCATTTTTTTATTTTTTTTGGAAAATAAAAATTTGTAAATTCATCATTACATCCCTCTAACATTCTATTAAAATTTCGTTAGAAACAGAGACTCCTACGGCCTCCATCCAAACATGGTCGATTTAAAAAATCCTGCGACCGTTCAAAAAATAACGTTTGGATGGAGGGCCTAGGAGTTTCTGTTTCTGACGAAATTTTAACAGAATGTTAGAGGGATATGAATATACAAATTTTTATTTTCCAAAGAAATAAAAAAATGAGGGAAAAAATAGGGGTGGGAGTAGCCAAGTTGGCTACTCCCAAGGGGCAGCCCCATAGGGGTGGGAGTAGCCAAGTTACACACACACACACACGCGCGCGCGCGCGCGCACGCACGCACGCACGCACACACACACACACACGGGGTTGGGGAAGTTGCACCCGGGGGGATATAAAACTGCACCCGGTCATTTTTTTCATTGATTTTTTTTACTTTTGACATGAAACCTAGGGGGATTTAAATCAACATATATCATCATGATAGCATACCAATTTCAACTAAATTCAACACTTCTATCATCTCCATCAAGACTATCACATTCTAACGATCTCATGATTATTGAAATTGACCATATTTAGATGAACATGCTAGGAATGTTTGTTTTGCATGAAATTTGAAACACATATTCCACACAATAAATTAAGTAAATATCCATAGATTTCCTTTTAAAAAAAAATCAAAGATCAATGAGAAAAATACCCAGATGTAGCTAGTTGGCTACACCACCCGGTGTAGCTTCCCTTTTCCCTATATACATATATATTGTTAAAATGGGGTTGCACATGAGGGGAGCTAACTTGACTCCCCCAATACATTTTATTTAATTTTTTTTGAAAAATGCTTCTGTGATTTTTCATCATTATATCAATATATTATGTCATTCAAATTTTGAGTGAAATAAAGAATCATACAACTTCCATCTAGACATGGTCGATTTTAACAATTTTATGATCATTATAAAATGTATGTCTAGATGGAGGTGGTAGGAGTCTGTTTCTCACGATACTTGAATGTCATAATATGGGGATATAGTGATGAATTTCCACTAAATCATTTTTAAAAAAAGGAAAATAGGACAGTGAGACAAGTTAGTTCCCCTAGGGGCAGCCCCATCCCCCCCCCCCCCCTCTATATATATTTATAAAGAGAGAGAGGACCCTTCCAATAGGACACAATCCTTCCCGAGCTCATTAAACTGCACGTTATAATACAAACTGTGTATTCTACAAAAGTTGTCGTGTTTTATACAAAAAGAGAACGACCTTGCTGAACTCAGTTAGGCCAGCTCCTATTCGAAGGGCCCTCTATATATATTGTCATGGTACAGAATATTTCACCGAACACACGAAACAAATACATTGCCAAACACACAATACGGAGACATAAAGCATAGAATTTCGATAAAATGGGCATTTATCATAAAGGATTGTATTGTTCGTATCACATCACTATGAACATGCCCTGACGAGAAAAAAAAGAGCCACCAATACCTTTCTATGGCTTCTAAAAAACAGGAGTGCCGTCCAACATAAACGTATCTGTCTGGAATGGTTTCCGAGTTAAGAATCTGGTCATGAGAAAAAGGTTTGCAGGGTCATTTCACATGTCATCATTCCCAGCTGGTTAAGAGATAATTAACAAACGAATCAGTATTCAATCATAGCGAATCAACGTAGACAAAGATGCATTTTTCCCAAGGCATGAGTATTGATACAATTGGGAAATGATGCGTAAAAACCAAATTATTGTGTTCAATCAACAGCGAAAACAAAATATGCACGGAAGCCTGCAATTCATGATGCATTGCAGGTAACATGAATATTCTACTTAACAGAAGACGAGAAATTTTAAATATTACATTAACAGGAGTCATTCAACACAAGCCATCTCCATATGTAACAAGGTGCAAGAATCAAAGACGACGGATGCATGATAGTGCACCTTTCACATGCACACACAAACCTAATCCCAAAATTCCTTCGACAAAGTGCTGCTGTGTTTCTCCTCACAAGAACCCACCCCCTCAGCTCACACAAAATGAAGAAAACTGTCATCAAGGTGGTGTTAAAACTATAATTCTTCGACATCAAGGCACATAAAAAATGTGTTCAGCCCTAAACGGCACTCCATAAGCATGGTGATGTGTAATTAGGGTGGTAGCAAGCGGTCAGCAATGAACGAAAGGTGGTCTGTGGTGAAAACATTGTATTGTTCGCAATGACCAATACATATCAATACAGAAACCAACTTGCAGCAATGACCAATACATGTCAATACAGAAACCAACTTGCAGATATTCAGTCGAGATACAAGATTTACACAAAAAAACCTCTTCTAGTTGAGGGAGAAAAGCACAGAAACTATGATATAGCCCCGCCTCTCACAGGCAGCTAGGTTCTCTTGCGACAAGAAGGTCCTTGATAACACATAGCCGACTAATGCTCTGATCAGATAAGAGACAGACAACACTAGCCAACATCGATCTTAACTAGAGATCCACCTCAACATGCTTATGATATCACGTTGGACTAGATTAATCGCAAGATTAATAGCATCTTTGCAATCGCAATATATCTCCATTGGAAGATTGATGGTGATCCATATATCTTTTAAATCTGCAGCATTTCTGGGACTCCATGTGCCGTTTTACAGTACTCAACCTTGGCATTTTTTACTTCACCATATAGTGGGGTTTCCTCTAAAGTAAATCGAGTAACCAGTACAGTGGTGATCATCAATAGATCCCACTAAGTCAGCATCTATGTTGGTTCCAGGGTTTACCTCCTTTCCTTTGTTATAGGCACGTTGCTTGGATTTCCTTCGAACAGGCACCTATAGACTGTTTGATTAGATATGTGGCAGTACCACTTCATCGCATTCGCCTCATTTGTACTGTTCGATCTGATGAAAGTAAAACGAATGGGTATCCCAACAAGCTTTTGATAACATCCCTTGCGAGATTTTCCATCCTGCAATCTAAATCTTGTGATTTGCCTCACAAGGTACAACATTCCGGATGTTATCGGATCCCATACATTTTACCCGAATCCGATTAGGTAAAGTGGGTACAACCCACTCAATGAATCAACAAAATATGGCTCAAATGGTTTTATTAATTCACATTATGGACTGTCAACAAGCATGAAATATTTAATTAGTCGGCTCACCCAAGTGATGAGTCGACTAATCGGAACGACAATGCCACATTTCCCAGATTCAGCTGATTCATCCAAAAGATGAGTTTACTAATCGTTGGAGTCGACTAGGAGCAAGGATGAGTTGACTTACATATGAATAAGTAGATCAAGGGTCCTAACAAGCCAGATTCGGTGAATGTTTTGCCATGGTTATTGATGTGGTTTTCTCTCGGTTAACTTGCATAAGTTATAAGTTGACTAGGACCCTCTTAAGACGATTTATTGAGGTTTAAGTCAACTTAAGAGGCATTTGTGATTTTTAGACCTTGTTTTTAAGAAATGATGGGATAAGTTTCCATGATGGGAGGAAGGGCCCATTCGAGAGGAATGGAGGAAGCGACACTTGGGGTCTCGGGGGTGGGTTAAGGCAATCGGGGCGGGGCTCCCCCTCATCCTGAGGTGGTGGCTGGAACTCCAGGGTGTGAACGGGGATATCGGGGGAAGTCCCCTCTGCAGCAAGGGGTGGCTCATGGTGGGTTTCCGGTCATGTGAGGGGGGCTGTCGGAGTGGAGGGAAAGGAAGGCGTTGATCGGAGCGATGTCCTCGCTGGCCGTAGGTGCTTCAGATGTGGTCTTATAGGCCACTTCGCGCGATGGTGTGTGCTGAAAAGAGCGGTCTGCTACGGTTGTCGAAGAGAGGGGTACATCTGCATGGACTGCCCTGTATCTGTGCCCAATCGACATGGGGGTGGCGGCACGAACTTGAATGGCATGGAGATTGAGGCGAATCAGCGGGATCCCGTCGATGGAGTACTCATCGTTGAGGGCACCAATGACAATTTGCGGAAGGTAATGGAGGTTCTGGAACTCGGTCGAGCAGTTGGATGCGGTGAGGATGGGATCTGGTTGTCCGATACAGAGCTCTGTGTCCGAGGGCTGGAGGGAGCAGAGATCTAGGAGTTCCTCTCCAAGGGAAGCGTGATGTTCCCTCAATCGATTATTTGGCGTCGGCCCCGTCTACACGACGGGGCATTGGCTTCTTCTCCGGTGCGGTACGTGGAAATCTAGAGGCTTCCAATTCGGTGCCGAAGATTGGACACAGTGAGGTCTGTGTTAGGGGAGTTTGGTGAGGTGGAGGTCGTTCTCCAGTCTGGCCTTCGACCTGGTGAAGGCTGGGGCATGGTCGCATCAATCACGGGGAGTGCTTGCCAGATCCCTGCGGTAAAGGTGTTTCGTGTTTGCAGACCTGTGTTTCACCTCCGCCTCACCCGGGTGGAGGTGCCATCCCAGGTGCGGGGGAGGGGTCGAAGGATGGGAGGATTTTACCGATAATGGTGGGATCCCCGACGACGGATGGGTTTCCCCGAGATGCTGACGTGGAGCGGGTGGTCACCCCTCGCTTCCACGGGAAGGTGATGCGATGATGCGTTGGACTGCTCGAATTCTGAGGGGCATGATGGCGGTTTGAATTACTCTCCGAATGTGGCGGGCGATTCTTGTCATCCTGGCGATCGAGGTGGTATGGATTCGGGTCGGGTTGGTCCGATTGTGGATGCGGTCATGGTATTAAAAGGCGCGCCTCGAGGCGGTCGAGGCGTACGCCTCGAGGCGAGGCGGGCCTTTTTAGCCTCGAGGCGTGCGCCTCGGCCTTGTCCAGTGAGGCGTGCGCCTCGACTGGCTGAGGCGTAGCCTCGAGGCGTTCCGCCTCGAGGCGGTCGAGGCGTTTTCCGAGGCGTTTTTGTTTTTTTTTGAAGATTTCTTGTATGATTTTGATAGTTACATGGTGGTTTGAGAAGCTTATAAATATATACTTACAGGGGGGATGCATACAACCGTTCTTCAGCTGGGTATAGTAGAACATATAGTTAGGATTCAAATCATATGATTCATATCAACACCTTGGATATTTATAATGACAACTATAGCCAATCCCTTTTAGATAATTTTTTAGTGATAGTTATACGTTATAACCAATGATTTTCGTTTGATTAGGTAGAAATTTAGAAAGGTTTATGGCATTGAGTCATTGATATATCCTTTTTTCATATTCT
The DNA here is from genome assembly GCA_037367405.1 of Ottelia alismoides. Taxonomy (NCBI): domain Eukaryota; kingdom Viridiplantae; phylum Streptophyta; class Magnoliopsida; order Alismatales; family Hydrocharitaceae; genus Ottelia; species Ottelia alismoides. The sequence goes on along the minus strand of JAZKJV010002012.1, from coordinate 192,128 downwards.
TATCTTCATAATATCATCATATATTACATTGTTATATACTATATGTTTGTCAGATTATATTATTTCATCAATAAATATATGTATTATATATTTTATATTTATTTTTCTATACAAAACTGAGGCTTACGCCTCGACCGCCTCGAGGCTACGCCTCGCCTCGCTTCCAAGGAAAATGCCTCGTTCCGCCTTTCGTTTTTTCAAACCTTGGATGCGGTGACCTATGCATTCAGGTCGCACGTTCCGACCCCGATTTTTGGCTTTGTCTCAGACCATGGCGTTTCTCGGATATCCGATGGGAACCCATCGGGGGTCCTTGTAAAGGGCGCATCGCTGGCCCTCGGGCTCGTGGATTGCCGCCCAACTGGTGTGGCTGGTGCTTCTGAGGTGTCGGACGGGTCTCTGCGGGGGATAGAGCGAAGACTGCTTGGAGCTGGGGGATGCTCTATGCCAGTTGGAATGACGGGCTCTGAGAGGGAGTGTGCTGGTGGGCCTGCGACTCTGTTGCAGGCTTCGTCGAATTGTCGACCCTCCCCAGGTGCGCTGGCGACTGGCGATGGGTTGGATGCTTCGCTCGTCTCGGTGGCTTTTCCTTTGGACAACCTAGTGGAGTGTGGTTATCATCCGCATGTCCAAGATTCAGGCCCTGTGGGATGGGGCGATGATGCTGGTTCTCTGAGTGGCGGAGGATTGCGGGTTAGTGATACAGTTTCGGGCGCGACTACTCTAGCCTAGAGTCGTAAGATGGAGTAGCGTATTCTCGCGGTGGAGTAGAAGCGTCGTGATCGGAGGCCGGCTTAGGTGGGGACGACAGGAAGGTTCGGACTGACCCGATCCTGATGTTCTCGCATAAGAGGAGGAAACCTGAAGTCAGGATGTGGCTGGAGCATGAATTGGAGGACAAGGGGGAAAGCCATGTCTCCCACGAGGCGGCGGTTGACGGTTCGGCCTGCCCTCTAGAAGTTGGGGAGCGGGGTCATGAAGGAGGTGATTCTAAACTGACTGGCTCATTGGCTGACATTCACATGCGGGTTGCTAAATGTCTTGGGGTATCGTTACTCAGCAAAGACCCTCCGAGTGGATCCAAATGAAGATAATCTCCTGGAATGTGAGGGGGTTGGGGGATAGGGAGAAGAAAAGGGTGGTGCGTGAGCTCTTGTGTTCATGGGGTGCAGACATGGTCTTTTTACAGGAGTTAGTTGGCGCGGTGGGATCCAATTTCTTGGAGATCAGTTGGTGGTTCTAAGTTGTCGGAATTTAGAGCAGTTGATTCTGTGGGTAGAGTTGGTGGCCTGATTCTTGGTTACTGACGAATGTGTGGACTCTAGGTCTATTTAGTGCTCCTTGATTGCAAGTCGGGGGAAGGCAGAATTTTGTTTACCTTGGTGTACGGGGTACTTGGCAGGAGGGTGCAATGAGACTCTGTGGGAGGAGCTGCAAGCAGCTAGAAGGAGATTCTCGGACACCCCTTGGGTGGTCGGCAGGGATTTCAATGTGACTTTGTTTGCTTCATATCGCCTGGGTGATCGAGGAGGAAGGGACCCGGGTTCGACCGGTTTCGCAAAGTGTATGGGTTGTTTGGGGCTACATGTAGTGGACGTTGGTAACATGAAGTTCACTTGGCGAAGCGCATCCTCGAGATCGAAGCTTGACAAATTCCTAGTCTCTGTTGAGGTTTTGGCGAGGTTCCCTCTTGCTGTGGCTAGGGCCCTCCCTAGGTCACAGTCTTATCACATGCTAATTTGCTGGGAGTCAGGACGGGGGGTTGATCCCTAGATCGATGTTCAGATTCGAGAAGTCGTAGCTGCTGGATGATGGCTTCAGGGATGTGGTTTCTTAATTTTGGGGCTCCCTGCGGGTGGAGGGCTAGACGACACAGAGATTAGCATGGAAGCTAAAGATGTTGCTGGAAAGATTGATGGCTCACAATAAAGAGATGAGAAAGAGTTAGAACATAGAGGTGTGAGGTGGCAGTGGCATAGATTGCGAGGTGGGACGAGTTGGAGGACTCTCGTGCCCTGAATAGTGAGGAGGTGGTTTTGCAGGCGACGTCTCATCTTGTGGAGATAGAGGAGGATAGACGTAGAGAGGTGGTGTGGCGCCAACGATCTAGGTAGAAGTGGGTGAAAGAAGGTGATGCGAACACACGTTTCTTACATGCGGTAGCGAGTGGAAGGAGGAGAAATCTGATTCACGGACTTGGGACGGATGGTGCTACTGTACGAGGAGATAGGGAGATCAGGAAGGTGCTTGTGGATCATTTCTGGAGCTTCAACAGGCGTTTATCGTTGTCTAGGGCTACTTGATCTGGGAGGAGAACTAGATGTCTGAGCACTGGGCAACGAGCGGCGCTCGTGGCAGAGTTTACGAGATTAGAGGTCCGTGAAGCGATATTTGATCTTAACGCGGATGGATGTCCTGGATTGGACGGCTTTTCGGTCTCTTTCTTTAGGGACTTCTGGGAGATCTTGGAAAAAGATGTCATGACCATGCTATGTGAATTCAAAGGGGCGAACAGGGGTTCGGATAAACTCAACAAAGCGTTGCTCTTCTTGCTGCCGAAGAGGGAGGGGGCAGTGAGAGGAGGATTTTCATCCCATTACCCTGTCGAATGTTGTTTACCTCATTCTGGCCAAGGTGCTGGTCAATCGCCTTCATGTTGTACTGGATGACGTTGTCCTTCTGCTGCAGTCTGCTTTTATCCTGGGCACCAACTTCTGGATGTAGTTATGGCGGCAGAAATGGCGACCAATTGGGAACAACGAGGGACCAAGGGCTTTCTCTAGAAGGTTGATTTCTCGAAGGCATATGACAATGTGTGTTGGAAGTTCATATGAGCTTCTTTGGTGAGAAGAGGCTTTCCGGATATCTGGATTGACTGGATGAAGAGGTGTGTCAATATCACTTCTTTTTCGATTCTGGTGAATGGGAAGCAGGAGGGTAGCTTCTTCCAGCCACAAAGAGGTGTGAGGCAGGGGTGCCCGTTGGTCCCTTTGTTGTTTGTCCTGACGACAGATGCGTTGGCGGCTATGGCTGAGGTGGCAGAGGGTGGTTTTTTCAAAGGGTTCTCCAGAGACGGTCTTTTTGTGCCTCTCCTGCAGTATGTGGATGTCACCCTTTTCTTTGTGGAAGGTGGGGTGGAGGAGTGTAGGGTTGTGAAGGCGCTGCCTGATATCTTTGGCGATCTATCAGGTCTGAAGGTGAATGGTGCAAAGTCGGCGTTTGTGCCCTTTAATATGTTCGTTGCAGACTCTGCGGCTTGCAGTGGGGGTTCTTAGTACGCCGTTGAGGTCCCTGCCTATCACCTACTTGGGCCTGCCGCTCCTGACGGGGAGATTGTGTCGGGTCGACTGGTCGCCTCTGGTGGGGAAGATGGAGAAGAAGCTTTCTGGTTTGAAGGCGGCCTTCCTGTCTAAGGGCGGACGCCTGCTGGTTCTAATTAGGGCAGCCCTTTATGACATTCCAGTCTTCTTCACGTCTACAAGGGCATTGTCGGTAGGGGTCCGTTCCAAGCTAGAGTCTTTGATACATCATTTTTTCTGGTCGTCTTCGCATGGGGACAAAGGTTTACATTTGGTTGGCTGGTCGTTGATTTCTACGCCGACCAGAGAGGGTGGCTTGGGTGTTTTGAAGCTGGAAATTATGAATAGGGCGCTAATGGCGAAGTGGGTAATGAAGATTTGGGGGCCTGGTGCGGATCTGTGCTCCACTCTCATCAGGTCGATCTACGGGGTTTCTTCTAGCTTGACGGTCCAAGCGGTAGGTGGGGGAGCACCAACTACGTTCTAGAGGGGGATTTGCTCGGTCTTGCCGGACCTGTTGGGTCACCTTCGCCCGTTACTCGATGACGGACGTAGTTTTCGCTTCTGGAGAGACAATTGGACGGATGGGATGCTCTTTGCAGTCTTTATATGAGGTTATTTGCGTTAACTTCAGACAAGGATATCAGTGTGGCCGAGGCATGGGCGAGCGGTTCATGGTCCCCTACATTTGTGGCTGAGTTGTCAGATCAGAGAGCAAAAGATTTCTTGAGTATGTCGGATAGGTTATCCAACCGAGCAGGTTCTACGGAGGGGCGTGACTCGTGGGGATGGCAGGATGGCCCCTTCTCGGTGCAGAAGGCCTATGGGGTTTTGGCGACCCAGCCACCCAATGTGGAGAACATGGTATTGAGGGATTGCGCAATGATCTGGACTTGGAAGATCACATCTAGGTTAAAGGTTTTTCTGTGGCTTCTGAGAAGGGAGCGGGTACTGACGGCGGTTAGAAGAGCGAGAATCTTCCCCAGGGCTGTGGAAGTGTGCAATAGGTGTGGCGAATCACATGAAGATTTCGTTCATTTATTTTTTGAATGCCCGGGCTCAAATGAAGTTTGGCAAGGGGCGGCAATCACATGCCTTAACTGGAGCAACAAGGACAGCTTCTGGGACTCTTGCAGGAGGTGGGCAAGCTCGGAACAGGGGAGGCTGAAAATCTGTGCGACGATTTGGTGCCTCTGGTTGGGCAGAAACAATGTGATTTTTTAGGAGACAAGATTATATTCTAAAAATGTACTTGGGCATGTTGGGGCCCTCCTTGAATCCTGGCAGGTGTAATTATTTAATTTTCTACTAATATATTTTTGGATGATCCTCTTAAGGAGGCCCATCCCACCGTTTCTCAAAAAAAAAAGTTTTCATTAGAGGCCCATCCAAAAAATAAATTAATTTAATAAAAAAGAAGAGTTACATCCTCCAGGTTTTGTAAGGTGATTTGGCATGTCCCAGAACATTTTCAAAATAAAATCTCCCTCAAAATCAATACAATATCTTGCTAGTCATTTTTTTAGATCTTATAGGCATGGTTTTAAGTCAGATAGGTTGCTCTTAAGTCGACCAACGGTGTTTCTTTGATCCTTAGATCGTGTTGAGTCAACTTACACAACTTGGAGTCAACTACCATATCCCTAAGATGACTTGTACTACTAATTCGAATCAAATTTTGTTTGAGCCCTAGCCTTGAGTGGGAGACTTACACAAGTTGTAAGCTGACTCCTCATTCCATGAGTCAACTTATTACCTCAAAAGTTGGTTGAAGGTTGGGTTAGTCGACTCTCGGGTTGTTTGTCATTGTTCTTGAGTCATTTCTTGGGATTTTATAATGCTTAGGGTAGGGGTTTGCATCCAAAGGATCCATGCATGTGTGAGGTGTGTTTAAACATCCATTCCAGTACCCTCCATACTTCTTATGTAAGTTAGGGCTATGAAGTCGTTGGTTGCATCTACCTTTTGTGGACCATTTAAAGACACGTTAAAATAGTTTAGTATGATGTGTTCTATGTTTCTTTACTCTTTTATCACCTTTGGCCCCTTGCTTAGGTCATTATGACATTTGTTATTTTGCCCAAATGCATGATAATACGGATTTTAGCATTTAAGTAGCTCGTATGTGTAGCTCTATTTTTCTCAGTGTTTTACATGCCAAATACCATTGTACGTGCTTGAATGATGACGTTAAGACTTTAGTGCAGGTCTATGTGCAAGCTAAGCCTACAAATGATGCTCATATAAGATGATTATGCCACTATTAAAGTACTAATGCCACTATTTAGGGTTAAACAATATTTACAAGTTATGCCTAATCACTTGGTATAACCTTAATGATGGTTGAACTTGAATGCATACTGATGAGCTTGTATTATATATTGCATTGACGCATTTCAAGTATTTCAAGTTCGCAGTGATGCAAAATATATGATGCCATATGAATGACGAACAGTAGCATGCCATGTCTAAAGAATAAGAAAATTGTGTGATTGTTGCCGCAGGACTACTAGGGTAATGTATTGCTAAGTTGAATTGTTATAAATTACTAATAAATTCAAGGGACCTCACAAACCCAAGGACCTCGATTGGGTAATGAGGTTCCTATAAGTTCTTTTTTGAGATAATGAGGTTCCTATAAGTTGAGAAATGATTGTAAGGACGAGCCTAGTTAAATGAAGGAATGGAAAGGGGAAGACCACATGGATCAGTCTAAACTAAATAGAGGAATGACAATGTGAGTTGGGCCTTAATAATAGGAGGAATGGCGATAGAACATGCCTCCAAGGTAGCAACCTCGTACTCGGTATATGTCTTAAAGGAAACAAGATGGATCTCCCTTTATCTAGGAGGGCTCACTTCATTATCTAAAGAGCTTTAAGACGACACAATGATAAATTAGTGTCCTCACTCGTTGTATATATTATGTGGAGTATTGCTATCAAATAATGAGGTTGAAAAGACCAAAGCCCGTCTTAGAAATGAGGATAAATGAATGTGAGTTCGCACTACTTTAAAGGCAATTGAGAATGATGGTATGATGTTGTTGCTCATAAATGCTCGGTCAATAGTCAAATGATTTGCTTAGTTAATAAGTAAGGCTCTATTTAGTATAAATCTAAAAAAGGCAAAGCCTTCTCCCACCATAAGTAGGGTCATTTACGTGGATTCTTGCTCAAATCCATATTGAAAGATTTTACTATTTTTTATGTTTGTTGTCGACTATGTAATGCAACCCCCCCAGGGGGATTTAAAACTATGGTCTTTCAGGTAATAGGTACATTGCACTACCACCAACCCATTTAAGTGGGTTTGGTATAAATAAATTGCGATATAAATGTCAAGTGTAGTAAATCTTACATGAACGCCAATCTTAATTGTAGGATTGTGCACACCTTAAGAATCACAAACAATAGACCATACATATTAGGATTAACTTCACTCTGCTCAGTGGTGCCATTACAATCATACATGCCAACTTATGATAGATTGTTTCAAGAAAGGTGCGTTAGTAAACTTTTTCACAGCAAGCATTAGGATAGTGAACTCTTGGCCTTACTTCTCAAAGGTACATGTTAAGTGTTGTTAAAATCTTGCTTAACTCTATCGGGCTAGTTAGCTAACCTCTTATCTTTGTGACCCACCTTTGGTAAACAGGTTGTGATGAAGCCAACTTCTGGTGGTGTATAGTTCTCTTATTGTTGAATGAAAAAAATACTTCATTTATTGAAGAAATTTATGCATAAGAAGATTTGAGCATTGGGTAGGGTCGGTCCAGCCCTACCCATGTTCGACATGCCAAAACACATACACTAATCATCTTGAATGTAACTAATCAACTCATCTATAATGAAAGTAAAAAGGAATGGCGATGTTGATGTCGAAATAGTCGGTCTTCCCAGACTGGATCCTTACACAAGATGAAGCCACGCCATACATATCCTTATAAGGTAAATGTATATGGCATGTACTTCTCTCTTCTCCAAAACTCACCACAATATCTCTCGTTGGACTGAATCATAAGCCTTTTCCAAATCAATAAAAATCATATGAAGGTTATTTTTTTTAACTCTATAAATCTCCATTGTTCTCCTCGACAAGTGGATAACTTCAATAGTTGAGCGAACTGACATGAATTCGAATTGATTTTCTGTCACTTCAAAAATTTGCCTCAACCTTCTTTCAATCACACGTTCCCAAATTTTCATACTATGATTCATCAGTTTGATACCATTATAATTTGAACAATTTTCAATGTCTTCTTTATCCTTATAAAGAGGCACTACGATGCTTCTCCTCTATTCTTCATGCATTTTCTTATTTCGTCAAATAACATCAAATAAATTTGTGAGCCAAGTCAAATCATATTCACCTATAACTCTCCATATGTCTATAGGAATGTCATCTGGTCCTAACCTTTCCAAGGTTTCATAATCTTCAAAGCCTCCTCTACCTTCTTCCTTTGTATTCGTCTATAGCTTCCAGGTAGCTTTCAATACTAGCTAGATCTCCCAAAGTGATCTCTTTATTCCTTTCTCCAATGAAAGCTTATGAAAATACTACTTCCATTTAGTCTATATATACTTCTGAGTAACACGCACATGACATTCCTCATCCTTAACACATCTCACTTGAGAAAACGTTGGTCTTTCTTACTCTTGCTTTGACCAATTTGAATGTATTCTTATGGTCCTCCTTAGAGTCAAGATTTTTGTACAAAACATCATAAACTTTTGACTTAGCTTTACTTACAGCCTTTGCTTCCTTCTTCGTTATTTTGTAGTTTGTAACAATTTCCCTTGTTCTATTATTATACATAGCTTTAAAGCAAGCTCTTTCTCTTGCATCCCTTCATTCCACCACTAAACCTCCTTTTAGCTTGGAACTCCTTCCTTAGACTGAACTAGCATCTCTTTGATTACTCTTCGGATACAAGATTCTACCCCCTCCCACATCTGGTTCGCACTTCCGCTACATTCCCAAGATACGTCTTCTAAAACCTTCTCCGTGAAGATTGATTGCTTTAATTGAAGATTCCACCATCTAGTTCTAAAGATCTTGAGAACCATCCTTTTTCTTTACCAACCTTTTATTTGCAAATCCATGGCTAGCAAGCGATGTTGAGATGCCAAGCTCTCTTGTGGGATTACTTTACAATCTTAACAATACAACGAATCTCTTCTCCTCATTGCAAAGTAATCTATCTTTGTTTTAGACATGCCACTCTTATAAGTAATTAAATACCCCCACCTTCTTGAAGATAGTGTTTGCTATGAAAGGGTCATAAGGTGTTACAAAATCCAAAATGACTTTTCCCTTTCACAAGGCGTTACAAAATCCATGGTTAGCAAGCGATGTTGAGATGCCAAGCTCTCTCGTGGGATTACTTTACAATCTTAGCAATACAACGAATCTCTTCTCCTCATTGCAAAGTAATCTATCTTTGTTTTAGACATGCCACTCTTATAAGTAATTAAATACCCCTCCCTTTTCTTCAAATAGTGTTTTCTATGAAAGGGTCATAAGGCGTTACAAAATCCAAAATGACTTTTCCCTTTCATTTCATCCCTAAAGCCATGTCTCCATGAAAACTAGCATACCTCGAAGCATCCTTTCCCACATGTCCATCAAGATCATCACATGGGTAAATCATCTCTCTTTGTGGGATTCCTTGCATGATCTTATCCAATCCTCTCAAAAAGCCTATTTAATCCTTTTCTCTAAATCAATTTGTGGTACATAAATAGAGGTGATATTCAGATTTCTTCTTCAAGAACCAATTTAGCAAAATTATACGATCTCTAAATCTTTGTACCTCAACTACAATATCCTCAAATCCTTATGAACAACTACTACACCACAATTTCTACCCTTCTCCTTACCTGAACACCATAATTTAAGGCATGTCTTCTTCATCTCCCTTACTTTTTCTCCAACCTATTTGTCATTTGGATGTAGTATTTGAATCTTCCTTCTTTCCATCATATCTACTATCTTCATCGATTTGCCAGTCAACATGTCAATACTCAAACTACATATCCGTAGCTTCTTTTTCGACCTACTTTGAACTAATTTCTTTACTCGCATGCGTCCATTATGCGAGAATCCTTGCAAATTTTAGATTTCATCTGGGCAACAATGCAACGGAACTAGCTTATTTACTCGCATGTGTTCCTCATGCGAGGACCCTTGTAAATTTTAAACTACATCGGGGCATCAATATTAGCAGTCCTTGCCAACTTTTCATTGCATTCGAGGGATGCAATGTGATGCAGCGTGGAACCAAAATATAGGGTCGAATATTTATTTAATTTTATCTGTTAATTTTATTTACGTTTATTTGAGTTATCGCAATTTTAATTAAAGAAACGAGATCGCATGTGATCTCAATCAATTAGTTAGAGATTTGAATTTCAAATTTAATCGGTTAATTAGTTAGAGTCAATTTAGGATAATTAATTATCAATTTGGATTTGATTTCTATTTTTGTAATCTCATCCCTCCTATATAAAGGGATGGTGGTCCATTATTTTGAGGAGTTCAGTATGTTATAAAATTGAGATTTGTTCTCTATCTCCTCTCCTTCTCCTTCTCTCTTGCCGTGGTCTACACGACTTCTCCTCTCCATCCCCTCGTGTTCTCGACGAGTTTTCTTTTCTCAACCCCTCTATTTTCTCCACAAAATCCACCGTTTCAAATATTTTATTTATTTCGTCGTCGCGCCAATTTCGATTTGCATCATTTGGTATCAGAGCATGGCCTACAGATCGTCCTCACGATCTGACGATCCGTCCAGGCGCTCGCACCGACATGCATCAAGGGACCATCGTTCATCCGAACAAAAACGACGAGCCATCTCTGCCATCGACGCCTACAACAAGGAGACGGAGCGCATGCTACGTGATTTGCAAACCACATTCCACTCCCGATTTCGCGATCTTATGGCTAACCTCGAGGCCCTACGCGCCGCTAAATCGAAGGCTCCAATGACCCCAATCACCGAAGCCGTTATCCAAACTCGTGAGGAGGAAAAATTCGCCGCCAATGATGATTTACTCGCTGTCCCAAATATTCTAGCAGAAGGAGACGACGAAAAACTTATGGTCCAAGTATTTTCCGATATGCAAATCAACTCTGTACCATCCGCGGATTCCTCTGCGACTCCAACCCCACCCACATCTGCACCCGTACCCCCTCCTGCCGCAACTCCTGCGCCAACGCCAGCACCCCCTCCCGCCACCTCCAACTGCCATCGCCTCTCCCCAGTCCACCACCCTCAACCCACGCCTTTATTCCCGTCGCCAACCCGCATCCCTCCGCGCCTTAACCTTCGCATTCCCACCTCCCCTGACTCGCCGCCCGACGCCTCCACAACCCTCACCTCCACCCTGTCACCGAGCCACACCCTTTCCCCTCGGCGCGCTAAACCCTCACCCCCGCCCCCTCCTCTTTGCCGCCTCGTCCTACCAACGGCGTCTTACGCCTCGCCATCCCATTCCGTCATCATCCCTACTATCACCAGACACTCCAACCGTCCACCGCCCATCTCGCCATCCTCGCGAGTCGCACGGAACTCCAGGGAACGAAATCGCGGACGCCACCTCCCCTGTCCGTGTAGCGTGCACGAGAAGAACAGGAAAGCCCTAACAAGAGGCCCGATGACTAAGGGGCGTGAATCCCATGACATGTGGGATTGGGAACTACTTTGGAAAAATTACAAAAAAATCCCCCATGCAAAAGTTTTTACTCAAAAGGGAACTACAAGAACTCCTCTTACGAAATTTGCTTATGTGAAGGGGCGCGGAAATTGCAACCAACCCCCCTGTGGCGGAAATATTTTAAAAGAAGTGCTGAAAGAAGGAAAGTTGGGAGACTTCCTTATCCTATTAGGACTAGGACCATGGGTTTCACCTATTTAAAGACCCCAGGGCTTCATTCATTGGCCACATCTCCTCCTCTCCTTTCATTGTGCTATTGCTTTGCTATGGATCCTCCAAAAGCCATGTTGTTCACGCCTCATCAAGTTTTCAATCACCACAATGGGAAGACAAGGTTCATGAAGACGCCGCCATTTGCGCCGCACATGTTCTTCCAACATGAAGTGGACGATTCCGGCCACCGCACCAACGCCATCTGGGCTCCACCGTTCACTCCACATCTATTCTTCCACGAGGCTAACAAGACAATTGACATCAAATCGGCAAGCTTCGAAGATCCAACATTTCGTCGGGAGACGAATTTTTAAAAGTGGAGGAGAGTTGATGCAGCGTGGAACCAAAATATAGGGCCGAATATTTATTTAATTTTATCTGTTAATTTATTTACGTTTATTTGAGTTGTCGCGCCAGCGTAAAAAATAGTCGAATCTTACAACATGGATTTGAGCAAGAATCCATGTAGCCGACCCTACTTATAGTGGGAGAAGGCTTAGTACATTTTATTTGAGTTATCGCAATTTTAATTAAATAAACGAGATCGCATGTGATCTCAATCAATTAGTTAGAGATTTGAATTTCAAATTTAATCGATTAATTAGTTAGAGTCAATTTAGGATAATTAGTTGTCAATTTGAATTTGATTTCCATTTTGTAATCTCATCCCTCCTATATAAAGGGATTGTGGTCCATTGTTTTGAGGAGTTCAATATGTTAACAAATTGAGATTTGTTCTCTATCTCCTCTCCTTCTCCTTCTCTCTTGCCGTGGTCTGCACGACTTCTCCTCTCCATCCTCTCGTGTTCTCGACGAGTTTTCTTTTCCCAACCCCTCCATTTTCTCCACAAAATCCACTGTTTTAAATATTTTATTTATTTCATCGTCGCACCAATTTCGATCTGCATCACAATGCATCGCTAATAGGGAATGTCCCAATAAAATCCAAATGCTTACATAAACTCATGTTGAAAAGATACGACTACCTTAAGAAAATTATTCGTAAAATGTTTCAATGCTGTCATTATTGATATTTGAAAAAATGATTTTCACTGCCCAATAAAATCCAAATGTTTACAAAATTCATGTTGAAAAGATATGATTACCTTGAGAACACTATTCCTAAGTAATGTTTCAAGAGCTCAATGGGGATGCCCCCAACATGGCTGGCCCCGCCTCATTTTCGATATTTTTTTTGTATTTTTTTTCAAAAATATCATCATGTATATTCATCTATATATCTCTCCTATATGTCATTCGAATTTCGTCAGAAGAGAGACTTCTATGCTTTTCATCTAGAATGGATCGATTGCAACAATTCTAAGACCGTTAAAATTACATGTTCTAGATGGAGGGCATAGGAGTCTCTGTTTCTGGTGAAACTCGAATGACATATAAGAGGGATATATAGAAGAATACACATTGTTTTATCTTGCAAAAAATTTAAAAAAATGCAGAAAAATGGCCGGGAGGGGCAGCCAACAAGGCTGTCCACTAGAGGCAACCCCATTATTCCCATGTTTCAAAGCTGTCATCAAAAGTGGTTTTCATTATTATCTATTCTTAAGGACTTTGATGGGATTCACAAAAGAAAGACAGTTCGGCTTGATGTTGATATATTCTCTATGCCATAAATACTATCCCAAAGATCTATCGTCTATCGCATTCTATTTGTTCAACATACCTCTGGTATCATTATTTCCCATGTCCATCTTCTAAAAAACATCACACTCAAAATATTTAAATTTTCACATTTGACCTTCGTTAAATGGGCTCCCTGAAACAAAACGTTGAATAGCAGGGTTAATTTTCCAAGGTAAACTTTTCAACGATGTATTTGTATTTATATTCTGTTTGCCTACCCCCCCCCCCCCTATTTTCTGATGCAGCCTAAGTGCTAACTTTATTTTCCTTCGTCATAAAATTTTCCTTCATATTAGTTTAGGGGTAAAAATTTAAGCCGCCTGGTTCTTTTGGTAGCAGAATCCCTACTCAGAGGATGCTTTAATATTTAAGTTTTTATTTATTACTCTTACTCCATTCCCCATAACCATCTTACTCAAACCATCCCAACTCCTCTCTCACCTTTCCTTCCCCCTTTCCCGTATTCACCCCCACTCCCCTTCCCATCCCCCTATTCTATCTTCTCTTTCCCTCCAAACTATATTTTTCTTCCTTTGCGTATGTCCCTCTCCCTTTTATCATTTTCCTCTTGTCGTATTCCCCATCCTTTCACACATTCACGTACTCATCTCGCTCCCCATCCCCCCAATTCTCTTGGCTCGTTTGGTTACTAGGTTACCCCGAGGTAACCTGATTTACCCACCTACATCCCTGGGCTGAAATTCCATCACAAACCAATGTGACATCACATCACATTCTTCATTCCAACCCTCCTAATCATCCAAACAGCTACTATTCACAGGAAGTTACTCCAACACAGTTACCAAACATACCCTCTGTCTTCTCTTTCCCTCCCAACTACAACTCTCTTGCTTTGCCAATTTCTCCATGTTAGTATCTGTTTCCTCTTGTCTTCCTCCCTATCTCTCAATGTCCCTCTCTCAATGACCATTTCCTTTCTTCCTCCCCACTAGAAGGAAACCCATTATCCACCAATAATCGGCCGCCACCATCAATACCATATCCTCACTGCCATGCCACTCCCATTATCCACCAATACCCGGCCACCACCATCAATACCATATCCTCACTGCCATGCCACTGCCATCAACTATATCGCATCATTCTCCACTACATCCACCTCCTATAGCACCTTTGATGCAGCTTCCTCGTCATCCAACCAATCAACAAACGACATCAAAACCGCCAAAATCCCCTTACCACTGTGCTTCAGCCTTCAGATGAGACTGACGTCATCCTCACGACCTCCCATGACAACCTAATGTTGTCAGTGCTATCTCCAATTTCAATATTCCCATCCATAGATGTCCCTCTATTAGTTTTGGTTGATATTTAGTTGCTTAAATTCATTTTTTACCTAAGCACTAAGCAGTAAGATCATCTTTCTATAAATATAATTACAATCATGTTTGTTGCTTAGTATAAAAAAAATCATGTTTGTTGCTTTGGGATATATCAGACGTGCTTAGAATTTTATTGGGATCTTACTTTTGTCGAAAACTTAATTGCAAACTCGTGACAATTGTGAGTATATTCTACATTGTTTGACCATGCTCGGAAAATTGGGATCTTACTTTTGCTGAAAACTTAATTGCAAACTCGTGAGAATTGTGAGCATATCCTACATTGTTTGGCCATTGCTGGTATATAGCAAGCAGTTTTTTTTTAAAAAATCGGAGACAGGACCAAGGTTTATTGATTATTGTAGCCAATCTCCCTTACAAAACTGCTTTTTTATTGTCTTTGGTAATAAAAGTTCAATTGTATTTGAGTGCATCAAGTGGCATCAGTACAATAGATTCTGCATCATTTCCTTACACCAGCTCTGACTGCCGCTTGTCTCACTCACCCAAGCTCACTCTCGTCTCTGTCTAACTCTGCCTGAATCCTGACTATTTATTCCAAAGCCAAGGCTAGAAGCTGTATAGTGCAATATAGTATTGTGTTTCCCCTTCCGGTTTATAATTGATTGAACCTAGCGTTATCTGGGTGTTCTATTTTCCATGCATATCTTATATCTTCCGTCATTGTTTTGCAAGTAAATATATCATTTGCATCCAATAGGAAATTTTTACCTACTGCATATTGTTTATTTTTATGTTTTGCATTTTGTTCAACACAACAACAAAGGCTTTTTCCACAATTAAGTAGGATCCGCTACATGAAATTTCGTCGATATCTATCTATATATATCAATGATATTATCTATGTGAGCTTGATTTTATTACTTATTTACATATTCCCAATATTAAAACACGTGATGATTTGTAGATTTTGTTTCGGGTCGAGGGCGCTGCCCCTACACCCTCACAATGGGAGCGCACATGCTCGCCTAGACCCCCCCTCCCCCCCAGGCTCGTTGACTGGGCAACGAGACCCCTGTCTGCTAGGGTATGATGCAATAGGGGTACATATGACAATTCTTCAACTTGGGGAGCTTCCCCCCCCCCCTTTGGGTTTAAGCAATGGAGATGAAACAACTATATAGCTTCTATATATCCGATATAGCTTGTTCATTTCATTCGTTTGTCATTTATCTTCATAAAATAGATGCATCTTTACTATAAGTTTGTGATTGATCATGTGATTCTTTAGAACTATGGTCACAAAAGTTATTTTTATGAACGAAACATTGTCTAATTAATCAATATCTACATTTTAGATTCAAATACTCGTCTATTTTTATGAACAAAAGATGTCTTCTAAGTGTTATTAACTTAATTATTTTGATTTCCAATTCCAGTATCTATCAGTCAGCTCAACAATGTCTGATATGACCGCTATGGTGTGATATAAGGCATACGAATGAGAGATATGTGTGATATAAGTGAGTAATTGTAAGCTATTGTTGTTTTAAGATCTTGGATTGGATGATATCAATTTCCAATATGTATCAGCCAAGAATCAACATTAACATCAATTTGACTGATATGACCGATATGATCAATATGTGCAATATAAGAGGCATATATGAGCAATATGTGTGATGTAAGTGTGTATTTGTAAGCTATTTATTGTTGTAATAACTTGGAAAATCTTAATTTGCGAAAATGGTCAAAAAATGACTTTTTGAGCCATTTTCAACATTTCCACCAAAACGGTCGAAATTTCGATTTTGGAGGGGATCGAAACGAAATCGAAATCGAGATTTCGAACCTTGCATACAAGATGAGCTCTACATGTGTAATTGGAGGATGTTGATAGTTTATATGATTAAGTTCTTCGTATTATGTCTATGTTAGCTAAGATTGACATTTTGAATGATGGTGACACCCAGTAATAGCATACACAGTAGTGCACCCTCTACACTTCATCCTTCCTCAGGAATACCAAAGTTGTTACTCAACCTCTGTTAACACCGTCCCTTCTACCTCTTGTTTGGTCATCGGATGATCTACCTCATCAACTCATCTAACCCCAATCATGCCAATATTTTTAAAACTAAGCTCATAGTAACCCATGATACTTGTTTACGTTGTCACCAAAAAGAACATCGTGTTGTTGAGTGCGCTAATCCTCGAATAGCTAATGCTCACTTTACATTACAAGTTTCATGACTCTTTACAACAATTTGTTGATAGGCATCTAGAGATGGTGGCTAGATAAGCTTACTTATATGATGGGTATGATTGTATGGATGTCCAATGAGGATCTTCAAGCTGCCATTAGTTTTTTTTATATAATTCAAGCCCCTATTAGTTGATTAACATTAGGCCTTTCTAGGAGACAATGATGGACCCAACGAAGATTACATGGCGGTCAATGCTTACTCCTCACGTCGAAGATGATGATGCATGTTTAGGATGCGGCATTTTTCATACCACTTGTACTTTTCATGGTTGCCTTTGCTTACAAATTATTAACAGAGGGAGTGTAAAATTTTGTCTCATGGGAAATGGTTTATAAGCTTGAACTTTGCACCCAACCCTTGACCTAGATGGCCTCAAATTTCAGCGAAATTCGGACGAATTTCTGTCGAATATCGATATCCAATCGAAATCGAAATTCGAATGAAATGACCGAAATATGGGGGTCCTAGTATAAAAATGACCGAAATGGTCGAAATTCCGGTCGAAATTCCACCGAAATTCGATTTTGGTCGATACCAAAATGGTGACCGAAACCGACATTTAGGGCCTTAGACCTAGGCCTACAGTGTCGCTTGGTTTAAAGGAGGTGCTTAGATGCATATCAACCATCAATATCTTGTCCATTTCTCAATTGCACCAATCTATATAAACAACTCTTATTGTCACATCACTTCGATGGATATTTGTCATGTACTCTTGGAACAGAGCTTGGCAACTCGAATGGGACACATAGCACGCAGTCGAAAGAATATTTACTCATTTCGAGTAGGAAAGACTCAAGTTACCCTTCGGCCGCAACGTGATAATATGTCAGATGGTCTCATTCGTACTCGAACATGTGAGCAATACCTATGGTGTGTCATCATGACCTATCATGTACATTCGCTGATAATCGTTCAAGCTATGAGACTCCATCATTTATATCACACATTTTACATGCCACATGATTCTCAGGCTTGGCAAGAATGTCAACCTCTTGTTCTAAGGTTGTACCACTTGCACTGCAACCGTGGTTGGAAGAATTCGTCTACATCTTGCATGAGGAACTTCTTGAGGAACTGTAAACATTAGGGATATTCAACACCACATAGATCATATCTACGAAGCTAGTTTGCCTAATTTGTTGCACTACAACATGAGTCATAAGGAGTGTGAGGAATTACATATGTAAGTAATGAACCTCCTTAGTAAAGACTTCATCATTGAGCCGTGAGTCTCCTTGTTGTTCATGCCATCCTTACACTCAAAAAGGAGGTTCATGGCGCATGTGAAAATAATCGAGCCAATAAATATATGCTTCCTATATCAAGACGTAACAACATGTTCATCACTCTTGTAGGTGCCAAAGTTCTCAGGAGTAGTTATCTTCATATTCACATATTTGGTCAGGAGACGAATGAAAGACTGCATTCAAAATTTAGAACGGTCTTTAAGAGTGGAACCAAGCATGAGTTGTCAAATGCACCAAGCACTATAATAAGTGTTATGAATCAAGTGATTCAACTCTTTAGTTACTTGTGGCCTATGTTGATGATATATGTATTTATAACACTTATTCTTATGCTCACTTAGAACACTTGCAATGTATGCTCATTACTTTGAGGTCCTACACTCTTTTTGTAAATCTCAAGAAATGCATTATCCTAACATTTGGTATGATATTTCTATTCTTAGTTATATTGTGTCTACATAAGGTATAAAGGTTAATCCTGACTTGCAGAAATCAAGGTCATTAAAACTTAGCGCATCTCTAAGTCTTTACCAACATGAGGAGTTTACAATCATAGTCTTACCTCTTTATATTGACAAATTTGGTGTAATCATTATTGTTATGCTCATCAAATATCTTCGAGGTGGAACTTTTTCTTGGTCTCACAAGTCTCATGAAACAGATCGTAGTTTTCAATAAAATTATCAATAAATTCACTAGTGCATCACTACTCATATTTCTGATTTTAATAAGGACTTTGTTGCAGATTGTGATGTTTCAAATGTTGGCACTAAAGTTGCCCTTACCAAGACGGGCAAAGGTTGCCTTTTTAGTGAAAAACTATGAGATGCTTGTAAACTTATGGCTTTATATGCTATCATTCAAGCTTTACGACATAGCTGGCATTACTTGATCCAATGACAATTCATTCTCAATTCCAATCACAAGGATTTATGGTTTTCAAATTCGTAAAAGACCCTTAATAATGACATGCCAAGTGGATAAGCTTTTTGCAAGAATGCACTTCACATCTTAAACACAAAAAAGATACTTGCTTCGAATGCATACTTCGTCGACATGCTCATTTTTTAACTATGGTTAATTTCCCCGCATGGATTTTACATTCTCAATGATCTTTAGACATGTCTAGAATACTGGTCTTTATCCTTCTGTCCATTCCTATGCATCCTTAGAGGATACTCATATGGTTTCACCCCGGGTTTACCTCTAATGGCTACAGATTGATGAGACATTTATGGTAGTTGATATGTGGTCGCTTCTCGAAAATCATGAGAAATTACTTGTCAAAAATATTATGAATGCATCACATGTTGCTACTTTATCATAGATGAGCCCAATTTCGTAGTAGTTATAATATGTAAATATATAATCTCTAGATCATGCCCCACCCCCCTCCTGGCCACCTATTTATAGAGAGATAAGCACTTTTTAACACAACTTGTTGAGATTGCACATTGTATTAAATTATAAATTGAACTACAAAAAATCCAACATGAACCTTCATGCTCTACCACATTTTTCAAGATACAACCTCTTTTACCCAAAAAAACCCATTTCAAGTGATCCACGGAGTCTAAATAACTGCCAAGAGACTCTAACGATCATCATGTGATCTGACACAAACGGCTCCCCACGAGTCCCAAACTCTCCCTGCACTCATAGAATCCACCATATCAATCAATGACCCCCTTTAAACTTCATTTGCAAGTCCACTGAAAAATAATAAATGACTAAACTAAAGCATCCAAACAAATAAGGCATATCACATTATACCTCGTAATGATCTCTCACTTATAAACTTGGGTCAACGCTCTTTTTCTTCTTAGCATGCAAAAAAAATCTTCACCCTCATAAATATATAGGCCACCCATATTAACCTGCAATACGGGGAGGGGGTATGGGTGGTGGGGGAGGAGGTCGGAGGAGAAAGAGGGAGGGTTTTTCCCCTTTTCCTTTTCTTTAAGTTATATCATAGCCATTGGATTGAGGATAGGTTAGATTAACTCGATACACTGGTGGAGTTAACAGGTTAAACTAACGGAGGGTTTTGGGTGTGAGTGGAGAGAATATTCGGGGTTTCTCGTGTAATTCATGATTATCGAAAATTCTGTGTGTAATTACGAAACTACTCATGGCTATGGGTGTAAAGACCCTAACTCTAATTATGAGTCTACTGATGAAGGTCATCCGTGCATGACGATTATAAGATGTTGCAGCTGCACCAATTCGAATTACCCGTAATAATTTGAAGTGCTCATGCTGAAGATAATGACAAAAAACAATATTCATTAGCATGGAGTAACAGCTCAACTAATATTTTTTAGACGGGTTTCTTGTTCAATAGGCAAATTTCTTGAACAGTTACCAGCAACCTGTTTGCTAACAACTTTGTCATGGGCATCCAATCCATCTCTTGTTAGAGAGTAAATTTAAATGCCTCGCTCAACATTCGTTCCAAATACCAAAGCTCGATTCCAATACAAGAATATGAAAAGGATTTCTAGTAAAGCTTCATTTTATAAACCAGCTTAATTATTTGCACCAGGAATAACAAAAATTTAAGAAGAAAAAAGATGCTTGCGCATCCCATGTAAACCCATTTACGGAAGTGTACAGAAAACAAACAAAGTTAACTTATGTAGAGCAAGAATTGCATGCTGCATTATATCGTTATATTATTACGCATTGAGATCTCTATCCGTGAACGAAAATGCACAATCCACGCGTATCGTTACCTTCCGCGAGCCATCCATATCCGTGACGCGATTGTGTTAGCATCGACGTCATCAGCGCAGAGGCAGTGGCGCTGTGCATCGGCAATAAAGTCTCCACGCACGCCCCCAACTCCACCGGACGCCTTCAAACACATCATAACACCCGTCAGTATTCCATTCCTAAACCCTATAAATTACGCAAGGCGACGACGACGACGACGACGACGACCGGATGCGAACCTGAGAAAGCGGGCGAGAGGTCGAGTCCTGCGAGCGGATTGACAGAGGAGGGAAGGTCTGACTGTTTCGGCGGCTGAGGCGAGCTTCGCCGCCGCTGCTCGTCGAAGAGGAGGCAACCGGAAGGCGTGCCTCGTCGCCATGTGTGAGTGTGTGGGTTTTGAGGTGAGGTGTCTTGTTCCGATTAGGAAAAGCCCTTTTCGGATCCGAATCCGGATAAAATCAAGGACGCGTGGATCCTGAGACGAGGCCCAAGCCCAAATTTCCTTGATTTAGAAAAAAAGAGTGTCCGAAAAATTTTCAGACGAAAATGGCAAATTCTACCAAGTATTTATTCCGAAAAAAAACAGAGAGCTTAAGGCTTCAATTGTTACGTTGTACGACGAGTCTAATTCTCATATCCAACTTCAGAGATTATTCTCATTTTCAACTTCGGAGGTTTTCTTTCTTAATAAATTATTCATAATAAATTATTCATAAATTATTATGAATAATTTATTATGAATAATTTATTATGAATAATTGGATAATAATAATTTATTATGAATAATTGGATAATAATTTATTATGAATAATTGGATCCAATTCGATCATTATTTTATGAGAAACAGAATTCTCATGATTTAGGAATGAGATTGGTGTTTATTTTCTCGTTTGAAAATATTCACTCTAAAAAAAACTATCATCTCTCTCTCGTAAACATACATCTCTCATGTCCCTGTAACCACTCTTCTTATACGTGTTTAGTTCAATTTCTTTTTGTGGAAACATCAAATGATTCATAGTTTATTATTCTTTCTTTACTTTTTTCTATGCAATATACATCCAATTAGCCTTTTTCTCTGTTTGTTTGTTTTTGGTCTAGATTATGTAATGTTATCCTTCAATTTGCAATAGTATACTGCATTTTTCATTTCTTGGTATGATTGCTTGGAAGGTGATTCTGTTGTAATATTTTGTGAACTTATATATTTGACATGAGGTTATTATAATTTTTGTATGTTCTCATGTAATTGTCTCTTGCAATGATTCATTAGAGACCAATATTTCTTGTAAGGTTAAGATATTTGAACGGAGAATATAAATTCATCTGAGGTTATTGTAATGTTTTATCTTTAATATATAAGCTTGACATAATTAGTACATTATGAGACTTGATGTTCAGCTTAGTATATGAGCTTTATATAATTGAAAATCAGAGGATAAGTTATTAATCGCACAAAGTAATAATATGTAATATTTGCATGAGGATTCAAGTTAACCTTATTTTTTGTTCATTTATTTTAATTTATTACGACATTCAATCAGAGATGAAGGATGGAGCTGAGTAAAAGTTCAAAATGAAAGGAAAGTACTAATATCAAGACAACACCTTCCAATGGTGCAGTCGAACTCAAAAATCATACAATTCTAGGATACGCTCGTGCTATGCCATGTGAATTTGGATTGACACTTTATTTCTAGGTAGAAGTTTGTAAATACCTCATTTTATGTCTTAATTTGCATTTTTATCCATCATGGACTAAAGAGGATTAGTTTCGAGATTGCTTTTATAATTCACCAAGAATAAGCTACTTCAAAATTTTATTTGTAAATATTTTATATTGAGCTCTAAGGATAATCTTGACCAATTTGAACCCAAAAGTGAAAAAAATCTAAGATATTTATCATGAAGCAAGGCTTACTATGTATTCAGAAAGACCGCAACAATCACTGAAGAAACAATGCATAACTCATTTGATAAGAATTTCGATTTATTCAATCACCTCAGGTCGAAGAGAATGATAAATGATTACAAATTATAAATCCATCTAACATACCAGAAAATCAAAATGTCCTGACTTGAGAAAAAAACTAGATGAATAAAGTAATCTTGTTCAAAATAAATGTCAATCTTGTTGCACAATGTTACAATCGAGAAACAATATTGATTTTGATGAAGCCTATATATGTTGCTAAAATTGGGTTAATTAGAATATTGTTAGCATTTGCTTGTTATAAATACTTCAAGTTTTTCAAAATGTATGTCAAAAATGTGTTTTTAAACAACCTCTCTAAGGAGAAGTCTATGTCGAGCAACCCCCAATTTTGAGAATCTTAAGAACCTTGAATAGGTATATAAGCTTAAAAAGGCATTGTGTGGACTACAACAGGCACCTATAATTTGTTATAATAGGCTAAAAGTCTTTCTAATAAGCATTGACTTTCTAGTTATTAAAGTAGACTGAATATTTTAATAAAAAATAGGTTCATATTTTTAGTTGCTCAAAATTACGTTGATGATACTGCAGTTCTACTAATAACACTCTGTGTCAAAAAAGTACGAAGACTATGTAGGAACCATTTGATATAACATGATGAGAGAAATGAAGTTTTTCCTTGGATTACAAAATACTCAACTCAATGCACGGACATTGATGAATCGATGATTCATCATCTTAATATACAAGTCTTAACTGGACAAAATATCAAATAAATACATCTAATTTGATAAATTAACATGAGGAATTGCAATATGAATGGACTAATGATGTAAGTTATCTTGTAAATAAGTCCATAAAATAATTCAAAATAAAAACACAAAATAAAGAAATGAAAATGTGTATGTATTCACTTGTAAATAGCTTAAACTTCACTAATTTTAATTAATCAAGAGTAATTGACTTATTCTTTTTCCAACTTGTGTATAAAAATGTATATAAATGTACAAAAATATAAAACAAATTCCACATTGAATAGATCTTGAAATAAAAATGTCGTAAAGTCCAACTTCTCAGTTGAATTCCTACTTTATGTAAACTTCAAATTTACCAAACTCACTTTAAAAGTTCAAGCTATAAAAATATATATAATGAAAGTGATTTCATTAAAACTGGAGCTTGTTTGCAAAATGTCGGTTTTGAAACCTGATTGTATGTTGTAAATATTCACTAACTTTGAATTATCATTTCATGTAAATAACTAGCCATTTTTTATTTTATTTCTTTTTCATTTCTTTTCTTTGTTTGATCTTGTAATAAAATAAGTTGAAATCAAAATCCAAAAAAAGATTAAAAACCAAAGACCTTGATGTGTTGTGACTTTTGTATATATTGTATATATAGTTTCATACTTTATTTTTTATTTAATTTTTTAAATATTAAAATCCAGAAAATAAATTATTATTTTATTTTTATTTATTGTATTTTATTATGTTTTATTTTGTATACAACTTTTGTAAAAAATATATATAATTATGAAATAGTAAAAAAATAGTCCTTTAATTCATCAAAATACCTTCAAAAATATTTTATCATTTATATATTTCATGTTTTGAGTTTATACCTTCATGATAACTCAACTCCCACTTCACCTCTCTCTCTACTGCGACTGGCCACATATCTTATCTCCCCCTCCATGTGGCCCATGATGTTGAAAACTCAACTTACATCGTCGGAACTGCTCCCCAACCGCTCCATCACTCAACGAAACCATGTCCCCCTCCAACTTCCAAGTTTACAGACCATTTTTGGTAGCAATAGCCTTTAACTCCTCACTTTCCGTGGTGACAGAGAGTGAAAGCCACAACCGTTGAGCGATGACTAGACATTTTGCTAGCAAGATTCGGAGGTGGTTTCACCTTCGCTGCAGCCTAGCTCCTTGAGCTGCTCGAGATCGTCCCCCTTGGCGTGGCCTTGAACGATGACCGGAGAGGTGAACGACCCTCTCTCCCTAGGCATCTTCCTCCATCCAATATCAAGTACAATATCTTTCTTCTTCTTCCTCCTCCTTCGCTTCCATTTTTCTTCTTCTTCCTTTCTGTCCATACTTTCTCTCTCTTCAATTCACCATCATCCATCCATTAAATCACCAAATAGATTGCATTTCCATAGATAAACCATCTATGGAGAATTTAATAGTGATTTTTGTTGAATTTTTTGGTGAGTTTTCATCAACTGATTAATCTAAAATTTGCCGAGGTTAAATAAATTCAGCAAAATCTCATGTTGCAATAGGAGAATTTGTTCCCCACACATTCCCTTTCTCTTCAAGTCTCTCCTCTTCTTCTTTTATACACTCCCCCCCCCCCCTTCTCCTCTTCTTTGTACACACTACACCTATATATACCCATCTTCTTCTCTTCTCCCCCTTCTCTACTACCTCCACACACACCTCTCACTACACCACACACGAGAAACCATCTATTGTTGCTCCTCTACACACCTCCACCATGCACCACGCCCAGTCATGGCCACCTCCATACACATACGTAGTAGTTCATTGTTGTTGCCCTTTCATGCACAAATCACACATAACAAATAGAGAGAGCATGCTCCCTCTACATGCACTACACCTCCCACCATCACGGGTTAAATACCTACACACCTATTGTTATTTACCCATAACACACACACACACACCAACAACAACTCGTAGCTGATGTTACTTCTTCACCACACACCTTCAGTCAGAGCTCGAGAATCCCTATCTTCCAACGGCTCCTCCACTAAGCTTCATGCTTTGTCGGATTTTCTTCATCAAGCCATAGCCACAAACGATCCAGCAATCCCATTCGACCACCACGAACCTCGAGGAGTTGTACCTCCCTTCACCAAGAGAACAACAGAGCTGGTCACTCGCGAGCTTCTCCCTCAACATACCACACTTCAACTACCAACACTGCCTTCCTTCTCTTGCACCCGAAACCGTCAAAGGAGAAAGCATGAAAGGGTTGATACCCGCCTCTCTCATTTCTGGAAAAATTGTGGATCTCCTTAAATGTTTGGGTGATTAAAGCCATGTGTATATGCACGTAATTTTTTATCTCATTTCTTATATCCATATTTGCAAGCTGAACCGTATATTTGAGCATTGTTTTATAGCATTATTTTTCATCTTTAGCCTAAACAAAAATACCATAGTGTAGAGTACATCATTCTCTATCATAATCGATTTACTTTTGTTTTTTTGGATTATTGAATGATTTACTAAAATTCAGGGATTGAATATCACCAGAATTTTTCTCACCTATACTCTAAAATTCCATATTCAATTATACCTTGCTCCAAAAATTCTTCGAAAAATCAGATAATATGCTCCTGCTCATGATATAGCTTGTGCTCGAATTTCAGTGAAAATGGAGGTGGTTTGTGCTTGAAATAAATTGTAGAGTATGGTTTGTGATTGATTTATAATTTGATCCACATACTAGATTTTGCTAAGATTTCAACTCTCATGATTTCTACACTTAAATGACTACTTGGAATAATTTTGGTTAGGCTTGAATTTACATTGTTGATTTAAAATTAATTGCTAACATTCACTCTATTTTACTAGAAATTCAAAAAATCAAATAGTGTTGGAAAAATTTAAAAACTAATATAAGTTCATTTCATCATAAGTTAGCTTCTTTCACAATTTCATTAATTTTGCATATTATTTGCACTAAAATTGCATGAAAATCCCTAAAAACCACTCGTTTTCATGCATGTATATTAATTGATAAAAATATAAAAAAGTCATTTTCCATTAACTCCTGCATAAGGTTTTCCAGGAAAAATACAACTTTACTAATTTGGATCAATCTTGCAATAAACTAAATTGGTTAAGCTTGTTGATTTCCTTAAGAACCTAGTCCCTTACACATTCACATTTGCATTCAAATTCTATAAAAATACCAAAAAATCCTCTTTTGAAAATCGTACACTAAGTGGTCTGATATGAACCTAATTTGATTTATTTGCTTCATTGAGTCGGCCCTGGGGCTAGCCCAGGTTAAATACAAACTGCCCTTAATTCACTCGATTGATCCATCTATTTGTGTGGTCGATTTGTGAGTGTCTTGATTGTCTGTCTACAAGAATTAGACATAATTAACATAGGGTAATTCGACGATTATCAAATAGTATCATTGTGGGGGAGGCGAATGACTTAGGTTCATTTTAGAAAACCTGGTGTTAGAATTTCTAGTCCTTCGGGTAGTATGACCCTCAAGTCTTCGTGTGATTATTTCCCCTTGTCTTCATGTTTATTTTACTCATTATTTTATTTTATTCTTGTATATACTTTGTTATCTCTCTGAGATATATCTCTCCTTTTGTGTGAGGTCCTAGTGGACTTGGAGTACATTAGAGGTCGACAAATCATGGAGCGAGTCGAATGTTGAAAAGCCAAGGAGATTGAATTCTTTTTTGATATATACTTAGTTTATTAGATTAATAATTTCATTTCATTTCATTTTTTGTAATTGTTGTTGTAATAATTTAGGTAATCATTCATTTACAACGGCTCTTGTTTGAGAGTTCACGATTGTAAGAGAAACCGGACACACTTTATTATTTTTATATTTGTTATGGTTGTGTCGAAAGTGGTTCTCGACTTGAGTGATGAAATTAGGATAGACACACGGTAGTATAACTTCAAAAAAGTTTATGCCCTTCGTAATTTAGGCCACGTTTCCTTAAATAAAGACTCATTAAATTAGATGCACATAAACACATACAATTAGCTCAAATTGAAATTGATTTTTCCCCACCAATAGTATCATATTCAGATGCGGGTTTTCATCGACTTGCATGCATTTAATGTAGATTTATAAATTTTGTCTTGCATGACACATGAAGAGTGATGGGAATCATTGTAAGCATAACTTTTCCTGAGCATACATCATAGTTTCATGATTGCATTTCATTTTCCATTTTCCTCCCTCTATACCTAAGTTTAAAAGGAAAAATGGACTGAATGTAGGTGTGATTGTACGCTCACATTAATTTCAAAGTGATAACCATAACTCTACATTTAGGACTGAATTGAGCAAGTAGATCAAAACAACTTGGAATAAAATGAACACTTGTCTTACGGGTGCATAAATCCCTCATTGTACGCGCGCGGGTTATCCCCACACATAGTGGGTAAGGACACACACATTAAGGTTAGAGCCCAAATTCCTGAACTTGCCCCCGAAGTCTCTAGGTCCGATTCTCATGGGCTTGGGAGCTGCAAAGGCTTGCCTTCGATCTTAGTGTATGTTTCAGTTGTGTAAGCATGTGTGTCTCATTTGGGGTGTGCTATTGAACCTAACAGCTCTAGTAGATCACCTCATTCATTGGGGACATACAGGAGTGTAGCTGGGCGTAAGGCTAAGCCATGTATGTAATGGATTCAAAGATTGTATTACTACCAATTAAAATCTATAAGATAACTCGATCGAACCTTTACGGACTACACATGTGAAGTTGGCAAACTTAAATGGTTTTCATTGTGTTTGATTACGTGAGTTTTCTCCGCACATTTACGTACCCTGTAGAACATGTATTATCCTTGCCTCTCATGTTCATTTACATTCCTTTTTGACATCGAAGATGACTACTTGGAGGATTTTTGTTCGGATTTCGTGAACCTATCATTGAACCATGTAAAGAGTACATCTTCCAATGTCTTTCCACTTCCTTGACCTCCTAGACTCATGGGACTCGAGTTTGAGTTCACTCACTTCGGGGATGGTCGCTCACTGACCAGCCCTTTCCTCTCTTCCCTACTCACCGAGGAAGACCTTCGCCTCGGGGAGGTTGAATTGAGTTCAACAATCTCGACTAATTCAAACCCATTTGGTGATGAAGTTCTTCAAGAAGATCCATTCAAGATGTCATAAAAGAAGCAAAATGATGATAAGGAGCAGAGAGAGTGCCCCATGCAAATGATATTATCTAGACTTGCTGCATATCAACAATAGAATGCCCTCTTCAGAGCTTAGATAGGATAATTGAACGTAGGGGCCGACACACCCATGGATGCAACCTACAACTCGGGATAGTATTGAAATATATGGGAAAATCCTTAAGGGTGTGTTTGGTTCGTGGGTTATCTGAGGGAGGATAACCCGTTTTGTATTTTGGTGTTTGGTTGGTGCGTTTAGAGTTGGGAGGGTTTGTGTGATATGATTATATTGAAATTTGAAAAAGTGAGTAGTTATTATGATATGATTATATTGAAATTTGAAAAAGTGAGTAGTTGTTGTTATGTGACTGTATTAAAGTTTGGAATAGTGACTAGAAGTTGAGTAATTTATAATTTTTAGATGATATGATTGTATAATATATTTTTTTGATGGAAAGAGAGTGAGCTCCACTAATAGGTTAGAAATATAGGTTTTGGGGGGTAACCCACACTACAACAAAATATACCTATAACAACGAATATTTTATAAAGAGGGCAACGAATAAATCGTCACTACATTGATTCATGACGAATAAGCAATTCGTTGCTAAAATCGTTGCTATATAAGCCGTTGTTAAAAATATAGCAACGATAGACTATTCGTTGCTAAATTGAAATGACAACAAATGTGCATCCGTTGCTAAATTAAAATAACAACAAATAAACATTCGTTGCTAAATTCAAACATCAACGCATGTGCATTCGTTGCTAAGTTGAAACGAATAGAATCTTCATGCATTTATTTTAGCAACGAACAGAATTCGTTGTTATTTGGATATATTAATCAATATAATTAATTTCCATAGAAAATATGATAATGATTAGTTTGGTTTGATTGTACTTATGAAAAATCGATTCATAATACCACCACTATAATATAACAAACATCAAAGGAGTATGGACAACATCTATCAAATACAATGCATTTTCAAGAAATAATTTAATAAACTCTATTTAAATTACATTTCATAAAAAAATAAAAAATATACAAGTACTGGTTGATGCAAAGCAAAGGAACACCATGCTTGCTTAAGATGCAACAATATAGAAGAATGTATCTGTGGGTAAAATTATTATGTAAGTAGTGTCACCATTGACTTGTCCCTTGGATACAAAATGGTGTTGTCATGCATGACTTAATTCATCCGTGAGTGATTTTCTGCTGGTGATATGATCCCTTTGCTAGTGCTGAATTGATCTAAATAGTACCTGTCACTATATCATCATTGATCATCACTGATATCTCTTGTGAACACAACCCTGTATAAGGAAAATCATTGTGGAGAAACATTTCTAAGAAACTCGTATACGAACTTACTTTATGTACCCTATCTTTAATGATATTAAAGAATGCATGAAATGGTTAAAAATAATATAACTGAAGGAAAGATACCTTTCATTTACCTCCCAACAAGATTGAACTATTTTAACAGAATAATACCATAAAACAAATCACAAGTGAGCTCAAATCAACCATCCAATATCAAAACAAGGTTTGGTTATGATACTGATAACATCGATTAGCTTCTATAAGTTAGGCATCAAATATATATAAAAGAAAAGAGCTTGAATATCTGCATACTTGAATCCAAGATTGTTGGCATTGTAGTGATGAACACCCTCTTCAATAGAGTTGGTTCTCATAATGAAAAGGACTGATATGAAAAATTCCTCTCATGTGATCGTCGTGTTGAGCCTGACGTGATCTTATGTGATGTTTCCTTCTTATTTGTACTCCAAGAAATATTATGCAATATGAATTTCACAAGAAAATTTATTTAAGATTCCATAGCAATTACACCAGTGACCAAATCTTTGGTTGCATCTATTCTGTAAAAATTGATATTCCATAAAAAGATTCAGTTACCAAGCAAACAACCAATTATCTCGTATGATGATATCAAACCAAAGATGAGGAGACTTACAGATTGTAAACAACACTGATCCTAGTGGAA
Source organism: Ottelia alismoides (assembly GCA_037367405.1). Lineage (NCBI taxonomy): Eukaryota > Viridiplantae > Streptophyta > Magnoliopsida > Alismatales > Hydrocharitaceae > Ottelia > Ottelia alismoides. The sequence goes on along the minus strand of JAZKJV010002012.1, from coordinate 161,832 downwards.
GATCATCATGTAAAAAAAGAGGATACTTCCAACAAATATTTCAATAATAGTTGCTACCGAACTTTGCACCCATCCACACAAAACTAAAAGAATAATAAAATATTTACACTCAATAATGGTGAAACTGATAATTTATCAACAACTATACTTATACTATATAAACATCTATTTTCTTTTTTAGGACGATACCTTGAGAACTTCTCTAGATTCTCTTATATCTATCAAGATGTAGATACTATGTACCCCATCTTCATAGTGAATCAGTCCAGTTCATCCCTGTTCTTTCAATTAGGTGATTGGATACACCATGCTTTCAGCGTCTAAGATGCTTTGATGCTGCAACATGATATCTGCATTATTGGAACTCTAATTATCAACATGGAAAAATATAGCACATCATAAAATTGATAGAACAAGATATGCCGATAAATGCAATCTAGACATCATTATGAAGTCGAGAATCAAACATAATTGAGAATAGTTGGTCAAACTACACATCGAAATTCCATCAAAATCCAACTGTAGATCTTGATCTGAAAAAAACTTCTATTCATGACAACATTTTCCATTTTAGATATTGATTAACTATAAAAAATGCATTATCTCTCCATCCATTAATATCAATTTCATTATTTTTGCACAAAGAAATTAACTATAAACTACAAATCTAAACAAATGAAGCATTTCATTATTCGTAAAATTAAATGCTATGGAAGAAATCTAATCATCTAACCTTCAATCAAATCTTAAGACTTATTTATCCATCCAAGAAAATCATTGTGGGTCAAATCCAGTGTCTTGTAAAAGAATGGTAGGATATGAAATTCATCCATCCAAATATGAAAACCTTTGGCCTGTGAAGAGTATAACTACAATATACTCTACCTTGTAATCCACCATCGTCGGGACAAGCACACATGCTATTACCACTACATTAGCTACCAGATACACTGCAACAAAAAAAAAGCTTCGCGGGTAGGTATGCATCCGCAACTTTCACTGCCAAATTAAGAAAATAAAATCAATGTTAATATAATGCTTCTAGACATCCATAACAATGACTTTGGCAAGACTCGTATATATATTATATTTACCACTATCATGTTCTCACAAATATTAATCAACAACAAAGCCGCTTCCCACAATTAAGTAGGTTCGACTGCATGGAGTTTTTGCCTCTATTCAGATCTGTTTTAGATCATTCTCTAGTTTAAATCCAAATAATTAAGAACATTTCGGATATTCTCATTCCAACACTTCTTGAACCTTCCTCACCCTCTCCTATCTAACAAATATAAATTAACTAATTAATCATGGGGCAATGCATAATAAAACAAAACTCTTCTAATAATTTGTAACCATGGATTTTATTTATGCTTCTATTATAGCAACTCTAGCACTTCTATCTCAGTTTTCTTCATACCTACACTTCTCATATGTTAATCTATCTCCATGGAAGTCATTAGTAATTCAACATGACTTCTACGAAATTGACTTACAGTTCATTTAAAAAGTGTCGTCTTGATAACAATCAGTTCAACTTAGTTGATTGTAAGTAAAATTCACATTATTGCTAGTCATTAAAAAGAGTTCACTTTACCACACTTTATGTTGAAATGCACTTAGTCATGTTTAAATGGTGCACTTGACCAATAAAAGCATTTCATATTTTATTGACTATATATGTTCCCGAATAACACCATATTGAATTCCAAATTTCAAACATGAGGAATCTATTTGGAAGTTCCAAATATTTATCAGGAACATTATATTTACCATCTCGACTATCTAATCAAATAGTTAGCATGAGAAACATATGCAATGAGTTGGAAAAATGGCCTTCATTGCTTTTTTCTATAATTTTCACCATTACAATTGGTTCTTACAATAGAAGAAGACGAGTAGCACAGAAGTTTCCGACTATAGCACTGGTAGTGCATAGTAGAATACATAACAAAGGTTTTCCGTCGAGAACTAAAAATGATGAATCTGACAAGCATGTAGATGATTTCTAACATAAAAATCAGATGTAATCAGAACTGCTAAGATCTTATCTAAAGGAAACCATCACAAATTAGATACAAACACAATACATTGACGGATTAGATCCGAGCGAAATCTTGTATGCATTCACATATGAGATTATGGATTTGATCGAGCAGAAGAGCTTACCTATGATCGAAGATCGAAGATGATAGATGATTTCCCGATGAGGAGAGCAGATTTGTCATTGCCACAAAGAGAGAAGAAATTAGGGCAACGCTCCTGGAAGAAGAAGAAGAGAAATGATGTAGAGGTTGGGGTAGGGCTATATTTATATCTCGTAGAGGAGTCGGCGACATCCACAAGGAGGACGGAGAGTGGCATTGTTGTCGATGAGGACGGGGGTTGTGCGGGTAGGGTTTGGGCGAAGAGAGGGGAAAAGATGGACGGTAGAGAATTTTTTTGAAAAGAATATTTGATTAATTTACAAAATGTCTGACATTTTTCTGCTTTGTATCGGTTCATTGCTTTGATATTAGGAAAATATTAATATAAAAATACTCATTTGCGTCTATGCTACTGATCCGATCACGGATAAAATCTTTGATATATTCTCTTGTAACGAAATTGGATGTTAAAGTATACCAGTAAATACTTGTATTTATCTCTAAAGATTATATAATATTTGTTAATTAAAGTGAAGCAATGATTTATTCGTCACTATATGAAAATCGTGACGAATGTAAAGAATCGTCACTATTTGTAATATAATTAGCAACGAATGGATACAATCGTTGTTATATTTATAAGTTTACAAATATAACGACGAACATTAATAATCGTTGCTATTTAGTCGTCACCATATATCTAATATGTTGTAGCGCCACCCAAAGTAAGGGGTAACCCCCCCAACTGAATGCCCCCTAAGTGCATCACGAAAGCGTGATGATTGCATCGTATGAGATCAGGAGTGACTATTCGCACTAGCTGCTCTAGGCAGCGGAATTTAAAAAATTTTAAATTGATGAAACCACATGATCAAATAACACTTCTCGGATCACTTCACCTTCCATCGAACCTTATTAGCCATCGTCGCTCTTTGTTTCCAAGACTAAAAGGCTTCTTTGCAATGTTATTTTCCTATATTTTAAGGACATCTGGACCATTCAAAAATTTGCAAAACTTATATAACTATTCTTCAATTTTACATTTTTTATTATTTTATTTCTTGCAGATTTTTTTATCACTTGTTTTCTAGTTGTTGTTATTCAAATAGTGGCCCCTTAGGGGCTGTTTTGTAGCTCACCAAGCTTAAATTGAATTATTTAAAAATTTTCAGTAAAGTATATGAAAATTTGCAAAAATTACCTATTTCTATAAACTACATTTAGTCTCCTATGACTTCAAAAATTCATCAAAATTACTAGAAAACCTAAAAAAAACTCCTTGCAAATTCTCGCGTGGTCATAAAAATGTCTAATACGTAACGATGTAAGCTTCATGGCATTTCGAGTAAAAAGAATCATAGGTTACAGTGTCTAATACGAACCTCTTGTCGATATATGCACTTGTACGATTTTATATGAAGATGAAGATAATCTACTGGTGTCATCGGGAAACGATGGAATCTTGGATTTCATCCGCCATATTAGTTGAGCTCCATTCACTGACGAAAAAAATATACACGAAAATAAAAAAATATTATCATGCTTCCTGCCAATTTCGATAGCCATCTATGAAGGTTTCATATAGGTCCTACTCGTCTCATCGAGACGGAAGAGGACATTTATTAATAGGAATCTTGACACGTACTGAATCTACTGATGAATATATTAAGTATCCGTTAGACGCCACATTGATCTTTGACTGCACCGATGCGCACGCATCTCATATATATATATATATATATATATATATATATATATATATATATATATATATCTGATAATCATGATATATATACAACAAATTGCAATGATGGATGAAAGGGACGATTCCCTACCGAAAGACGATTGATTTAGTTGTCACGTACTCTGCTCGCTCTTATCCTTCTTTGATCTCTCGTCTGTCTCTTCCGTTTCCTCACGTTTATGGTACAAATTAAGAAGGCCTCAAGCTCTGATACACACAGATGCTTAATTAATTAGCATCAATCACAAGACTTAAGATGTCGGCATGGTCCTTTATGAAGCTCCATCGTACACGTACCTGTGTGGCACCTCCTTTGAATTCCATGTCCCTACTTGTTGAAAGCAAGCAATATAGGGACGATGGTGAAGCTTTCAATCGACATCGATCCCACGTATACGTATTGTGTGGATTCTTGTCATATGTATCAATCAGGAGAAAATCTTGAAAAATCTGCACGAGTACAAAATAATGCCATAAGAAATCTACTCGATTGGTAGAGCATCTCCAACACATGGCTTCACTTCGTCGCGTGCATCACCTTATCTCTGCAAAGTTTCAACTCTTTCCCCATCACGCCATCATTATCACATTAACAACTATTTTATTATTACAAGGATTTTTCACACTCGTAATCCTATGAGTTTCTGCAAATACATTTATACTCTTATATATCTTTTTAACAATAACGTTTGTAACCGTGTATTCTTACAAAATTTACAGTATTTCCTTTTGTGTATCAGTGTAATAATAGAAGAGAAATACACAAACACAAGTTTTATTGCGAAGAAAAGCGGGGACGTAAGTGTATTTGCAGAAACTTGAAGTAGGTCTAAAAGTCCATTATTCTGTAGTATGCGGCCCTTCCTATCTCTTGAATAGACTAAAGAGGGAGGAACGATAAACCATTTTCATTTTTACTATTTTATTGTTGTTTATCCCATCGTTTAATGGGCTATATAGAGATGAGAGTTATCTCATCATTTTGAGTCATACCTCATGCAACCCTTGTTTACTTTAATTAATAAAGATGGTTAGTATGCTAATCTCTAATCTTTTCTCTCCGTCTTTCTCTCTAATCAACTAATATCATTTCTCATTCTTCCTCCAATCAGCTAATATCATTCTCTCACTTTCTCTCCAATCAACTCACATCATTTGTTTTTCTACTTTTTAAATAAAAGACACATTTCTCTCTACAAATTCCGCTCAACAGTGAAAATGATTCCATATCATCCCATGCAAATATTTATATCCAATAATCCTTTCAAATCCTAATAAAATCACATCATTACAAACCCTCACAACAATAAATCCTTCATTCAAACATCTTTAATATCGCATGACTCTCAAACAAGACTAACTCTAGGGGCCTGTTTGATTGCTGGGTTGGACTGGGTTAGGTTGGGGTACACTGGCGTACCCCTCCTTCCATCCCTCTCAGTCCTCCTCACAGTTTACATTCACAGGGGTACAATTTACTATTCATAGGAGTACCCCAACCCAACCCAGTTCAACCCAGCAACCAAACATGCCCTAGGAGTACCCAACATGGCATTAAATGACATAATAAAGTATATAAATAAAATGATTCTAAATGTTAACAAATGTGTGGGATACATATCACTTGATGCAAGCAAAATCTTATTTGATCTCTGTTATGTGTGTGGGGTAGGATCTCTTTGTTTGATAACAAAAACATTATCAGTTTCTAGTGAAAAATAAACATCGTCACATAATAGGCTTTTCGAGATGATTCGTAAATGAACCTCTTCATACATGTATTATTGTTGTTGATTCACAATAGGGTAAACTGAAATATGTGTTCTTGTAGCTATCGGTCAAAAAATATCAAGAGAAACCAGGGGTTATGTAATACACTATTGGGATATTATCATAATACACGTTCCAAATGGTCTCGTAGCATGGGGGTTGCTGGACAGGAACAGGTTGTCTTCGGTACTACAGACTTTGTAGTTCAAATCACTCCATCTTTATCGAATGGTTCACACAAATTTACACGATAAAGATCTAAAGTACGAATTCGTGCAAACCCTCAAACAAGATCGAGCATTACCAAAGATCCACACTTTTAGTGCAGACGATCCATGCTATGTGTGGACGAGGAGGAGATCACAAGGATCATAGGTAGTAGGCCTTGCATGCTTAAGACCTTTTCCGTTACGGCTGGAATAAAGAAAAAAAAAGATAAAGAAGGTAGCACGGGCATATCAATGCCAATAGATTTTATTTATGGCTGTATAGTATTAGTGTGAAATGGTCTCGGTGGAGAGAGAGAGAGAGGCAACGTATGTGACTATGTGAGTGCGATACATGGGGACGATAAGGCCACACGAGGGGGGAATATGAATGAATATCCCACATGGACGTTTGTCCGCATGTGTTTTAATGCATGAGATGGGAATTCGTGCGTGTGGGGACGAATACCTATAGCCTGCACATGAGATGAGATAAGATGAGATGAGGGTCTCTAATATATTACACCACTTTTTTTTAAATATATATTATTACATGCATATGATCATCATAATAGTTTAAGAGGAGAGATAGAGAATGCGTCTTAATCAAAGCCCAATTGCACGAGGGCCTCTCCTTGTCGTCTTTCCCCTCTATTTCCTCCATCGCTACACCTTTTTTCCACTCTTCTATTGTATTTTCTTTATTATTTAGTTATTTTAGGATATTACTCTGATATTTTAATTTTTTATATGGCCTTATTGGCTCTGGACAGAAAGAAAGATCGATTAATTGTTTATTTAGAGGAATTGATATGAGTTTCCATGAGATTTTTGCGGTAGAGGACAACTACAGTAGTCAAATGATCCGACGTTATATTCTTAACAATAGATATTATTCATTGTCTTTTCTTCTTGTAGTTCACAACAAATATAATGTTTGTTGCTAATGAGTTATATAACAACACATTATTTATTGACTTTTGCCTTAAATTTGAACTACTCATCATCGCAATTTTGAATTATAGCAAAAAAAGTCAATAGGTTATCATCGTTATATGATTCATTGCTAAAAACATTGCAGCACATTCGATATCCATTGCGAATTAAAAAAAATGACAACGAATAATATTTGTTATTATAAATTTAGGAAATGAAGACAATTAATTTACTTCACTACATGAAATTTAACCTCGAACAATGAATAATTTGAATATTTGTTACATATCTTCCGATGTTAGCTATATACCATCGAATATTAATTGTTGCAAAATTAACTTTTCTTCTTGAATTGGTAATGAATGTCATGTTTACTGCTATGTTTAATATAACAATGATTTATCCATCGACTTATTCGTTTGTATTAATCTTTGCTTACTTTACTGATGATGAGAAGAGAAGTCAACAGATAATAGTTGTTATATACATATGATTCGTTGATAGGAATATATCAACAAATAGGATACTTGTTGGAAATTTAAATAATGAATAATGAATAATATTCGTTGTTATGTATTTAACTATAGACAGATGATATAAGCCAACAAATAAAAATTAGTCATTACTTTATGTCAAATTTATTGCAGTGTTTTATTGATGTGGATTACTTTTCTTATAGTAATAATAATTCGAAATAAAATCAGATGTATATGAATATTATTATTTCTTATTATTTTTAAAGAGTTTGTTGAAGTTGGGTGTGCCAATAGACGATGTTCCTATTTTAGAATAGGGCATTAATGCATTAGCATACAACCATGTGGTGGGCTTGTTGAGTTTTATGCGAATAATATTATTACATTTCAACAACATGCATATCTCCATGTATGTTTGAAATACCCAAGGAAACCAAGTGAAGCGATCATGAGGTCTCACAAGGCGAGACCCCATTCGCCTGAAGTGAGTGACACGAAGCTCAATGGATAATATCAACTATCAACCCACAACAAATAATAATAAAGCAATGCAATCAAGTGAGTCAAAATTTATTATAAACCCAACCGATAAATATATATTGTGCAAGTATGTGTAGAGCGTTGAACACATGGAACAATCGGGTGTAGCGATATTATTTATTGCTAAATAACTTATCCATGTATATATATACATGTAATGTAATTATTGTTTTTATGGGATTTTAATTAATAATTTTTTAGATTTTTTAATTTCTATTTTCTTTTTATATTTTTCTGATTTTCATTTTCTTTTTAATATATATTAAGTGAATACATATCACTATATGTAATATGGGATTGGGGATCCTAAACCCAGGTGTAGGTAACTTTCCTACACCCACCCCTTTTTCTGTCAATTTTTTTATTTTTTTGAAACGGATCCTTGAGGGATTTACTTATAATATTAAGTAGAATATGTGTTTCAAATTTCGCATAAAACATACATTCTTAAGATGTCCATCACAAAAGGTCGATTTTAGCAAATCTGAGACCGTTAAAATTTGACTGTCTTGATGGATAAATTAGAAGTCTCAAAATAATTTGAATAAATTAGAAGTCTCAAAATAATTTGAAAGTTGAATGACACGATAGTGACAAATAGTGATCTAAATTCCCCAAGGATCCATTTCAAGAAAATTTAAAAAATAAGAGAAAAAGGGTAGGTGTAGGAAAGTTACCTACATCTGGGTTTAGGATTCCTTTTCACATGTAATATTATATAATATAGGGTATATATATGTAATATATATAATCAATATAAAATCTATAAATGTAAAATAAAAACATTTCTATTTATTTTTTAAAGGGGTAAAAATATATTTATAGTATTGATAATAATTATTAATAATAATTAGTATAAAGTCTATTTATATTTATAATATAGGGTATTATATATATATATCTATATATAGTCAAAAATTACAAAGAAAAATATTTTGTAATTTTATATATTATATTTTGTTATTTTTGGGTGATTTTACTTTTTTATATTTTTAAACCATAAAATAGTCCAAATCAGGGACTGAATAATTATGTTAACTCATTTTGGTATTTTAAAATATAATATAGGTCTAAAATTTCTCAAAACTAATTTTGATATATAGTAATATGTATATAAAATATAAAAGAGAACTATTTTTTGGGGATTTTTTATTATATTTAATATTTTTAGGATCAGAGAGAGTTTTCAATTTTTTGTTTTTTCTTTTGAAATTTTTAGTGATTTTTGGTCTATAGTGATAGAATATAGTGATAAATAGTAGTTAATGTTTTTGAAATTTTTAATGAAGGTTTTGTATTTTTTGTATTTTTTAAGTCAAACATGGAATAAAAAGGCTCCTTTCGATTTTTAATAAATAGAAAATGCCATAAAAATGCTAAAAGGAATATATGGCATGAATGAGCATCATATCAGTCATTTCCCTTATTTTTGCAAAATTTTTGGAGCAGAATGACTATTTATGGAAAATATGTAAAAATATAATTATACAATCTAGTAGGTATATATTTGCAATATAGAACAAATTTGAGGTGTTACATGCAAAATACCCAAAATATTAGAATTATAATTTGATTTTTTAATACTAAATAGAAATTATGAAACCTAGAGGGGTCAAGTACTAAATGGCCAATCACATGGGGGACCACATGAGGTAACATGATAATGGACCCCACTTGCATTATACAAAAATATAGGGGCTTGTTGTAATTTTCCATAAAATATAAGCCTAATTAAAATATTTAGTTTATTAATTAAATACTAAAAGCGTGGACGGGGTTTATGCAATTTACCCCTACTTAATGGTTCATCGGGTAGCTCGAGATGCTCCACATATGCCACTAAAGACGCATCCGACGGTCCTTGGTTCTTCGTAGCACATCATATCCAACGACTGAGATTAGATCTTGATGGAGATGTGACGCGCATTCGAGGACTGGATCAGACGATGCCTGAAGTTTTGGGCAATATGTTATTGATTAGATGGTAGGCAGGAAGTTTGGAAGAACTATGGAAGAACATCCCTCAGACAAGTTTTTGATTCGATATTTCTGGGTTCTTCGAACACTTGGGGCTCTACTGCGAGGCTCCTCACCTTCCTGCTACCATTCCTCAGCCTCCTAGGCCTTCAGGTGTGTTCGGGACCGTCGGATTGGGTCTTGAAGCTTTGATATTTGGATGAAGACATGGAGTTAGTCCCTAGATCTGACTGACCTCTAAATGAGGTCCATCCACGCAGATTTATGCACAGAAAGCAAGGGGGTGCAAAAGTAAAGGCCTTCGACCCTTAAGATGACACAAAATGGAAGAAAATGGACTGGCCGAGGAGCTCCTTTTTATGGCGGTGGAGAGAGAGAGCTCGGATCCTTGATTCATGCATAATCAAGGGGGCATATGTGGAATAAGAGAGGGAATGTGTCAGTGATGGAAATGGGATAGAGAGCAGGGTGAGATACTCACGGAAACAATGGAATTCGTTTTGGACCTCGAGCTCCAGGTCAAATGGAGATTCCTAAATTCTCATGATTTATAAGATAATGGTAGAAATTAAAGGATAGAATTGAAAATTTAAACCATATATTACCTAAAAATGGAAGAACATTCCTCGATCTGACCTGGGGGTCAAAGAGGCAGAACCATTGCAGGCTTCTCTGGCGATGAGGTTGAATCGACCTCCTCCACACCTCATCCTCGCTAGAGCTAAGCCAATCCTCTTATTGTCACGAAGGGGATGTAGCACGCAAGAACTGAGGGGCTAAGAGATGAAGAAGAGGGATCAACTTTCAAAAAATGGCGGAGGAAGGTTACTTATAGGCAAAACGAGGAGGGAGATTGCTGCTCAGATTGTGCTCGAATCGATGAGGATCAACAAGATCTCAAGACTTAGCGTGAATCACAAAGATCAAATCTCCCCAAATGATCAACATGCAAAGCTAGATGATGATTGGATTGAGCGAAAAAATGGGAAGGAAAACTGGGCTTTGACAAGTTCAATGCTCAAGACAGAGAGGGCGTAGTTGACCTGGGGTCAACTAGGGTTTGATTCAGGTTGGTCCACGTGGACTAACTAGGAAAAATCGAGGCTAAAACCCTTTATTAAATAGATAAAAAAGTAATAGATTTTTTTGTTAATTACTGGTGAAAAAATAAAAAAAGTTTATAATTTCATATAGTGTTTCATTCTTAATTTTTTTTTATTTTTACAAGTAAATTTTTAAAATGATAATATTTACATGTATGTATATAGGTAAATTTACCTATATTTTGGTATTTTTATTTTTAATTTGTATTTTATATTTTATTATTTTATATACATAATTTCTATATTTATATTTATTTAAATGTGTATTTAGATATTTTATTAAAATTTTTTAAATTTATTTATGTACCTAATTAACTATATACATCAATCTTATAGGCATTTTGTTGTATACTTTATATATGTAGTGAAGTATATTATTTAATTTTTTATTTTTAATTGTTTTATTTTATTTTAATATTTTAAATGTATATTAAATACTATTTACAATTTATAAAAAATAAAAGTAATATAAAAATATAAAGAATAAATAATTTGAATATTTCATATAGGTATATAGGCATGAGGACCCAAAACAAAACTTTTTCATCTTAATTCCAAATTAAATCTTCATAAATAGATTATTTAAATTTATGAACAATATATATGAGTTTGGTCAATTTTGAATATGTATGGAGAAGATACATGTCTGCAATATTTTCTTTGCAGCTTTTTATTATTTGTATCCCGAGGACACTATGCATTATTTTTCAGTGAAATCATTTTTTGTATTTTTCTTTGTATTTTTGTGTACAATATTGATGTTAAAGTTTATTTATTTGAGATATAAGAATTATAAAATAAAATAGATCCCAAAATGTAATTATTGATGAATTAAAAATTAGGGTTTTTATGTATTTTATGTATAGTTTCTCTGTCCTATCTCCCCCTATTTTGTTCCTTGTCAATCAAGCCATCATGATAATTGGGTCTCGGAGTCTAGGGTCACTCAGCGTCTTTGACACTTTAATCTTTTTTTTCTTTCCTTTATTCTTTTGGTATTATATACACTATTTATGTCATATTTTATACATTATTTCGTGTAATTTATATAGTGTTTATTTTCACAAATTAATGATATATACATGCATTTGGATAGGGATTTAAGGCCGAAATGAAAGAATAAATGTGATGAAATGAGGATTCATCACCCCTATATACTTGTTTTTGCTAGTCTCTAACAAACACTTATGCATGTAAGTGCAGAAAAAGAGAATAAAGAAAATAAAAAGGAAATAAATTAGATTTATTTTAATTTCTTTAAACTTGTCTTCATAAAATCGAAGTTTAGCTCAGTCGAACCTTCGGAATAGATTTGGTCGAAACCTTGTTGGGAAGTGGACTTAATCACAACATCCTTCTAGAACCACAAAACTCTGCACAAGTCTCCTCAGAAGCCATGCCAAAATAAGTTGATGTCATACGCAGTCCCGTATGACTATGAGTTTATCTTGTACAATGCTAGTGATATGTAGCTCATCTCGACTGAAGCAGTAAAAGACATGCTTCAACATTGTGACTCTAATTCCCCAATCCAGCTCCTCTTTCCTCGAGAAGTAGAGTATTCCCTTCTAAGTTCACTTGAAACCTTCTCAAGAAGAGGAGGTAGAGAAGATAATGGATGGTAGCCAGTGTGGCTACCTATAATGGGATGCTTTACCAGTGTAGTCAAGTCATCCTACTGCAGGATCACACGTATCTTTGACTCTGCAGCTCAAGCTTGCTTATTAACTATGTACACTCCAAGTGGAATTGATTTTCCTTGATTTTGCCCATCTATATTTTTGGAGTTTCTTAATGTTTGTATTTTTTAAATACTATATACAACAACATTTACATATGGAATTTTCCCCTTGATCGAGTAGACTATCCCTCTTTTGAAGCATTGTTGCAACCCACAACATCATGTCATTAGACCTCATGACTATTGGATCAGGTTGGGGCACAATGGCCACCAAATTGTTACGTTGTATGTTCCATTAACTTGTGTTTCATGCTGGTAAATCTAACCCCCTACCACTTCAATTGAGTTGAGGAAAGTGTAAGGTGCAGGTGTACAAGTTAGGTCACTATTGACAAGAGTCATGCATGTGTTCCGAAGTATTCTAGTTAGGCAGTCAAGATGACATTGAACCAAATCTTGTGGTCTCAAAGAATTAAGTCTAGCAAAGTTGAAGCGCTTCATTTCTAGTTCCTATAAGGCTCCTGTGACTAAGTAGATTAAGATCCAACCAAGCTCCAATCTTCGAATTCTATTTAGACAATTCAATTGTCATTATAAATTTGAAAATTGCAAATGCTATGCAATGAAAATAAAATATTTTTGTGAAGCAATTTTCTGATTTTGAACTATTTATGGATTTTTGAAAAGATTTTGCACATTTTTATGTAATTTTGAAAATATTTTGCAAATTTTATGTTTTTTTGAATATTGTAAAATTTTTAGGGATTTTTGAGAAATAAAAGAGTTAGTGAAACAATTTTGTGTAGATATTTACATGGGAGTGCTTCTATATTTACAAGAATTAGGTGAAAGAATTTACACTAGGTATTTACAATTTGAATATTAGTAGTTATTTACATGTTTTATATACAAAGTTTGTAAAGAATTTTTATTTTTGCTTGAACTATGTACACAATTCTCAAAAAATTTGAAAATATTTTAACAAACATGTTGAAAATTTTGAAAATAATTTGAAAAATATTTTTCTACAAACATTTAGAAAATTTGAAAATCATTTGCAAAGATTTTTCAAACATATGTAAATATTTTCAAAGTATTTTTGCAACCATTTTCCAAACCATTTGCAAACAGATTTTCAAAACATTTTATTCAATTAAAGAAAAGGAATTTTTACAAACAACGCATTTTTACAAAAGTTTGAAAATATTTTACAAAGTATTCTTCAATCGATTTTCCGAAATATTTTCCAACCATTTTTAAAACATTTTGCCAAACATTTTGAACCTGTTTACTAATTGTAATTACAAAGAATTTGATGCATATTTAAATTTTGTTAGTTAATCATATTTTGAGAATACCAAAGTATGAGTTATGGCTAAAGTATATACAACATATATACGACCCCCTATACTTAGCTTAAGTTATGCCCTCATAGGTTAGAGAGAAAGAAGAAGACATATAACTCATGCTAAGTATAGGAAAGTCTATAATACAATGACTAAAGAATGAAGGAATGAGAGGTCGGCCATCCCCCCTATATCCAGGATAAATTAATCCTAAGTATAATCGATTATGTACAAAGTAGGGAGGGTCGAGGTTAGGAATGAATAAATCATCGGGTCAGCCTGTCTTGCCATATACATTGGATGAAAATATCCCTAAGTATAAACATAATATCAAGAGTTGAGGAGACATGCGAGGGATCAAAGCATGAACACATGCATACACTCACCCCCATATACTTAGGATGAAGCATATCCTAATTTTAATATTGATGAATGGGATGAGTGTAATTTTCATAAGAATGAAAGAATGGAATTTGAAAAGAAGAAAAAGAATAATTAATCAAAAATACTTTTGCATGTATCGTTTGATTCTACAGATGTTGCGGCTTGAAGTTCATCATGATAGACCACCTATATGGAATCAACAACAAACATGAATGTATCATGCTCGAGATATGGCTTCGGTAATTATCTCATGATCACGAAAGGTTGTGTGTCAGCTAACAAACAAGATATCACAATACATCCATTGTCACGCACACGTTTCACTATAAATAACCCTATCCACTTGCTTTTCAACTTCCTCGAAAATAATTTCAACTTTGCATCGAAAAATCAAACCTTCTGACTAGGTTTGAAAGTCTTTCTATGGATGTGCTTGTTGTGCCACTTCTTGACTTTCTCCTTGTACATCAAGCTTTTGTCATATGCATAGTCTCAGAATTCTAGTAATCTGTTCATATAAAGTTTTCTGTTCTTACCATCCTTCTTGGAATCCAACCATTAATTTCCCATAAAGATTTGTGAATTAACTCCATGAGCAGATGTCATGGCTTGTCATAGAATAGGGGTAGGAAGACATTCCCAAAGGTGACTTGTATGCAGTCTGATAGATCCAATGAATTAAATCAAACGATTGTGACCAGTTCTTCCTGTCAGATCTTACAAGCTTTTAAAGAAGTGTCTTGATCTCCTTATTTGAACATTATGCCACACCATTAGATTGTGCGTGGTATGGAGAAGTGACATGATGTTCAATGCAATATTCATGGGTCGACTTCTTCACTTTTTTGTTAATAAAATAGCTACCACCATCGGATATCAGAATCTTTGGAATCCTGAATCTTGCAATGATATTTTCTTTCAAAATCAACAAACAGTGCAGTTGTCAATGGCTCAGGTTGGGATAGGCTCAACCCAATGACAAACATAATTGACAATGAGCAGAATATATTCAAAACCCTGACTATTGGGAAATGGGACCATGAGGTCAGTGCCCCACACATCAAATATGTCTGAAATCTGAATGTACTTCAAGAACATTGTATCTCTAAATCCAATAGTTCCACCCATTTTCTGACAGTCAGATCAACATTTCATGAAGTCTTTTGCATATTTAAAAAGAGTCGACCACTGGAGACTGTACTAGAGAACTTTGGTTGATATTCTTTTTCCATAGTGGTGTCCTCCTGATTCTCGGTTGTAGCAATGCTCAAGGACATTGTGGACTTCCTCTTGAAAAATGCACCTTCTCCAGATGCAATCTGTTCCCTCATGAAACAAATATGGATGCTACCACCGATAAAAATGAATATCTGACAAGAATTTATAAACTTTTAGCTTCAGCCAATATTGTAGAGATCTCTTGGAAACAATATTAAAGAACTAATGGAGCGAGGTGACTAACAAAATTGCCTCATCTGGGAAAGTTTCTGTAATGGGCATCAGGATCTACTAAGGATCATCTGACTCTTGTAATCTTGAAAGATGATATGCCACCATATTTTTGATTCCATGCTTATCTCTTATTTCAAGATCGAATTCTTGGAGTAGAAGGATCCATCTGATGAGTCTAGGTTTAGCATCCTTATTTCTTTGCAAGTACTTGATGGTACAATGACCAGTATAAATAATTAGTTTGGATCCAAACAAGTGTGATCTGAATTTTTCCACGGCGAAGACGACTGCTAGTAGCTCTTTTTCAGTGACTATATAATTCTTTTGAGCTTTGTCTAGTGTTCAGTTAGAATAGTGAGTAACAAATGGTAAGATGTCTCTTCTCTATCCCAAACCCATCAAATCACTAACCAGGAGCATCTGTCATGATCTTGATTAATAGAGACCAAACTAGTGGCTGTAGGATAGGGGCTTGAGTGATTTATTCTTTTAGCAGATTGAAGGCTTGGAGGACTCTAGCATCTACAATGAAATTTGCCTCCTTGCCCAAAGCTCATTCAACGGTCGAGAGGTTTTGCTAAAGTCTTTTATGAATCTTCTGTAAAATCCATGTGCCCAAGGAATGATCAGACTTGCTTCAAATTTATAGGCTTCTCGAGCTTGGAAATGACATCCATCTTTGTAGGATCAACCTCCATGCCACATTTAGATATGACATAACCTAGCACGATTCCTTCAGCCAGCATGAAGTGACTCTTCTCCCACGAGAGCACTAGGTTCACTTTGCAACATCTCTTCAAGAATCAATCTAAATATACAAGGCACTGATCAAAATTATCTTCATAGACCAAGAAGCCATCCATTAAAACCTCAAGAAACTACCAACCATATCCACATATACTACGACCATGCATCTCTGGAATGTTGCTGGAGTGTTGCACAATCTGAAAGGCATTCTGCAGAAGGCTTGTCCTGAATGGACATGTGAAGGTGGTCTTCTCTTGGTCTTCTAGAGCAATAGGAACTTGTTATAACCATATTATTCATCCAAGAAGTATAAATATTCCTTCTCGGCCAGTTTTTCGACTATTTGATCGATGAAGGGAAGCAGAAAATGATCCTTCTTGGTTGCTAGATTCGGGCGTTTATAATCCACAATACGCCAAGAAGTTGGAACTCTGGTTGGGATCTCCTCTCCTTTACCATTCTTCATGGCGGTGATCCCTGATTTCTTCGGCACTACGTGCAGGGGACTCACCCATTTTGAGTTGGAGATGGGATATATATATGAATCCAAAATCACACTATTTGGTAATTTCATTCATCACAACCTCCTAGAGATTGGGGTTTAATCTGTGTCGAAATTCTCGAGAGGGATTGTTGTCTTCTTTGATATAGATGTGATGCGAACACATTGAAGGATTGATCCCATAAAGATTTGAGATTTTCCAGCATATAGCCTTGCATTTTCTTTCTAAAACCTTGAGCAGACGAGATTCTTGGTCCTTGGTTAGTTTTGAATTTATTATGATAGAGAACATAAATTGCGCACCCGCAAGGAGGGCATATTTCAGTTTCCTAGAAAGGATTTAAGCTCAGGTGGGTTCTGAATCAATTCAGTAGCAACTTGAGCAACTGTACAGGGCGGTGGTGTCGGATCCACCAACTGTAAACTGTCCACCATATGCAATTCAAACTGTAAGTTCAATGCAACACAGAAACTTTCAGTTATATCATCTTGTTTACAAAAAGTTTTAGTAATATAATCTTGATATGTTAAGTATAGGTGGAAAACAATGCATTCATTAGGCAAATAAACAAAAATCTCATCTTGAAAGACAATGGAGAACTCGACAATGCTATCCACTCCTTCCTCGGTGGAGAGGAACTCATGGGTCTTGATATCTTCCATGAAGAGATTTGTAACTCATATTTCAACTAGAAAATCACAATATTCTATTCTCTACTACGTATACTCACTATCATCTAATGCAGACTGTAATAGTTTTGGCAATTAGATTTTCTCGATGGGCACCTTGTCGCTGCTGGAATGAAAGGTGATCTATTCAGTACCATAGTATACCACTGCTTTGGTTATTCAAAGGAACAACCATCCAAGTATAATTAGGGTGTGGAGTAGAGGAGCTGAGGTATCCATCTCCATCACAATGAAGACCATAGGGAATGACAACCCTTGAATAGTGACGATGACATCCTCCAAAATATCCCTTGGCTACTTGATTGAGGTGTCTGCAAACTACAGAATCATTCTGATAGACTTTAGCAATCCAAACCCAAATTCTTTGAGCAATGAAGTAGGAATCAGATTGATGAATGATCCAATATTCGATTAAGCCCTTGGTCGAACATCTGGCATCTGGCAAGAGGGGATCCCATTTCTTTCTTTTTGTTGGGGAGATTGCTCATTGCATTGATTATAGCCTTTATCAAAATGTGCTTCACATTTCTTTGTCGAGATCGACGCAAATGCCAAGTTCTGGTACATGCCTCCTTTAGTCCTTTCTTGATGTTAGGCATGTATTTGATGACTTCTAGCAGATGCATTTCAAGAATAAGATTCTGAATGGTTTCAACAACATCTAGATCAGACAAGGATGTTTTCAATTTTCTATTTTTGGATTCTTGTTTAGCTTCAGGAAATGGAATATTTAAAGAATCAAAAGCATTATTCTTATTTACATCAAAATTATGTCCACATGGATGGCAAAAAGGAGTGCATTAATTCGTTAGAGGTGGGCATCCCAAAATGCAGGCTGTGCTCCATCGGCTGACATTGGATTGGTTGCTGGTGTTGTCCTCTCCATGGCTTGCACGATGTTGCTTCAGTTGCTGATATCTTTTTGGTATTTTCGACTTTTTTTTTCCATTTTTTACAATTTTTGGGGCTGGTTCTTCTCCTTCGTCTTCTTCTTCCTCACCCCACCCGACTATTGGATTGACTGATTTTGAAGATGATGATTTGCCAGCTAAAGCATTATTCTTCCCCTTTTTGGAGATAGAAGGCTAAAAAGTCCTACTACTCTTGAAAGTGACAACAATATATAAAAACTTATCATTAATATCTGACTTTATGATATTGGAGGGAACTGGTCTATCTTTCTGGAATTGTTGGGTGGTTTGCCTCGACCTGTGCTGGAATAGTAGTTTTGGTGGCAGTGAGGTCATCTAACTTATGGCTCATTTCTACTAAGCTCTTCACCAGCTGTGCCAAGCTATCCAAAGATGGGTTCATGGGAGCAACCGCCAATGGTTCAATTTGCAGGCCTTGTTGAGATTGGGAATGGTGTTTGAGGTTGCTGGTAGGAATATTGGGAATTGTACTAAGGAGAAAGCTGATATTGATAGGACTGAGGAGGTTGATGCTGATATGGAGAAACTGTGTACTATTGATACTATTGGTGTTGATGGTACGGTTGCTGCTGGCAAGAATTCTGCCTCCAATTACTCTAATATAGTGGAGACTGCTGGTGTTAAGGTTGTTGGTTCTAGACAAATCTCCCCCCTTGATGTTGAGGGAATGGACAGTTTGTTGAAGACCTGCCTTTCTGATGTCTGCCTGGATGGGCCCACTGTGCATCGTTGGTCCATATGCCATTCACCTCTTGAATGAGAGGCAGAGGTGGAGAACATGGATCAGGTAGGATATGGAGCTTGAGCTGGTACACAAATGTTGTTGAGGTGATGTTGGCTCGGGGCTTGCACATAGTACACATGTTGGACCGTCGATTTCCTTGGACTATGTTGAGGGTTTTAAGGCGTTGAAGGCTAGTTCGTATTAACAGGAGTCATGGCTGATGCATATACCAATTGTCAAGAGCTAATTGTACTCATTAGCAGCTCTAGCTACTTGGTGATTTGATCCACTTTGTATAGGTTTTGAGTATCTATTCGACCACAACTATTTTTTCAAGATCCAATGATCGATTTTCAATTATATCCACTTCATCTACGTGGCTCTCAAATATGGTCAGGTTGGAGCTCTCGTCCCTATATTGATCATGAGATGCCACCATATGAACTGACTTCTGCTAAATCTGTGGTTGACGATGATATGTACAAGATTAAGACAAGACAACCTCTCCTTCGACCATTTTTTCAATAATCTACCAGACGACATCCTCATCTTTGTTAAAGTATGACATGCAACAAGCAACATCAACAAGTATCTGGCTCTCGAGAGTCAGTACCCCAAAGAAATATTGGACCAGGCTGATCTGAGGAATATCATGGTGGGGATATTTCTCCTGTAAATATCTGAAATGCCCCCAAGCTTCTTGAATGGACTCATGGATTTCTTGGGAGATGTAGGCGATTCTGTCTCGCATCTAACTGAGATAACCAAGAGGGTAGAATTTATGAAGGAATGTAGACTTGAGCTCCTCCCAGGTCGTGATTGAAGGATATTGAGTATCCTCAAGCGCATCACGGAAGCGTGTCGATCGCATCGTATGCAATCGGAGCAACTAGTCGCACTAGTCGCTAGATGCAGCGGAAATTAAAATTTTTTAAACTAAAGATGAAACCACATGATCACGAGAACACTTCTCGGATCGTTTCATCAAACCACAAAGTATAAGGAATACCTCTTGAAGCGTGGTTGTGATCGCGAGATCCCAAAGTAGAGATCCTCCTATCTTAAGTCCGACCCACGGAGAATGCGCTTGCGGGCACGAT
The DNA here is from genome assembly GCA_037367405.1 of Ottelia alismoides. Lineage (NCBI taxonomy): Eukaryota > Viridiplantae > Streptophyta > Magnoliopsida > Alismatales > Hydrocharitaceae > Ottelia > Ottelia alismoides. The sequence goes on along the minus strand of JAZKJV010002012.1, from coordinate 141,372 downwards.
GATGAGTCACGTCCTTCCCGCAATCCTTTGACGAAGATCCAAGCGTCGAGGCGTAGCAAAATGATCTCCTTCCTAATACACAAAGTGGACGGCCACTTGAATATTAGGGAGACCCCACGAGAATGAGAGAGAGAGACAGAGTAGAGTTCTTCAACTCAAGAATGTTGTTGTTGTAACTTGAAAAGGCTACCATAGCCCTCCTTTTATACTAGTTTAGGATCCAATGGATCTCAATCCATGGGACACATGGATCCAAGGGCTATGCTTGGTCCATGCCAAATCAATGGCTATGATTGTTGTTTGTTAAAACCAACAACATTAATTTAAATTAAAAAATGTTGCAACATTATCAACATAATTTAATTTAACATTAACTAATTAAGAGATAATGTGATATATAAAATGGAGTCAACCAACCTCCCTAAAATTGGGGGGCGTCACCCATGAACAATTCATGGGTGACGCCACCTATGAATGGTGGTCAATTTTGGCTCCTTTTTATTTATCTTATTATTCCTTAATTAATTTTGTATTCACAAAAATATTCACCAAATTAATTCCCAATTAATTTGTGAATATTTCAATCATGCCATTGAATATTATGTGAATCATATTCACAACCCAAACTAGTTAGTAAATTGCATTTCCAATTAATTAATAAATGTGAATCTAATCCACATTATTAATTAACAAATGCTATTCACATAAATTCTCTCTCTTATATATGTATGTTATAAATCATATTTATAATACACATATATCATGGATAGTGTTATCCACATTCTCTTAATCCTTGATAATTAAATCCCATTTAATTATCTTAGACAATCATTTTCACAATATGAATTATATTCATATTAAGCTTGATAATTAAATCTCATTTAATCATCAAGTCCTTGCTTGGATATTTCATCAAATGAATTATTCTTGAACCCTTTCAAGAACAATGTGCTTTCTCCGCAGATACTTGGAGATAAGGACAGGGCGATTGTATTATTCCACGTATAGTGACTTGGATATTGAGATATTATCTCAAATCCAGATCGAACGAACCTCCCATAGATGCTTGATTAAATCAAGACCGCAAATCCAATCTTCTCATTGAATCTGAATCCCATTCAGACCAATGTCCAACACTTGGACTAAGATCGGATTGCTTCTCTACTGAAAGGAGTCACTAAAATCCAGACCTGTTTCATCACTCCCTCGGAATGGAAGCGTCATGGATATACAATCGTTTATGATCACATCACCCTTCAGGTATTCCCAATACCTGTACATCCTGCATACTGGAAGACCCATGGTCAACCCGAAGATCAAGATCTATTTTACAATGTCTTCTTCAGGGTTTGATCACCAAGTTTCTCATTTGATCATTGGGATTTGGTATCGATCATATACTTTCCAAAAGCATATATCATACCTTGGTCTTGATCATATACTTTCCAAAAGTATATATCAAACCTACAAATTCAGTCAAGCTTCCAAAGCAAGACGACCGTGTACGGAATTTGATTCTTCCCAATATCTCATGAGTGAGCTCATGTCTTCCGGTTCAGTAGTGAACCTGTATGATCCCTTTGAGAGATCGTATTACTCATATGCCCTTATATGCACACCAACGCGCCGGTGTATAGACCTTGGTTAGGTCATCAACCTATTGGTCTGTCAAATGTACATACTCAGACATATAGCAATACATCTGTCTCAGGTCAGAGGATGCATGCCTATGCTGTGACAGCATTCAACACAGGACTTAGGTTATCTCGATCTCGTTAAGTCAACTCTTTGACCTAACTAATCTGACACCTCCGAATCTCTATTCCTATGCAGAGGACCTACATCAAGAGGTCGGTCAGATATCAGCCTATGTGAGAAAGGATTGCCATCTCCTACTCAGGCTGGAGATCACATCTTAACAATCATTTGACGGTGCTTGATGAGTCCTCAATCTAACCCTTTAGATATTCATCCAAGCACCAGCCTCTATGATTCAATAATTGAATCAACAGCTGTATGATCATTAAGATAGCCATGGTACATAACCCTAATTGTACAGAGGGACCTATTATGCAAATTATTTATTCTTCATTTCAGATCAGGGAATGATATTCGCAATAACATTTATTGCATAATGGCTCGCCGTTGGCTCACATGTCCAACAATCTCCCACTAGCCCAAAGAGCCATTAATGGGCTAATCATTTAAACTCACACTCATGTGACAATCATAGGTTATTTAGAAAATAGCTAGGTAAGCTGATCAGTCACTCTGTTCCCGCGAGACTACGCCAAGTCCTTTTATGGCACTTGCATATCCCTAGGTAACAGTGCTCGCTTCCAATGCGAATGTTGCATCTAATGCAACCTATACTCAATCTAGTCAAAGCAGTTATAGTGTCCTTGACACTATTGCTCAATAACTATTATAACCAGTATTTCCATAATCCTTATCAGAATACCCTTATTCCGGGAAATCACTATCTCTCAAGGTATCCACAGTTAAGACCTTTTAGATCTCTATCTATAATGTCTTAAGCTTTTGATGATAAGACTTAGAGATCACCATCTCTAAAGCCTTGTCATCTTTGAAGATATTGTTATTTACTGCAATCAAGTGTTTTCTCTATAGTAGGATTAGTAACAGTTTACTACTCCCACTGCATGGCAGACATCTGGCTTTTGTACACATCTAGCATACTTAGCTTCTCATAATTGATGCACAAGTGCAAGCAGTTCTAGCATTCACTTCCTCAACTCTTTGAGGTGCTATCCCTTTAAATAGTTCAGTACCAAATCTCAAGGGAAGGAAGCCTTTCTTGGAATTTCCAAGAATGGAAAATGTCCAAGGTGTACTACAAATGTGGCAATCCCAATACTCTCTTTTCTTTGCTTCTGAACAACTTCAGAACTAAGATCCAAGAGGCATCTTTGAGATCATATCTCAAGGTATGGAATAGCCAGTCTATAAAACACTTATTATCATCCTTATATCATTCCAAATGATTAGGATATTATCTACATTTAGCACGATGAACACAATGGCACTCCCACTAAGCTTCACATGGTTCATCAAGATTCTATTTGAAATCATAACATTTATAATTTCATCAAATCTTATGTTCCAACAACAAGAAGCTTATTTGAGTCCACAGATGGATTTCTTTAGCTTTCACACCTTACTTTCCAAAATCATGAAGCCCTGGGGCTACTTCATGTGAATATCCTCAGAGAGGTATTCTTTAGAGGAATGCAATCTTGAATTACATCTTGAAGATGCAACAATCAAGTTGTGTAGCGAGGGTTAGCAATATTCTGATAGAGTTTAAGCACGATTACCGAAGAGAAAGTCACATTGCAAGCAATGTCTTTTCTTACAGTGTGTAGCTCATGGCTACGAACCGAGCTTTGAAGGTCTCTACCTTCTCATCAGGTTCCCTCTTCTCTTGAAGATCCATTTACACCTTTATGGGTCTTACCCATATAGGCGGATCCTCGAGGGTCCATATACAACATTTGTATATGAAGTCTACTTTAGACTTTATTGCCAATATCCATCTTTCCATGTCATGATCCTTAGAAGCTTCATCACATGAAGTCCGATCACTCTCAGACTTAACTGACACATTGAATACATCCTCAAACTCATTTGAAGAGGTATTAATGTTTCATCTTTAATTATCCTTTTAGTTTCCGATTTCAGGAGCCTCATTGTCATCTCAAGATTAAATGAGTTCCTTTACTTCATTTTCATCTTGATTCTCAGGAGAGTCATCCTCTAAGAATCACATTCTCAGAGATGAGATCTTTTAAGAATCTCAAGGTCATAAAGTAGGTATCCAATACCATCCTTTATTTTCCTAATGAAGTAGCACTCTCAAGTGCTAGATTCCAGCTTGCATGCATGGAACCTTATTAAGGATATATATTGTAGTCTCTACTACACATATATACCTGGAAACTAAGGGATAATTATGCTAAAATTCATCATTGATCAAATCATGTCACACATGATCCAATTATATCTCCCTATAACTCTATTGAGTTCAGGTTTATCAGGAGGAGAGAGATAGAAATGATATTCATATCTCCATAAGGTATTCTTTGAATTTTATCTAACAGGTACAAGCTACCTAGGTTAGATCAAATTCATTTCATCTTTCTTCAAACTTTGGTTCTAAACCAAAATTGTGAAATCTTTGAACATTTCAAAGGTTTCTCAGGTGAAGAGAAGAAATCTCATATCATACATAATCATCAATAGATATCACATATCCATAATGTTTACTATGATATAGATGATCTACATACATCAATATGTATGAGACCTTGAATACCTCGACATCTAACATCATTCCCAGAGAAGGGTGTATTGGACATTTTATTTTGAATACAATATTCACAAGTATGCAAGATTTGAAATTTTAGACATTCTAAAGTTTCATATCTTACTAGTCTATTGATCTTATCAGCAGACATATGTCCAAGACTTAATGCCGGATCATTGTCAAATGATCTTCATCCTCCTATTGATCTATCAAGGTTTGATTTTCAGTATTAGAAATCTTAATGAACCATTCATTAATTTTTCTAATTTTTGTGGAGTCCACTAGATGTTAGATTACTATCTGAAATATTTCCATCATAACTCTTTATGATAGTTCTATCTCAGAATTCAAGTTTATTTCCAACATTTAGAAACAAACAATGATGGTATTCTAATATCTAGGTCATAGAGACATTCTCTAAGACTAAGGGCTCTCCCACTGAGAATATGAAGTCTATCTATCCAATAGAGATTGCTGCAACAATTACAGTAATATCCATGTAGATGACTACTAAACCTTAAGATCAAATTTCTAATCTTCTAATATATATGTGCAACCAATTACAAATGTCATTAGAAGATTGGGATACAATTGTCAGACTTTATCTTATGAAATAAGAAAGTCAGAGTCAACGATTATATGTAGATTATTCTGATGCTCTATCTGAGTCCTTCACTAAGGATTTTAGACAGACTTGATAGTCATACTATCAACACATCAACTTATTGTAGTATTGGCATTCATCCAAATCTTTGGATGTCATATGAAAGTCACAGAAGTACAATCAACTCTTTGACTTTCCTTCTCACATGGGTCCAACCCATGCTTCCACTGTGCTCTCTTCATCTATTAACAACCATTGCTTAAGACAAAGAATCTCTTATGTTGAATTCAAAGATTTCAATACAAGAGCATTTCAACATTTATACATGCTTCATTAAATTCATACAATATGAATATTATGAAGCTTCATGAATGACTAGAGTATAGACAGTAGAATGATGACACTCACCATATCTACATACATCTTAACTCTAAGAGATTTAGGTTCAGGTAGGTATTCAAACATTTTGAACACATCATCTCTTTCGAGCCACCATTCTGCACAATGCAGAGAACCATGTCATTCATGATTAGATGTCTAGAGCACATATGTATGCCAAAATATCTTCTTTTATTTTATAAGGATTATTCGACAATTACGATCACCATCGACATGTCACTTCCAAAGTACACTCGATGAAAGATCAAGACTATAGAGACATACAGACCCTAAGGTGATGTCTTATTGTCTTATTTAATTGTCCTTCCTCATTATGTTGAGGGAACTTGCACACTGCAACCACATACATTATGTGTCCAATTGCAAGTACAATATCTGGATCATGAGTCCAATCCAAGATATTTTTTACCGGTTATCATTGAGTATAACATTGAGTGGGTTTAATGAAGGATTATCTGAGATAAGAAATTTGCGTAAGGGTATATATTATATATATACATATTTTACTTTGATTTAGGAATTTTATATCAAAGTTGTCTTGCCTTGTCAACATTGAAAGTTCATTCCCTTAATCACTTTCAATGTAAGAGATATTCTTACCATTATATCTCTAGCAAGATCTGGGATCTCCTTTCCTATCTTTGTTGCATCCCAATAATATGAGAACCTACAACTCGGATAAAAAGAAGCGGGAACACATTCCGCCTTGCAAGTCCAACTTGCATCTCCCAATTCGGTCTTTAACACCCGGGCCCACCACCCCTAAGATGATGTTGACCCGTCATTAATTGAACCAACCGTCAACAGGCTTAATACTCGCTATACGCAATCCAATATCGCCCCAATAATATGAGGACCCGATATTGGGGTCACTACGTATACGGCCTTACTCTTTCGAGAAGCAAAGAACCCGATCCAATTAAATCATATATAGGATCTGTCACTTCGGACAGGTGTCTCCTATATACAACAACTGGCGACGGAATCCTTTACCTTGGCGGGAGACCATGGATGTCACTTATGTGATCCTCCACCTCATATTCAAATTGTAATTAATTATCGTGAATCATATTCACATAATTAATTCTTCCAAGGGAAATACACATCTATTCATAATAGAGTGTTTATTGGATATAATTAATTTAATCACATTAAATTAATCATCAATCCAATCATCAATCAACAAACATGTCTTTTACTTGAATAGTATGTATTATCTCAAAATACGTATTATTCGAATTTTAATAATTAGAAAAATACACATTGTCTGTCTCCGGTATTATACAATCCCTACCCGCTGTCATGGCCAGTACCGACGAGAGTGGGACGGACCACATATGTTGCAACCCGCTACCCCAATGCTCTCTGACTAGGCACCACATCCGCCTCGGGAAAGGATAATACCAGATAGACCATCATGTACTTTGAGATGTTCATCGATTTTTCAACCGAAATTATACCATATAATATAAATCAAAACATTTTTGATTATAAGGAGATTTGCTAGACAAATCCCCAATCCTATTCAAGCAAAAGGGTTTTCATGTAAAAGTTGTCCTACAACAATTGTAGGATAAACTATGGTTTTCATGAAAGCAATGTTTGTTGATGAACCAATGATCAAGATCTAATATCTCATCATTGTGATTTAGGCAAATGTCATTCAATGAAATAATTATTTCTTTAAATATTTCACAAATATTTATCACTAATTATTCCAGAAAATTAACAATTAATTTTCATCATGATAATTGAATGACATATCACAAGGTTCAAGATCAAAATTGTTAATTTCCAGCAGTGACCCCCAATCACTAAAATTAACATATCTTGATCAATTTAAATCAAAAAATGCAAACTCAGTTCCCAAAGATTGCCTATTTGATTTATTAAAGAATCCAAGTGATAATTCACGCATTTCAAGGTGTATTAAAACCGTAATTAATTCATTAATCACGTTCAAATCCGCAATTCCCGCAACAGTGAATATAATCATATTCAAAAGACCATATCTTGAGCAAATGAAGTCCAAATTTAGTAAACTCAAGTCCTGTGGTTTCCTTAATTAATGGGGAACAAAAACCAATTGAAAATTTTGTGTTTTAAACAGTTTAAACAGTGCCAAAAAATTCAATTATACAGAGGTGCGAAAATTGAAATGCAGTAAAAATTTCGCAACCCTTTCAAGAACCAAATCGTCTAAGGTCTATGGATCATATCCAAAACCTTATTCAACCTATGGCTCTGATACCACTTGAAGGATATTGAGTATCCTCAAGCGCATCACGGAAGCGTGTCGATCGCATCGTATGCAATCGGAGCAACTAGTCGCACTAGTCGCTAGATGCAGCGGAAATTTAAATTTTTTAAACTAAAGATGAAACCACATGATCACGAGAACACTTCTCGGATCATTTCATCAAACCACAAAGTATAAGGAATACCTCTTGAAGCGTGGTTGTGATCGCGAGATCCCAAAGTAGAGATCCTCCTATCTTAAGTCCGACCCACGGAGAATGCGCTTGCGGGCACGATGATGAGTCGCGTCCTTCCCGCAATCCTTTGACGAAGATCCAAGTGTCGAGGCGTAGCAAAATGATCTCCTTCCTAATACACAAAGTGGACGGCCACTTGAATATTAGGGAGACCCCACGAGAATGAGAGAGAGAGAGTAGAGTTCTTCAACTCAAGAATGTTGTTGTTGTAACTTGGAAAGGCTACCCTAGCCCTCCTTTTATACTAGTTTAGGATCCAATGGATCTCAATCCATGGGACACATGGATCCAAGGGCTATGCTTGGTCCATGCTAAATCAATGGCTATGATTGTTGTTGGTTAAAACCAACAACATTAATTTAAATTAAAAAATGTTGCAACATTATGAACATAATTTAATTTAACATTAACTAATTAAGAGATAATGTGATAAATAAAATGGAGTCAACCAACCTCCCTAAAATTGGGGGGCGTCACCCATGAACAATTCATGGGTGACGCCACCTATGAATGGTGGTCAATTTTGGCTCCTTTTTATTTATCTTATTATTCCTTAATTAATTTTGTATTCACAAAAATATTCACCAAATTAATTCCCAATTAATTTGTGAATATTTCAATCATGCCATTGAATATTATGTGAATCATATTCACAACCCAAACTAGTTAGTAAATTGCATTTCCAATTAATTAATAAATGTGAATCTAATCCACATTATTAATTAACAAATGCTATTCACATAAATTCTCTCTCATATATATGTATATTATAAATCATATTTATAATAAACATATATCATGGATAGTGTTATCCACATTCTCTTAATCCTTGATAATTAAATCCCATTTAATTATCTTAGACAATCATTTTCACAATATGAATTATATTCATATTAAGCTTGATAATTAAATCTCATTTAATCATCAAGTCCTTGCTTGGATATTTCATAAAATGAATTATTCTTGAACCCTTTCAAGAACAATGTGCTTTCTCCGCAGATACTTGGAGATAAGGACAGAGCGATTGTATTATTCCACGTATAGTGACTTGGATATTGAGATATTATCTCAAATCCAGATCGAACGAACCTCCCATAGATGCTTGATTAAATCAAGACCGCAAATCCAATCTTCTCATTGAATCTGAATCCCATTCAGACCAATGTCCAACACTTGGACTAAGATCGGATTGCTTCTCTACTGAAAGGAGTCACTAAAATCCAGACCTATTTCATCACTCCCTCGGAATGGAAGCGTCATGGATATACAATCGTTTATGATCACATCACCCTTCAGGTATTCCCAATACCTGTACATCCTGCATACTGGAAGACCCATGGTCAACCCGAAGATCAAGATCTATTTTACACTGTCTTCTTCAGGGTTTGATCACCAAGTTTCTCATTTGATCATTGGGATTTGGTATCGATCATATACTTTCCAAAAGCATATATCATACCTAGGTCTTGATCATATACTTTCCAAAAGTATATATCAAACATACAAATTCAGTCAAGCTTCCAAAGCAAGACGACCGTGCATGGAATTTGATTCTTCCCAATATCTCATGAGTGAGCTCATGTCTTCCGGTTCAGTAGTGAACCTGTATGATCCCTTTGAGAGATCGTATTACTTATATGCCCTTATATGCACACCAAAGCGCCGGTGTATAGACCTTGGTTAGGTCATCAACCTATTGGTATGTCAAATGTACATACTCAGACATATAGCAATACATCTGTCTCCGGTCAGAGGATGCATGCCTATGCTGTGACAGCATTCAACACAGGACTTAGGTTATCTCGATCTCGTTAAGTCAACTCTTTGACCTAACTAATCTGACACCTCCGAATCTCTATTCCTATGCAGAGGACCTACATCAAGAGGTCGGTCAGATATCAGCCTATGTGAGAAAGGATTGCCATCTCCTACTCAGGCTGGAGATCACATCTTAACAATCATTTGACGGTGCTTGATGAGTCCTCAATTTAACCCTCTAGATATTCATCCAAGCACCAGCCTCTATAATTCAATATTTGAATCAACAGCTGTATGATCATTAAGATAGCCATGGTACATAACCCTAATTGTACATAGGGACCTATTATGCAAATTATTTATTCTTCATTTCAGATCAGGGAATGATATTCGCAATAACATTTATTGCATAATGGCTCGCCATGGGCTCACATGTCCAACAGTGATGAACTTCCCTAGATGGTTTATAGAGTAGAGTTCCTTATCCTAAAGGCTGAATGGAAATACCATCATCCTCAATATGCCTAATGGTATGTTTGAGTAGTCCGTGGTATCACAAATGCGAGCAAACTGCTGTAGATGGATGTAAGGTTCTTAATTAGCATCCCATGGAAGGTGGGAATAAGAGCTAAAAATTGAGGCTTCAGTGTGCATGTAACAGTGGAATCTAGATCTACTCGGTCATCTAGATTGCTTCATGGTTGTAAGTATCCTTGAGAGTTTACTTGGGCCTCTCTCTTCTTGACTCATCTGTTGGACCTCAATGGGTCCATCTTCTTGTTCTTCCTCTTCTCCTCCTCCTAGGTTCTCTCTTCCTCTCCTTAGATCGTTAAGAATCTCTTGAATGGTGACCTGGGCCAATGCTTGGTTTGTGAGCTGCTATTGGATTGCTTGAATAAATGTAAGCAATAGAGCATTCACTATATTCTGATCTGACTGGCCCAGTTGTGGCTATAGTGGGTGTTGAGGTCCCTTCTCTTTTCATGTGGGAGCCATGTCTGAGTTTGAGTCTAAAAGTATTTCTGGCTCCATATCAGGCTCTTGGTTTGCACATGGAATAATACCTCGATCAGACTAAATTAAAGCACTAGATGTAGAGAAATGTTATGTGCTAAGGTCAACACAGAACTTTATTAGAGATGGAGAAGTGTAGGGAGTGAAGTCTACGTCCATCTAAAAGGGACATAACCCGGGACAAGAGTGATCCCAAATTATTCAAGGTGTAGAGTCATGAGAGCGGTTCACAAAGTCCGAACTTGATTCTCTAGAATCGTCCCGAATTATTGGAGATGTTAGCTACATGGAATCGATATGGGTATCGATGAGGTCCCTACCTAGCCATACACGAGTCATCATCTTGAAGGTCTAGATGGAGATTGAAAATGGTTGAAGGATACTTTGATGAAAAAGAAATAAAAGGAGTGTAAGGTAATAGAATGACTCAAAGTGGACAGGGATCGAAGAGAATAAAACAAAGGAAATGAAAAATGGCACAAATGTGCGGGACCGATCTTTGATCTTAACCTAAATAAAAACAAACACCAGAAAAGTTATGGGTTCACCAACTCAACACAAATGAAGCTGTAAAGGTTCCACTAATTTTATCTTTTCAATTTTATTTTTATTTTGTAGGCAAAATCTTTTTACATGTCCTTAGAGGGATAACCCTACAGGAGAGTGAGTACGGTCGGAAGAGGATCATGTACTTTCCACTTCCTTTGTAACATGTGATCTGAGCTCTTAAAGGTCCTTGATCTCGTGCTTGGGGGGCTACTCAACCAAAAAATAGAGAGAAGAAGCTAATAGGAAAAACTGATACTGCCCTCACAACCGAGGTACTCGGACGCAAGACGTTGAGACAAACACACCTATGAGTGTGTGACTTATTGCTAATACTTCATAACAATTAAGATGCTCCATACAAGGTAGGAAAACCATCATCGACAAGGCACTAATTGCCTATGTACGATAGACGTGCACTTACTTCGCCATCATAAGTGATTATCAAGCCTGCTAGGAATCAAGATTTGAGCTCTAATCCTTAGGGGTCGCATGCCACTCTGTCTGAATGGTATCTGAAAACAATGAGGGCTTTATGAACACAAAAATGATGTCCATTAAATATTTTAATTAAGGTCAAAGTGTTGTTAGCAGTCCCCTTGTTTTAATTTTTGGGTTTTCAATTTTTTGAGTATTTTTCAATAAGAAGCACCTAACAATTTTTTGTATTTTCTTTTTAATCCTAAGTGATATACAAATAGAGGGAGCTAATAGAAAAGCCATGCAAGTGGATACTAGGGTGGAAATCTCACCCTCGTATTAAATGATGCATGCAAGTAAGAAGACTCAAAGCACTTTCTATTTCTCTCCACGCGGGATGCAAAACATAATTGATTATTTACACTACATGCATGATATGCAAAAGCATGGAATCACCCTAAATAGGTATTACTATTAGGCGTGAAGAATTGGATGCCGAAAACGTGGAAATGAAACCCAAAAGTCCTGTCTTGGAGACTCCTCGGTGTCTTTCGCAACAAATTCTGCTAGCACTCTATGGAGCCTCTCACGATGCTCGATCTCTAATCCAAGTAAACAACAATTAAAAGTTGACTAGATCCAAGTGTAGACAACTACAGGTAAATGATTATAATTAAGTTTTAGACCTAAGTATCGAGTCAATCAATCCTGGATATTGGGGCTTAATCATAGAAAATAAAGAAAAATAATGAAGAAAACTCAAAACACATGAAATAAAATAAAGGCGATAAAACACAAAAATATGAAAATCCCCTAGGTGATGAGATATATGCAATGGATCTTGTGAAGTAGCAATGTCCAGGAGTCCTAAATTATTACAAATAATATACAAAAATAAAATAAAACTCTCTCTCATAAAAATAAAAGAAAATGCTAAAAAAATGCTCTTCTCCTTCTTTGTATCTCTCTTGATCTCTCCAATTGACCTATGCAGAAAAGGTCAATCTCCTCACAGCTTGAGTGCATCCAACTCCATGGAGTTAATCGTCGCCACACGATCCCTCATAAGAAAGTCAACAAAGAACAGATGGGTCAATAATAGATAAAATATTATCAAAGAGAAAATATAAATAAAAAGAGAAATAAAGTGGATGATATACATAAAAGAAAATGATACATTATCTATTGCTCCCCATCAACGATACCATTTGAAATACCCAAGGGAACCAAGCAGAGTGGTCGTGCAATTTCACAAGGTGGGACTGTAGTTGCTGAAGTAATCGATGCGAAGCTCGATGGATAATCTTAAAAATCAACTCGCAATCAATAATAATAGTAATGCAATCAAGTGAGTCAAAATTTATTATAAACCCTACTAATAAATGTGTATAGAGTTCAAGCATGTGTAGGGTATCGAACACAGGGAACAATCATTTGTAGCGATATTATTTATTACTAAATAATATATATTTGTATCTGTACTTAGCATTTTTATGGGTTTTTAATTATTATTTTTTTTATTTTTTTAAAAATATACTTTTTAATTTTTAATGTTATAAATTTTATTTTCTTTTTATATTTTTTATGATTTTTAATTTCTTTTTGAATATATATTAAGTTAATAGATATCACTATATGTATGATATATAATATAGGGTATATTTATGTAATATATATAGTTATATAAAAATCAATAAATACAAATGAAAATGGTCTATTTTATTTTTAAAAGTGGTAAAAATATATTTATAGTATTTATAATATTTATTATGAATAATAAGTATAAGGATTTTATGGGGCTGCCCCCTAGGGGCAACCAACATGGCTGCGCCCCCTATTTCGGCGCGTTTTTTATTTTTTTTTGAAAAATAAAAACATGTATATTCATATCTATATCCCTCCTATATACCATTCGAATTTCGTTAGAAACTGAGACTCCTACGGCCTCCATCGAGATGGTGTCGATTTAAAAAATCCTGTTACCGTTAAAAAATGACCGTCTAGATGGAGGCCGCAAGAGTCTCTGTTTCTGACGAAATTCAAATGGCATATAGGAGGGATATAGGGATGAATATACATGGTGATATTTTTTGAAAAAAATAAAAAAAAACATCGTAAATGGCGCGGGGGCAGCCATGTTGGCTACCCCAAGGGGGCAACCCCATTAACCTCTAAGTAGGAACATTATATATATATGTATATATGTATAATATAGGGTATTCTATACCTTATAGATATATACAGTAAAAAATTACAAAATAAAATATTTATGTGTTATATATATTATTCTATTTTTATTATTTTTAGGTGATTTTTACTAATCTATTTCTATTTTAAGATACAAAATAGTCCTAATCAGGAACTGAATAAATATATTGATTTTTTTTGAGATTTTAAAATTTAATATAGTTTGAAATTTCACAAAACTAAATTGTATATATAGTAATTAGCATATATAAAAATATAAAATTGAGAAATATTTTTGGGTATTTTTACCAATATTTTATAAATTTTTTAGGGTTAGAGAGGGTTTTATATTTTTTTGTTTTTCTTTTGATTTTTTGGTGATTTTTGGTATGTAATGATAAAATAAACAGTAACTATTTTCTTTTGAAATTTTTAATAAAGGTTTTTTTTTTATTTTTTTACTTTTAAGTCTAATATGGAATAAAAAGGCTCTTTTCGATTTATTATAAATAGAAAATGCAAGAAAAATGATAAAAGAAATATATGGCGTTAATGAGCATAATATAGATTATTTTCCCTTATTTTTGCAAAATATTTGAAGCATGACAACTATTTATAGAAAATTGCAAAATTAGAATTATACAAGCTAACATGGATATATTTGCAATATAGAACTAATACAAGGTGATACATGCAAAATACCTAAAAGATATGAACTAAAATTTGAGTTTTTAGTATTAAAAAAATTATGAATTCTAGAAGGGTACAAATTCAAAATGTCCAATCACGTGAGGGACCATGTGAGGTGATCTTACAGTGGACCCACTTGCAATATCCAAAACATACATGGGCTTCGGTTCAAGTTTCCACAAAATATAAACCTAATTAAAATATTTACAAGGCTATTAATTAAATACAAAAGGCGTAGAAGGGAGTTTATGCAATTTAACACCACTTAACAATTCAAAAGTTATCTGGTGGCACTCCACATGTTCCTCTTAAGATTCATCCAATGGCCCTTGACTCTGTGGTGCTTTACGTCCAACGATTGAGACTAGATCTCGGTAGAGATCTGATGGGCATTCGAGGGCTGGATCATACGATGCCTAAAGTTTTGGGCAATGTGTTCTTGATCAGACAATCGGTAGGGGTTTTGAAAGAACTGCGGAAGAACTCACCTCGAGTGAGTTTTGATTCGATGTTTCTGGGCTCTCTGACCACCTAGGGCTATGTTAGGAGGCTCCTCACCTGCATGCTGCCATTCCTCAACCTTCTGGGCCTTCAGGTGTATTCGAGACCCTCAGATTGGGTACTGGAGCTATGATGTTTGGTCAAAGACATGGAGATGTTCCCATGGTTTGACTTACCTCTAGATGAGGTTCTTTTACATTGCTTTCTTCACATGAAGTAAGGGGGTTCGAATGCAAAGGCCCTCGACCCCTAAGATGTCACAAAAATGGAAGAAAATGGATGAGGTCGAGGAGCTCTTATCGATGGCGGTGGAGAGAGAGCTCAGATCCTTAATTCATGAATAATCAAGGGAGGCAGATATGGAAGAATAGAGGGAACACATGAGTTGTATAAATGGGATGGAGAGAGGGGCGAGTCACTAGCAAAACAATGGAATTTGGACTAGAGCTCGAGCTTTAGGTCAATTAGGGATTCCTAAATTAACCTGATTTGTGAGCTAATGGTAGAAATAAAAGGGAGTAATTGAAAATTTGACCTAAATATTTCCTAAAATGAAAGAACATGCAATGATTTGACATGGGGGTTAAAGAGGAAGAACTGCTGGTGGCTTCTCCAAAGATGAGGTTGGATCGACCTCCTCCACACCTCCTCCTTGTTGCTACTCACCCAATCCTCTTGTTGTCACCAAGGGGATGCATCACACAAGAATTGGGGGGCTAAGAGACGAAGAAGAGGGATCAACTTTCAAAAAATGGTGGAGTAAGGTAACTTATAAGCAGAATGAGGGGGATATTGCAGCTCAGATTGTGCTTGAATCGATGAGGATCGACAAGATCTCATGATTTAGCGTGAATCATGAAGATCAAATCTTCACAAATTGCTCATCACGCCAAGGCAGATGATGATTGGATCGAGCGAAAAATGGGAAGAAAAACTGGGCTCTGACAAGTCCAGTGCTCAAGATAGATAAAGGAGGTAGTTGACATGAGGTCAACTAGGGTTTGGTTCTGATTGGTCCCCATGGACCAGCTAGAAAAAACCTAGGCTAAAACCCCTTATTAAATAGATAAAAGTTAATATAATTTTTATTTATTTATGGTGAAAACATAAAAGAAGTTTTCTAATTTTATATATTATTTTAATTTATTTTTACAAGTTAATTTGTAACATGTTAATATTTACATGTATGTATATTAGTAAGTTTATCTGTATTTTGGTGTTTTTATTTTTTAGTTTGTATTTTAAATCCTCGTATTTTATATACATTATATATATTCACAATTCATTTAGGTACACATTTAAGATTTTTTTTGAATTTTTAGAAGTTCATTTATGTACCTAATTAGTTATATACATAAATCTTATAGTATATTTTATCTATGTAGTGAAGTATATTATTAATTAATTATTTTATTTTAGTTATTTACACATGTCTTAAATAATATTTACAATATTTTTAAAAAGAATCATAAAAATATAAATAAGAAATAATTTGAATATTTCATATAGATACAATGCATACTGAGGTCCAAAACCTAACTTTTCATCTTAATTCCAAATTAAATGAAACCACCTTCCTTAAATAGATTATTTAATTTTATGTATAATAAAGATGATTGTTCAATTTTGAATATGTATGGAAAAAATTGGTCCGCAAAATTCCCTAAACTTTTTATTTTGTGTGCCCTAGGCACACTGTGCATTATTTTTCAGTAAAATCATTTTTGTATTTTTCTTTGTATTTTTGTGTACAATATTGATGTTTAAAGCATTGATTTAAAAAAAAATAAAATAAAATAGGTCCCAAAATGCAATTATTGATGAATTAAAAATTAGGGGTTTTCTGTACTTTATGTATATTTTCCTTGCCCTATTTTCCCCTAATTTATTCCTTGTCGACCAAGCCATCATGATTATTGGTTCTCGGGGTCTAGGGTCACTCAGTGTCTTTAACACTTCATTCTTTTTTCTTTTCTTTATTTTATTATTTTATTTTGGTATAAATGCAATATTTATTCAATATTTTGTGCATTATTTTGTGTAACTTATAGAGTTTTTATTTTCACAAATTAATGATATATACATGCATTTAGGTATTTAGGTCCAAAATGAAAGAATAAAGGTGATGAAATGTGGATTCACAATATTCAACTCAATGTAGTTCCACCTATTTTTGATGCCATAAATTAACATAAAAAGATTGAAGTTGGAAGTTTACATAAAACATGATTCATGATCTTAAGAAATAAACTCTTACTATACTTCCATATATAGCAATCTAAAAAAAGAAACCCTTTTGAAACAGAATGCACAATCATACTTGTTCTCGATGATTTCATTATTTGAAGGAGAATAGAAGAAGAATGAGGCAACGACATTGATAACGATGACATGATAAACACAACTAATATGAAATCCTTGGTTTGCAAGATGTCCAAGGACATTGATAACAAGGAGGCAACGACATAACTCTCACATGTAAGCGAGGACACAATCCACACTTACATGAAGATATATACAATTATTGTTTGAAGACGACATGTGCAACATGCTCGGGGAAAATGATTTGTACATGGATGGACCAATATTATTGTCTTCTTTACTCACTAGCTTCAAATTTTTTATTCTTTATGTGATTGATCTTGCATCTAATCCACGTGCTATTTTATTATTATTTTTTTGTAACCTTAACTTACAAAGAAGTTGGAGTTTGAAACCTAGTCTCTTCTCATCCAAAAATATTTTCTTTCTTTAATCTAGGAGTATTTTCTTTCCAACTAAGTTACAATCAATATATTTAAGGTTGTCCGCGACCAATATCATGCGATGGGCATATGTTCAAGCATCTTGCAAGCTTTTTTTCCCTTTTTTTAAAGCAATATATGAATTAGAGGTGACATCAAGTAAAATCAAATGAAATTTTTAATAATTCCTCAGAAAGTGTCTGACTTAAACTTAAAGTAAATAATGTAAAATTTTGACATAATTTCTTGAAAAATATATCCAAATTGAATAACCAATTTTTAGTTTTTTAATCGAAATTTTCTTTTTTTCCCCATTATATTGTTTTCCCACTTACTTTTATTTTTGTCATTCTATTAATATACTTGTCTATTTACAATAAAAAATATCAACTAAATATTGTTTAGGAATAAGACTTGTTGTTGTAGTGGTTGTGCGCAAGCATGACCACATACGGGCACATGTTCAAGACTCTCACTGTTTTTTTTATTTTTTCCTTTTATATAAGTATTATACCCCTTATAATAACTAATATATATACACATGCTAAATATTATTTATGATCAATACTTGATATTATTGTAGTGTTTGTGTAGCTATGATCATAAAAAGGGCACGCACTAAAGCAACTTGTAAAAAATAATTTTCTTTTAAGTAGGATGTTCCATTTGAAAAATTGAAGTTAGATCAAATAAATTGAAGTTAGATCAAATAGTTGAAAATAATGTGATGAAATTGAATAAATAACTAATGAATGCTATTGGATTTTGGGTAAAAATTGATTTCTCAAAATAGTTGTTGCAGCATAAATTCATCGCTAATAGTTTCAAACATAAAATTTATTATAGGGTACATTGTGGATACCTATTTTTTATATCAGATTATTCATAATGCAAAATAATAAAATATTTTTTTAATTAATTATAAAAATATACTATTTTGTAATGAGAAATCATAATACAAATCTATATATCGTATAATTTAATGCAAATTCTCAAATGAAATTTTATTTTTTATTAAAAGTATACAACTTTTAGTTCTAAAAAACTAATTATATGGTATATATTTATATTTTTTAGAAATTATTACA
Organism: Ottelia alismoides; assembly: GCA_037367405.1. NCBI lineage: Eukaryota > Viridiplantae > Streptophyta > Magnoliopsida > Alismatales > Hydrocharitaceae > Ottelia > Ottelia alismoides. The sequence continues at coordinate 122,599 of JAZKJV010002012.1, read as the reverse complement.
TATTAAAGCTTAAATTTAACTAGCCTTTTTATTTTTTTCTACCATTAATTATAATTTATGTAATAAAAATGGGTAAATTACATTAATCTGCATGTTAAAATAAAAATCAAAAGCAATAAGAACCTAATTATTTCTAAAATAATATTTCTTATGCAAGACAATCCAACATGAATGATTATGTATTTGATTTGTAATATTCTGTTAGAAACTCAAAACATAAATCCATAAAAAATTAAAGCATAAAAAGATACATTAATTATTTTTTCAATAATGTTTGACAAAGGTCCAAGCATGTATGTTTCTTTTCTCATTGTTCAGCATGCTTATATTAAGTTCTTTAATTTGTTAAAGATAACAAACACGACTCAGAAAATATAAAAAAACTACATAAAATACTAGAATGCGATATAAAAATCAATGCAAAAAATCTATTAGAAATGGATATGAAATGAAGATATTTAAAATAAAACATGGGGAGTTTTACCACCATCAACGACGTTGGAGTTTTGGCAAAAGTGAATTGAAGCTTTGGATTAATCATACATACACGTGATGATGCATGTAATATGGGGACAATGGTTTTCACTGATAGGGATGATCGTTCCATGATATTTCTTTTGACCATTACTAATGAAAGAGATTTTGACAGGGGAACCTAACACCTTCTCTAGGAGGGTTTGTAGTGGCCGACAAGTCGGGTTCGACAATTGCTATGTCGAGCACTCTCACAGTACTTGGATCATATCTCAATATCTCATCAACAACTAACCCACAATAATGCTCAATCAATGAATAATAGTGAGAAAATTTATGATACCATACGTAATGTTATGTGTAGTATGCAAGCGTAGGGGTCAAACTACAAAGGAGCAACGAGAATAGATTACATAAATTGGCTAAAAAAAGATAATAAATGTTTTTGTGCTTTTATAGAGATTTTTTTGTGGGTTTTAATTATTTATTTTTTCGGATTTTAAAGTTATACTTTTTTTTGAATTTTATAAATTTTATTTTGTTTTCATATTTTCTAATTTTTAATTTTCTTTTTAATATAGGTAATATGTAAATATAAGATATATAGACAATTTATATAATATGTTGGATAAATAGGATAGATATATACATATATATAATAGATAATAATCATGTAAATATCCTAGGTACATCCCTTTTTATTTTCTAAGGGTTTTTAAATTACATAGGGTATTTTAAATAATCTTAATAATAATAGTAATAATATGAATAATAATAGCTACATATATATATATAGTATATAGACAAGTGTGTATATATAAATATAGCTATAAATACTCATAATAGGGCAAAAAATATTTTTATTTTTTAATATTATTCATTATTTTTAGTATTTTCTCAGAATGTTTACTAATCTTTGTATTTTTATTTGAATACAAATGTCAAAGCAATGACTTGTAATAACAGGTCCAATTATTTTGGAATTTAAAAATAGCTAAATAGCTTAAAATCTTACAAATCTGATTTTAGGATATAATATATAATATGAATAAGATAGAGAAATAGAAATTGAATTTTTGAAAAATTTCTTGAGATTTTTTTATGATTTTTTAGCATTAGAGAGAGTTTGCTATTTTGACTTTTTCTACTGTATTTATTTAGATATTTTTTGTTGGACATGCGAACCCATGGCAAGCCATTATGCAATAAATGTTATTGCGAATATCATTCTCTAATCTGAAATGAAGAACAAATAATTTGCATAATAGGTCCCTTAGTACAATTAGGGTTATATACCATGGCCATCTTAATAATCATACAACTGTTGATTCAACTATTGACTCATAGAGGCTGGTGCTTGGATGAATATCTAAAGGGTTAGATTGAGGACTCATCAAGCACCGTCAAATGATTGTTAAGAGATGATCTCCACCAGGAGTACGAGATGGCAATCCTTTCTCAGACAGGCTGATATCTGACCGACCTCTTGATGCAGATCCTCTGCATAGGAATAGAGATTCGGAGGTGTCAGATTAGTTCGGTCAAAGAGTTGACTTAACGAGATCGAGATAACCAAAGCCCTATATCATATGCTGTCACGATATAGGCACACATCCTCTGACCGGAGACAGATGTGTTACTATATGTCTGAGTGTGTACATTTGGCAGACTAATAGGTTCACGACCTAACCAAGGTCTATACACCAGCGTGCTGGTGTGCAAATAAGGGAATAAGAGTAATACGATCTCTCAAAGAGATCACACAGGTTAATTTACTGAACCGGAAGGCATGAGCTCACTCATGAGATATTGGGAAGAATCAAATTCCATGCACGATTGTCTCACTTTAGAAGCTTGACTGAATTTGTAGGTTTGATATATACTTTTGGAAAGTATATGATCAAGACCTAGGTATGATATATGCTTTTGGAAAGTATATGATCGATACCGACTCCCAATGATCGAATGAGAAACTTACTGATAAAACCATGAAGTAGACAATATAAAGTTGTTCCAATACTTCGGGTTTATTCTGAGTCTTCCAGTATGTAGGATGTACAGGTATTGGGAATACCTGAGGGTGATGTGATCATAAACGATTGTATAACCATGACACTTCCATTCCTAGGGAGTGAGAAATGGGTCTGGATTTTAGTGACTCCTCTCAGTAGAGAAGTAATCTGATCTTGGTCAAAATGTTGGACATTGATCTGAATGTGATTCAGATGCAATGAAAAGATTAGATTTGCGGTCTTGATTTTATCAAGCATCTATGGTAGGCCCGCGATTTGGATTTGAGATATGATCTTAATATCCAAGTCACTATATGTGGAACAATACAATGGCCCTATCCTTATCTCCAAGTATCCGCGGAGAAAGCGCATTATCCTTGAAAGAGTTCAAGGTAATTTCATTATTGATATGCATATCCGAGCATTGAGAAAATTGATAATTAAATGTGATTTAATTATCATGAATAAGATGAATTTGGTTCATATTATAAGGAGAGTTATCTAAGATAATTAAATGTGATTTAATTATCAAAGATGCGAATAATGTGAATGCTATCTATATTATTTGGGCACACGAGAATAGAGATCCAAGATGATTAAATGTGATTTAGTAATTATGGATATGAATAATGTGGATAGCAATATCCATATAAGTCATATATATTATAAATGTGATTTATAATATATAAGAGAGCTATTTGTAATTTACATTTGTTAATTAAATGTGGATGTGAATTGGATTCACATTGGACAACTAATGAAAATGTAATTCACATTTTATTTTGGATTGTGAATGTGATTCACAATTTTCCAATGGCAAGATTGCAATATTCACAAAATAATTATGAATTATTTTTGTACAATAATTTACAACAAGTGTTGTAAATCTTGGAGATTTCCATGGAATAATGTAATCTAATGAGATCTCATGAGATTGCATGAGATTGTCACCAAATCCAATATTATGGAAGGAGGCAATCTTTATCCCATAATCTCCATGCTTGATTGATTTAATTTAGGATTTATTTATATTGATTTATCAAAATATATTTAATCTAAATTAAATTAATTGTTGTTGATTTTTACCAACACAAATCTTAGCCATTAAAAGAAACACAATCAATGAGAGCCATTGGATTTGTGTTGCCCATGGATTGAGATCCATGGATCCCAAAGCATTATAAAAGGAGACGCACCCCATTGCCCTTCTTTACACAAGAGAACATAAGTCTCTCTCTCTCTCTCTCTCTTTCTCTCTCTACACGTCATCCCTTTCTCTTCCTCTCTCATGGCCATCCACCACAGATGTGTTGGACATGCGAGCCCACGGTGAGCCATTGTGCAATAAATGTTATTGCAAATATCATTCCCTGATCTGAAATGAAGAATAAATAATTTGCATAATAGGTCCCTCTGTACAATTAGGGTTATGTACCATGGCCATCTTGATGATCATATAGATGTTGATTCATTAAATAAATCATAGAGGCTGGTGCTTGGATGAATATTTAAAGAGTTAGATTGAGAACTCATCAAGCACTGTCAAATGATTGTTAAGATGTGATCTCCAGCCTGAGTAGGAGATGGCAATCCTTTCTCACATAGGCTGATATCTGTCCGACCTCTTGATGTAGGTCCTTTGCATAGGAATAGAGATTCGGAGTTGTCAGGTTAGTTAGGTCAAAGAGTTTACTTAACGAGATTGAGATAACCAAAGTCCTATGTCGTATGCTATCACGATATAGGCACACATCCTCCGACCGGAGACAGATGTGTTACGATATGTCTGAGTATGTACATTTGGCAGACAAATAGGTTGATGACCTAACCAAGTTCTATACACCGGCGCACTGATGTACGTATAAGGACATATGAGTAATACGATCTCTCAAAGGGATCATATAGGTTCACTACTGAACCGGAAGACATGAGCTTACTTATGAGATATTGGGAAAAATCAAATTCCGTGCACGGTCGTCTCGCTTTGGAAGCTCGACTGAACTTGTAGGTTTGATATATACTTTTAGAAAGTATTAAGACCTAGGTATTATATATGTTTTTGGAAAGTATATGATCGATACCGAATCCCAATGATCAAATGCGAAACTTACTGATAAAACCCTAAAGTAGATAGTATAAAGTTGATCCAATACTTCGGGTTTATTCTGGGTCTTCCAGTATGCAGGATGTACAGGTGTTAAGAATACCTGAGGGTGATGTGATCATAAACGATTGTATAACCATGACACTTCCATTCCTAGGGAGTGATGAAACGGGTCTGTATTTTAGTGACTCCTCTCAGTAGAGAAGTAATCCAATCTTGGTCCAAATGTTGGACATTGATCTGAATGTGATTCAGATACAATGAGAAGATTAGATTTGCGGTCTTGATTTAATCAAGCATCTATGGGAGGCCCGAGATCTGGATTTGAGATGTGATCTCAATATCCAAGTCACTATACGTGGAACAATACAATCGCCCTGTCCTTATCTCCAAGTATCCGCAGAGAAAGCGCATTATCCTTGAAAGAGTTCATGGATAATTTCATTGTTGATATAAGTATCCAAACATCGAGAAAATTGATAATTAAATATGATTTAATTATCATGGATAATATGAATTTGATTCAAATTATAAGAAGAGATATCTATGATAATTAAATGTGATTTAATTATCAATGATATGAATAATGTGAATGTGATTCATGTTATTTAGGCACATGAGAAAAGAGATCCAAGATGATTAAATGTGATTTAATTATCATGGTATGAATAATGTGGATAGCACTATCCATATTAATCATATATATTATTAATGTGATTTATAATATATAAGGGGAACATATTTTGATTTATATTTGTTAAATAATTATTAATGTGAATTGGATTCACATTAGATGATTAATTGAAAATATAATTTACATTTTGTTTTGGGATGTGAATGTGATTCACATTTTTTAATGACATGCTTACAATATTCCACAAGATAATTGTGAATTATATTTGTGAAATAATTTACAACAATTGTTGTTGTAAATTTTGGAGATATATCATGAGATAATGAGATCTCATGATACATTGAGATATCATGAGATAAATGAGATATCATGAGAAGAGTGGTCGTCCCTTATTTTTAGGGGATATGGTTTATCTCCTCATTATCTCCAAGGATAATTAATTGATTTGATTTGAATTTAGATATATTGATTTATAAATATATATTAGATTAAAATTAAATTAATTGTTGTTGTGTTTTTCACAACAAGATCATGGCCATTGAAAGAAACACAAATCAATCTCAACCATTGATTGTGTGTTGTCCATGGATTGAGATCCATGGACTCCCAAAATCTTATATAAGAAGAGGCACCCTTACTCTTCAAGGATATATGTTAGATGATTATAATTAATGCCCTCTTCTCTCGCTCTATATGTCATGTGCCTCTCTCCATCTCTCTCTTATGGCCGTCTACCATGGAGCCTTTGAGAGAATCGACATCGCTGCAGCATCGTCGTTATGCTGCCGGAGTTCTTACTCGTGGATCTCCATCTCCTTCGGTGCATCTCGCTCGTGAAGAAGATGTTGGATCTCGTGTGACGAGATCAGGAGATCCACCACTTGGATCATCAACATGGATTGCGAGGAGCACGCGATTCATCCCCGCGCTCGCAAGCGTCTCCTCCGTCGGATCGGACTTGAGACAGGAGGTCTCTTGGTTTAGAGACTCGATCGCAACCACACTTCAAGAGGTAATCCTATTTCTTGTTCGTCTTTTAGATGAAACGGTCAGAGAAGTGTTCTTGGATCATGTGGTTTCATCACATAAAAAAAAATTTTATTTCCGCTGCATCGAGCAACTAGTGCGACTAGTCGTTCCCGATCGCATATGATGCGATCATCACGCTTCTGTGATATGCTTGAGGATTTTACCGTATTCTCACAAGTGGTATCAGAGCCAGGTTGCCGAAGGTTTTGGATTAGATCCATGAACCTACGAAGATTTTGGCTCGTTTGGGTTCGTGAAGATTTTAACATTTCAATTTTCGCAGCCCTGTCTTTTAATAAAATTTCGGCCTGTTTAAAATGTTTAAACACGAAAATTTAAATTTTATAATGTTCCCCATTAATCAAGGAAACAGTAGGATTTGAGTTTGCGTAATTTGGATTCCGTTTGCTCAAGATATGGTGATTTTATTAACCACATATCCACTATTCCGGGGATGACGATTAGAGACGTAATTAAGATGTTAGTTACGATTTTAAAACGCCTCTAAATGCATGTTTATCACATGTTTTCATTTTTAAATCAAGTTATCAATCTTTGGGAATTGATTTTTCTTAATTTGGATTTAAAATGAATGAGATATGTTATTTTTAGTTAGTGAGGGTCACTGCTGGAAATTGCATGATTATCCAAAACCTTGTGATTGTCATTAAATAAATTAATGGAAATTAATTGTTAATTTTCTGAAATAATTATTGATAAATTTTGTGAAATATTTAAATATGATAATTGTTTCCTTGAATGACATTTCACTAACCAAAAGGATAAGATAGTTGATCTTGATCATAATTGGTTGATATGAAATCATCAACAAACATTGTTTTCATGAAAAATCCTAGTTTATCCTACAATAGCTGTAGGATAACTTTTACATGCAAAACCCTATTGCTTGAATAGGATTGTTGATTTTTTAGAAAATATCTTTATAATATTATCAAAATGGTTTTAATGAATATTATATGGTATAATTTCGGTTGAAAAACCGATGAGCATCTCAAAGTACATAATGATCTATCTGGCATTATCCTTTCTCGAGGTGGATATGGTGGCTAGTCGGAGAGCATTGGGGTAGCGGATTGCAACGTATGTGGTCCGTCCTACTCTCATCATGACTGGCTGGATCAATTCGGCATCACCTGTCGCTTTCTGCATTCAGCGGAGTGAATCGATCCCTGTGTACTGGCCATGACAGCGGGTAGGGACTCGATAATGTCAGAGAAATCAAAGTGTATTTTTCTAATTATTAAAATTCAAATAATATGTACTTTGAGATTATACCTATTATTCAAGTAATAATTAAGTTTGTTGATTGATAATTGGATTGATAATTAATTTAATGTGATTAAATTGATTATATCTAATTAAAAACACTCTATTATGAATAGATGTGTATTTCCCTTGGAAGAATTAATTATGTGAATATGATTCACGATAATTAATTATTACAATTTGAATATGAGGTGGAGGATCACATAAATGACATCCATGGTCTCCCGTCAAGGCAAAGGATTCCGTCGCCAGATGTTGTATATAGGAGACGCCTGTCCGAAGTGACAGGTCCTGTATATGATTTATTTGGATCGGGTTCTTTGCTTCTCGAAAGGGTAAGGCCATATACGTAGTGACCCCAATATCAGGTCCTCATATTATTGGGGCGATATTGGATTGCGTATAGCGAGTATTAAGCATGTTGACTGTTGATTCAATTAATGACGGGTCATCATCATCTTAGGGGTGGTGGGCCCGGGTGTTAAAGATAGAATTGGGAAATGCAAGTTGGACTTGCAAGGTGTCGCGGGTTCCCGCTTCTTTTTATCGGAGTCGCAGGTTCTCATATTATTGGGATGTGACGAAGATAGGAAAGGAGATCCCATATCTTGCTAGAGATATAATGGTGAGAATATCTCTTACATTGAAAGTGATTAAGGGAATGAACTTTCATTGTTGACAAGGCAAGACAACTTTGATTTAAAAATTCCTAAATCAAAGAAAAATATGTATATATATTATATATATACCCTTATGCAAATTTCTTATTACAGATAATCCTTCATTAAACCCACTCAATGCTATACTCAATAATAACCCGTAAAATATCATGGATTGGACTCATGATCGATATATTGTACTTGCAATTCGATAAATAATATATGTGATTGCAATGTGCAAGTTTCCTCAACATAATGAGGAATGACAATTAAATAAGACAATAAGACATCACCTTAGGGTTTGTATGTCTCTATAGTCTTGATCTTTCATCGAGTGTACTTTGGAAGTTACAGGTCGATAATGATCACAATTGTCAAAATAATACTTATAAAATCTAGACATTTAATCATATGTGCTCTAGACATTTAATCATATGTGCTCTAGACATTTAATCATGAATGACATGGCTCTCTGCATTATGCAGAATGGTAGCTCGAAAGAGATGATGTATTCAAAATGTTTGAATACCTACCTGAACCCAAGAGTTAAGATGTATGTAGATATGATGAGTGTCATCGTTCTACTATCTATACTCGAGTCATTCATGAAGCTTCATAATAATCGTTTTGTATGAATTTAATGAAGCATGTATAAATGTTGAAGTGCTCTTGTATTGAAATTTTTTGAATTCAACATAAGAGATTCTTTGTAATGGCTGTTTATAGATGAAGAGAGCATAATGGAAGCGTGGGTTGGATTCATGGGAGAAGGAAAGTCAAAGAGTTGATTGTACTTCCGTGACTTCCATATCCAAAGAGTTGGATGAATGCCAATACTGCAATAAGTTGATGTGTTGATAGTATGACTATCAAATCTGTCTAAAATCCTTAGTTAAGGACTCAGATAGAGCATCAGAATAATCTAAATATAATCATTGACTCTGTCTTACTTATTTCATAAGATAAAGTTTGACAGTTGTATCCCAATCTTCTAATGACATTTGCAATTGGTTGCATATATATACACTAGATATTAGAATTTTGATCTTAAGGTTTAGTAGTCATCTACATGGATATTGCTGTAATTGTTGCAGCAATCTCTGTTGGATAGATAGACTTCATATTCTCAGTGGGAGAGCCCTAAGTCTTGGAGAATGTCTCTATGACCTAGATATTAGAATACGCTCATTGTTTGTTTCTAAATGTTGGAAATAAACATGAATTCTGAGATAGAACTATCATAAAGAGTTATGATGGATATATTTCAGATAGTAATCTAACATCTAGTGGATCCACAAAATTAGAAAATTAATGAATGGTTCATTAAGATTTCTAATATTGAAAATTAAACCTTTAAAAGATCAGTAGGAGGATGAAGATCATTTGACAATGATCTGGCATCAAGTCTTGGACATTTATCTGTTTATTTGATCAATAGACTAGTAAGATATGAAACTTTAGAATGTCTGAAAATTTCAAATCTTACCTACTTGTGAATATAGTATTCAAAGTAAAATGTCCAATACACCCTTCTCTGGGAAAGGTGTAAGATGTCAAGGTATTCGGGATCTCATACATATTGATGTATGTAGTCATCTATATCATAGCGAACATCATGGATATATGATATCTATTGATGATTATGTATGATATGCGATTTTTTCTCTTCACCTGAGAAACCTTTGAAATGTTCAAAGATTTCACAATTTTGGTTTAGAACCAAAGTTTGAAGGAAGATTAAATGAATTTGATCTAACCAAGGTAGCAAGTACCTATTGGATGAATTCAAAGAATACCTCATGAAGATATGAATATCATTTCTCTCTCAATCCTCCTAACACACCTAAACTCAATGGAGTTGTAGGGAGTTACAATTGGATCATGTGTGACATGATTTGATCATTGATGAATTTTAGCATAATTATCCCTTAGTTTCCAGGTATATATGTGTAGTAGAGACTACAATATATATATACTTAATAAGGTTCCATGCATGTAAACTGGAATCTAGCACTTGAGAGTGCTACTTCATTAGAAAAATAAAGGATGGTATTGGATACCTACTTTATGACCTTGCAATTATTAAAAGATATCATCTCTGAGAATGTGATTCTTAGAGGATTGAGACTCTTGAGAATCAAGATGAAAATGAAGTGAAGGAACTCATTTAATATTGAGATGATAATGAGGCTCCTGAAATCGGAAAGTAAAAGGACAATTAAAGATTAAAACATTAATACCTCTTCAAATGAGTTTGAGGATGTATTCCATGTGTCAGTTAAGTCTGACAATGATCGTACTTCATGTGATGAAGCTCATGAGGATCATGACATGGAAAGATGGATTTTAGCAATGAAAGTCTAAAGTAGACTTCATATGCAAGCGTTGTATATGGACCCTCGAGCATCCACCTATATGGAAAAGACCCATAAAGGTGTAAATGGATCTTCAAGAGAAAGGAAACCTGATGATAAGTTAGAGACCTTCAAAGCTCGGTTCGTAGCCATGAGCTACACACCGAAAGAGAAGACATTACTTGCGATGAGACTTGCTCTTCGGTGGCCATGTTTAGAACCATCAGAATATTGCTAACTATAGCTGCACAACTTGACTTTGCCATCTTCAAGATGGAAGTCAAGATTGCATTCCTCTATGAATACCTCTCCAAGGATATTCATAAGTCGTAGCCCCAGGGCTTCATGGTTAAGGAAAGCAAGGTGTGCAAGTTGAATAACTCCATCTATGGACTCAAATAAGCTTCTTGAAGTTGGAACATAATATTTAATGAAATCGTAAATGTTATGATTTCAGATAGATCTTGATGAACCATATGGAGCTTAGTGGGAGTGCCATTGTGTTCATCGTGTTAAATGTAGATAATATCTTAATCATTTTTAAAATGATATAAGGATGATAATAAGTGTTTTATAGACAGCCTATTTCATATCTTGAAATATGATTTCAAGGATACCTCTTAGATCTTAGTTCTGAAGTTGTTCAGAAGCAAAGAGAAGAGGGTATTGGGACCGTCACATTTATAGTACACCTTGGACATATTCCATTCTTGAAAATTCCAAGAAGGGCTTCCTTCCCTTAAGATTAGGTACTGACCTATCTAAAGGGGTAGCACCTCAAAGAGTTGAGGAAGTGAATGCTAGAACTGCTTGCACTTGTGCATCAATTACGAGAAGCTGATGTATGCTAGATGTGTACAAAATCCAGATATCTACCATGCAGTGGGAGTAGTAAAGTGTTGCTAATCCTACTATGGAGAGAAAACACTTGATTGCAGTAATAACAAAATCTTCATAGATGACAAGGCTTTAGAGATACTGATTTCTAAGTCTTATCTTCAAGAAATTAAGACTTTTAGATGTAGATCTAAAAGGTCTTAACTGCAAATACCATAGGAGATAGAGGTCTCCAGGAATAAGGGTATTCTGATAAGGATAATAGAAATTACATACTGGTTATAATAATAATTATTGAGAAATAGTGTCAAGGACACAATAACTGCTTTATCAAGAGTGAGTATTGGTTGCATAAGATGCACCATTCGCATTGGATGCGAGCACTGTTACTTGGGGATATGCAAGTGGCGTAAAAGGACTTGGCGTAGTCTCGTGGGAACATAGTGACTGATCAACTTACCTAGATATTTTCTAAATAGCCTATGATTGTCTCATGAGTGTGGGTTTAAATGATTAGCCCATTAATTGCTCTTTGGGCTAGTGGGAGATTGTTGGACATGCGAGCCTACGATGAGCCATTATGCAATAAATGTTATTGCAAATATCATTCCCAGATCTGAAATGAAGAATAATTAATTTGCATAATAGGTCCCTCTGTATAATTAGGGTTATGTACCACGGCCATCTTGATGATCATATAGCTGTTGATTCATTAAATGAATCATAGAGGCTGGTGCTTGGATGAATATCTAAACAGTTAGATTGAGGACTCATCAAGCACCGTCAAGTGATTGTTAAGATGTGATCTCCAGCCTGAGTAATATATGGCAATCCTTTCTCACATAAGCTGATATCTGACCGACCTCTTAATGCAGGTCCTCTACATAGGAATAGAGATTCGGAGGTGTTAGATTAGTTTGGTCAAAGAGTTCACTTAGTGAGATCGAGATAACCAAAGTCCTATGTCTTATGCTATCAAGATATAGGCATGCATCCTCTGACCGGAGACAGATGTGTTACTATATGTCTGAGTATGTACATTTGGCAGACTAATAGGTTGCTGACCTAACCAAGGTCTATACATCGGCGCGCTAGTGTGCATATAAGGGCATATGAGTAATATGATCTCTCAAAGGGATCATACAGGTTCACTACTGAACCGGAGGACATGAGCTCACTTATGAGATATTGGGAAGAATCAAATTCCGTGCACGGTCGTCTCGCTTTGGAAGCTTGACTGAATTTGGAGGTTTGATATATACTTTTGGAAAGTATATGATCATGACCTAGGTATGATATATGTTTTTGGAAAGTATATGATCGATACCGAATCCCAATGATCAAATGCGAAACTTACTGATAAAACCCTAAAGTAGATAGTATAAAGTTGATCCAATACTTCGGGTTTATTCTGGGTCTTCCAGTATGCAGGATGTACAGGTGTTAAGAATACCTGAGGGTGATGTGATCATAAACGATTGTATAACCATGACACTTCCATTCCTAGGGAGTGATGAAACGGGTCTGTATTTTAGTGACTCCTCTCAGTAGAGAAGTAATCCAATCTTGGTCCAAATGTTGGACATTGATCTGAATGTGATTCAGATACAATGAGAAGATTAGATTTGCGGTCTTGATTTAATCAAGCATCTATGGGAGGCCCGAGATCTGGATTTGAGATGTGATCTCAATATCCAAGTCACTATACGTGGAACAATACAATCGCCCTGTCCTTATCTCCAAGTATCCGCAGAGAAAGCGCATTATCCTTGAAAGAGTTCATGGATAATTTCATTGTTGATATAAGTATCCAAACATCGAGAAAATTGATAATTAAATATGATTTAATTATCATGGATAATATGAATTTGATTCAAATTATAAGAAGAGATATCTATGATAATTAAATGTGATTTAATTATCAATGATATGAATAATGTGAATGTGATTCATGTTATTTAGGCACATGAGAAAAGAGATCCAAGATGATTAAATGTGATTTAATTATCATGGTATGAATAATGTAGATAGCACTATCCATATTAATCATATATATTATTAATGTGATTTATAATATATAAGGGGAACATATTTTGATTTATATTTGTTAAATAATTATTAATGTGAATTGGATTCACATTAGATGATTAATTGAAAATATAATTTACATTTTGTTTTGGGATGTGAATGTGATTCACATTTTTTTAATGGCATGATTGCAATATTCCACAAGATAATTGTGAATTATATTTATGAAATAATTTACAACAATTGTTGTTGTAAATTTTGGAGATATATCATGAGATAATGAGATCTCGTGAGACATTGAGATCTCATGAGATAAGTGAGATCTCATGAGATGAGTGGCCGTCCTTATTTTTAGGGGATATGGTTTCTCTCCTCGTTATCTCCCAGGATAATTAATTGATTTGATTTGAATTTAGATATATTGATTTATCAATATATATTAAATTAAAATTAAATTAATTGTTGTTGTATTTTTCACAACAAGATCATGGCCATTGAAAGAAACACAAATCAATCTCAACCATTGATTGTGTGTTGTCCATGGATTGAGATCCATGGACTCCCAAAACCCTATAAGAAGAGGCACCCTTGCTCTTCAAGATATATGTTAGATGATTATAATGAATGCTCTCTCTTCTCTCTCTCTCTCTATACATCATGTGACTCTCTCCAACTCTCTCTGATGGCCGTCCACCATGGAGCCTTTGAGAGAATCGACATCGCTGCGACATCATCGTTATGCTGCTGGAGTTCTTAATCGTGGATCTCCATCTCCTTCGGTGCGTCTAGCTCGTGAAGAAGATGTTGGATCTCGTGTGATGAGATCATGAGATCTGCCACTTGGATCATCAACATGGATTACGAGTAGCACACGATTCATCCCCACACTCGCAAGCATCTCCTCCATTGGATCGGACTTGAGACAGGAGGTATCTTGGTTTAGAGACTCGATCGCAACCATGCTTCAAGAAATAATCCTATTATTTGTTTGTAGTTTAGATGAAACGATCCGAGAAGTGTTCTTGGATCATGTGGTTTCACCACATAAAAAATTTTAATTTCTGTTGCATCGAGCTACTAGTGCGACTAGTCGCTCCCGATCGCATAAGATGCGATCATCACGCTTCCGTGATGCTCTTAAGGATTTTCCCGTATCCTCACAGGATGACCTAGAGGGGTCTCCGTCACCTCAGCGTCGTCGTTATGCTACCTGATCGTTTGCTCGCGGATCTCCGTCTCCTTCGGTGCACCTCTCTCGTGAAGAAGACGTCGGAGCTCGTGTGACGAGATCAGGAGATCCTCCACTTGGATCATAAACATGGATTTCATGAAGCACACGATTCATCCCCGTACTCGCAAGCGTCTCCTCCATCGGATCGGATTTGAGATAAGAGGTTTCTTCGTTCATAGACTTGATCGCAACAACGCTTCAAGAGGTAATACTATTACTTGTTTGTGGTTTAGAAGAAACAATCCGATAAGTGTTCTTGGATCATGTGGTTTCGTCGCCAAAAAAATTTAATTTCCGCTGCATAGAGCAACTAGTGCGACTAGTCACTCCCGATCGCATATGATGTGATCCTCACATTTCTGTGATGTGCTTAAGGATCACACCATATCCTTCAAGTGGTATCAAAGCCTTAGATCGAAGGTTTTGGATGCGATCCGTGAATCGAGGACGACTTGGGTTCATTAGGGTTTACAAAAGTTTTCCTGCATTTCATTTTGGCATCTCTGTTTTGAGATTATTTCCGGCATTGTTTAAATTGTTTAAACACGAAAATAATAATTGTATTTTGTTGCCCATTAAGTAAGAAAACCGTAGGATCTGAATTATGTAATTTGGATTCCGTATGCTCGTGATATGATCATTTTAGTGAATATGTATCCACTGTTTCGAGAACTGCGGATCATGACGTAATTAAGATGTTAATTGCGGATTTGAAACACCTTGAAACGTATGCAAATCACTTAGATTCTGTTGTAAATCAAATTATCAAACTTTAGAAACTTATTTTGCTTAATTTGGATTTAAATTGATTGAGACATGATATTTTTAGTAAGTGAGGGTCACTACTGGAAGTACTTTCCTAATCAAGAACCTAGTGATTGTCATTTAATCAATTAGTGAAATTAAATTGTTTGATTTCCTGGAATAATAGTGCATAAATATTTATGAAATATTTGATGATAACTATTTCCTTAAATACATTGCCTTAACCAATATTTGATTAGATGTGATCTAGATCACTAATTGGTTACATGATCTACGTGATCTACATTCCAACAAACATGTTGCTTGAATAGGATTTGGGATTTGTTTAGTAAATCTCATTATAATGTTAATCAAAATTGTTTTTGATTATTATTATATGGTATAATTTGGGTTGAAGAATCGATGATCATCTCAAGTACAAAGTGATCCATTTTGCATTATCCTTTCTCGAGGTCGATATGGTGTCTAGTCGGGGAGCATTGGGATAGCAGGTTGCACCCTGTGCGGTCTGTCCCACTCCCGTTGGTACTGGCCATGATAGCGGGTAGAGTTAGTATAATGCTTAAGAAATCATGATGTATTTCTAATTATTAAAATCCGAAATAATACGTATTTGAAATAATACCATAATTCAAGTAACAATTAAGAATGTTTGTTGGATTTTAATTGGATCATTAATGTAATATGATTAGATTAATTGGAATCCAATTAAAATTAAGACACTCTATTATAAATAGATGTGTAAGTTCCCTTGGAAGAATTAATCATAATGAATATGAATCATAATGATTAAGTAGAATTTGAACGTGATATGGAGGATCACATAAGTGACATCCATGGTCTTCCGTCAAGGCGAAGGGTTCTGTCGCTAGGGATTGTATGTAGGAGACGCCTGTTCGAAGTGACAGCTCCTGTATGCAAGCGCATCTGGATCGGATTCTTTGCTTCTCGAAAGAGTAAGTCCGTATATGTAGTGACCCCAATATCAGATCCTTATATTATTGGGGCGATATTGGATTACGTATAGCGAGTACTATTCTTGTTGATAGTTGGTTCAATTAATGATGAGTCAACATCACCTTAGGGGTGGTGGGCCTGAGTGTTAAAGACCGAATTGGGAGATGCAAGTTGGACTTGCAAGGTGGAATGTGTTCCCGCTTCTTTTTATCTAAGTTGCGGATTCTCATATTATTGGGATGTAACAAAGATAAGGAAGGAGATCCCAGATCTTGCTGAGATATGATGGTAAGTATATCTCTTACATTGAAAGTGATTAAGGGAATGAACTTTCAGTGTTGACAAGGCAAGACAACTTTGATATGAAAATTCCTAAATCAAAGTAATATATATATATATATTTATATATTTATGCAAATTTCTTATTTCAGATAATCCTTCATTAAACCCACTCAATAATATACTCAATAATAACCAGTAAAATATCATGGATTGAACCCATGATCCAGATATTGTACTTGCAGTTGGACACATAATGTGTGTGGTCGTAATGTGCAAGTTTCCTCATAATAATGAGGAATGACAATTAAATAGATAATAGAACTACAACCCTAGGGTTTGTATGTCTCTATAGTCTTGATCTCTCATCTGATTTACTTTGGAAGTGACATGTCGATGATGATCGCAATTGTCAAATAATCCTTATAAAATCAGTGAAGATATTCTGGCATACATATGTGCTCTTGATATTTATCTTGAATGAGATGGTTCTTTGCATCATGCAAAATGGTGGCTCTATAAGAGATGATGTACTCAAAATATTTGAATACAAATCTGAACCAATGTTTTAAGAGTATAGATGGATGTAGACATGATGAACGTCATCATTCTATTGTCTATACTCAGTCATTCATGAAACTTCATAATATTCATATTGTATGAATTTAGTGAAGCATGTATAAATATTGAAATGCTCTTACATTGAATTCTTTTGAATTTAACATAAGAGTTACCTTAGTCTTAAGAAATGGTCGTTTATAGATAAAGGGAACGCAGTGGAAGCATGGTTCAGACCCAAGATGAGAAGGATAGTCAAGGAGTTGACCGTACTTCTATGAGTTCCATATGACATCCAAATAGTTGGATAAATGCCAATACTGTAATAAGTTGATGTGTTGATAGTATGACTATCAAGTCTGTCTAGAATCCTTAAAGAAGGACTTTGATAGAGCTTGAGAATAATCTACATAAATCATTGATATTGACTTGCTTATTGAATAATATAAAGTCTTATAATTGTATCTCAATCTTCTAGCAACACTTGCAATGGGTTGCATATGTTTTAGAAGACTGGAGAATTTGATCTTCAGGTTTAATAGTCATCTACATGGATTTTGATGCAATTGTTGTAACAATCTCTATTGGATATACGTACTTCATTATTTCAGTGGGAGCTCTTAGTCTTGGAGAATGTCACTATGACCTGGATATTAGAATACACTCATAGTTTATTTCCAAGTGTTGGGAATAAACATGAATTATGAAATAAACCTATCATAAAGAGTTATGATGGATATATTTCAGATAGTAGTCTGGCATATAGTGGGCTCTACTAAATTAGAAAATTAATGAATGGTTCATTAAGATTTCTAATATTGAAATTAAACCTTTAAAAGATCAATATGAGGATGAAGATCATTTAACAATGATCTGGCAACAAACCTTGGACATTTATCTGTTGATTTGATCAATAGATTGGTAAGAGATGAAACTTTAGAATGTCTAAAATTTCAAAACTTACATACTTATGAATATTGTATTCAAAGTAAAATGTCCAATACACCCTTCTTTGGGAAAGGTATAAGATGTTGAGGTATTCAAGATCTAATACATATTGATGTATGTGGATCAACTATATCAGAATAAACATTATGGATATGTGATATCTATTAATGATTACTTATGATATAAGATTTCTTCCCTTCACCATTAGAAACCTTTGAAATGTTCAAAGATTTCATAATTTTGGTTTGGAACCAAAGTCTGAAGGAAGATGGAAATGAATTTGGTCTAATCTAGGTAATCAGTACCTATTAGATGAATTCAAAGAATACCTTATGGAGATATGAATATCATTTCTATCTCAATCCTCCTAACACATCTCAACTCAATAGAGTTATAGGGAGATACAATTGGATCATGTGTGACATAATTTTATCAGTGATGAATTTTGAGCATAATTGCATGTTAGTTTCCAGATATATATGTAGTAGAGACTACATTATAAGATTCCATGCAAGTAAGATGGAATTGAGCACCAGAGAGTGCTACTTCTTTAGGAAAATAAAGGATGGTATTGGATATCTACTTTATAACCTTGAGATTCTTAAAAGATCTCATCTCTAAGAATGTGATTCTTAGAGGATGACTCTCTTGAGAATCAAGATGAAAATGAAGTATAGGAACTCATTTAATCTTACGAAGATAATGAGGCTCCTAAAATCGGGAACTAAAAGGACAATTAAAGATGGAACACTAAGACCTCTTCAAATGAGTTTGAGGATGTACTCCATGTGTCAGTTAAGTCTGACAATGATCGGACTTCATGTGATGAAACTCCTGAGGATCATAACATGGAAAGATGGATTTTAGCAATGAAAGTCTAAAGTAGACTTCATATACAAGTGTTGTATATGGACCCTTGAGGATCCACCTATATGGGTAAGACCTGTAAAGGTGTAAATGGATCTTCAAGATAAGAGGGAACCTGGCGAGAAGGTAGAGACATTCAAAGCACGATTTGTAGCCATGAGCTACACACCAGAAGAGAAGAAATTGCTTGTGATGAGACTTGATTTTCGGTGACCATGCTTAAAAACCATTAGAATATTGCTAACTATAGCTACACAACTTGACTTTTACATCTTCATGATGGAAGTGAAGATTGCATCTCTCTATGAATACCTCTCTGAGGATATTCACATGAAGTAGCCCCAGGGATTCATGGTTGAGGAAAGCAATGTGTGAAAGCTATAGAGCTCCATCTATGGACTCAAATAAGCTTCTTAAAGTTGGACCATAAGATTTGATGAAACTATAAATGTTATGATTTCAGATAGAATCTTGATGAGCCATGTGAAGCTTAATGGGAGTGCCTTTGTGTTCATCGTGATAAATGTAGATGATATCCTAATCATTTAAAATGATAAGTATAATAATAAGTGTTTTATAATCTGGTTGTTCCATAACTTGAGATATGATTTCAAGGATATCTCTTAGATCTTAAATCTGAAGTTGTTCAGAAGCAAAGAGAAGAGGATATTGGGACTGTCACATTTGTAGTACACCTTGGACATATTCCATTCTTGGAAATTCCAAGAAAGGCTTCCGTCCCTTAAGATATGGTACTGACCTATCTAAAGGGATAACACCTCAAAGAGTTGAGGAAGTGAATGCTAAAACTGCTTGCACTTATGCATAAGTTATGAGAAGCTGAGTGTATGCTAGATGTGTACATAAGCCAAACATCTGCCATGCAGTGGGAGTAGTAAAGTGTTGCTAATCCTACTATTGAGAAAAAACACTTGATTGCAGTAATAAGAAAATCTTCATTAATGACAAGATTTTTTGAGATAGTGATCTCAAAGTCTTATCTTCAAAAAACTTAAGACTTTATAGATAGAGATCTAAAAGGTCATAACTGTGGATACCTTAAGAGATAGTGATCTCCAGGAATAAGGGTATTCTGATAAGGATTATAGAAATACTGGTTATGATAATTATTAAGCTGTAGTGTCAAGGACACTATAACTAACAAGATTGAGTATTGTTAGCATAAGATGCAACATTTGCATTAGATGCGAGCACTATTACTGGGGATATGAAAGTGCCGTGAAAGGACTTGGCATAGTCTCGCGGGAACAGAATGACTGATCAACTTACCTAACTATTTTCTAAATAGCCTATGATTGTCACATGAGTGCGGGTTTTAATGATTAGCCCATTAATGACTCTTTGGGCTAGTGGGAGATTGTTGGACATGCGAGCCCATGACGAGCCATTATGTAATAAATGTTATTGCGAATATCATTCCCTGTCTGAAATGAAAAATAAATAATTTGCATAATAGGTCCCTTAGTACAATTAGGGTTATGTACCATGGCCATCTTAATAATCATACAACTGTTGATTCAACTATTGAATCATAGAGGCTGGTGCTTGGACGAATATCTAAAGGGTTAGATTGAGGACTCATCAAGCACCGTCAAATTACTGTTAAGAGATGATCTCCAGCCTGAGTAGGAGATGGCAATCCTTTCTCAGAACGACTGATATCTAACTGACCTCTTGATGCTGGTCCTCTGCATAGGAATAAAGATTCGGAGGTATCAGATTAGTTAGGTCAAAGAGTTGACTTAACAAGATCGAGATAACCAAAGTCCTATATCGTATGCTGTCATGATACATGCACACATCCTTTGACCGAAGACATATGTGTTACTATATGTCCAAGTGTGTACATTTGGCAGACCAATAGGTTGATGACCTAACCAAGGTCTATACACCGACGCGCTGGTGTGCATATAAGGGCATACGAGTAATACGATCTCTCAAAGGGATCATACAGGTTCATTTACTGAACCGGAAGGCATGAGTTCACTCATGAGATATTGGCAAGAATCAAATTCCGTGCACGGTCGTCTCGCTTTGGAAACTTGACTGAATTTGTAGGTTTGATATATACTTTTGGAAAGTATATGATCAAGACCTAGGTATGATATATGCTTTTGGAAAGTATATGATCGATACCGACTATCAATGATCGAATGAGAAACTTGCTGATAAAACCATGAAGTAGACAGTATAAAGTTGATCCAATACTTCATGTTTATTATGAGTCTTCCAGTATGCGGGATGTACAGGTATTGTGAATACCTGAGGGTGATGTGATCATAAAAGATTGTATAAGCATGATGCTTCCATTCCTAGGGAGTGATGAAACGAGTCTGGATTTTAGTGACTTCTCTCAATAGAGAAGTAATCTGATCTTGGTCCAAATGTTGGACATTGATCTGAATGTGATTCATAAGCAATGAAAAGATTAGATTTGCGGTCTTGATTTTATCAAGCATATATAGGAGGCCCGCGATTTGGATTTAAGATATGATCTCAATATCCAAGTCATTTTACGTGGAACAATACAATGGACCTGTCCTTATCTCCAAGTATCCGCGGAGAAAGCGCATTATCCTTGAAAGAGTTCATGATAATTTCATTGTTGATATGTGTATCCGAGCATTGAGAAAATTGATAATTAAAGGTGATTTAATTATCATGAATAATATGATTTGGTTCATATTATAAGGATAGTTATCTAAGATAATTAACTCTGATTTAATTATCAAAGATGCGAATAATGTGAATGCGATTCATATTATTTGGGCACACGAGAATAGAGATCCAAGATGATTAAATGTGATTTAATTATTATGGATATGAATAATGTGGATAGCAATATCCATATTAGTCATATATATTATAATTGTGATTTATAATATATAAGAGAGAGATATTTGCAATTTACATTTGTTAATTAAATGTTGATGGGAATTGGATTCACATTGGACAATTAATTGAAAATGTAATTCACATTTTATTTTGGATTGTGAATGTGATTCACAATTTTCCAATGGCAAGATTGCCATATTCACAAAATAATTATGAATTATTTTTGTACAATAATTTACAACAAGTATTGTTGTAAATCTTGGAGATTTCCATGGAATAATATAATCTCATGAGATCTCATGAGATTGCCACCAAATCCAATATTATGGAAGGAGGCAATCTTCATTCCATAATCTCCATGCTTGATTGATTTAATTTGGGATTGACTTATATTGATTTATCAATATATATTTAATCTAAATTAAACTAATTGTTATTGATTTTTACCAACATAAATCTTTGCCATTAAAAGAAATACAATCAATGAGAGCCATTGGATTTGTGTTGCCCATGGATCGAGATCCATGGATCCCAAAATATTATAAAAGGAGAGGCATCCATTGCTCTTTTTCCCACAAGAGAACATAAGTCTCTCTCTCTTTCTCTCTATTTCTCTCTACACGTCAGCCCTCTCTCTTCCTCTCTCATGGCCGTCCACCATGGATGACCTAGAGGGAGTCTCCGTCGCCGCAGCATCGTCGTTATGCTGCCCGATCGTTTGCTCGTGGATCTCCATCTCCTTCGGTGCGCCTCACTCATGAAGAAGACGTCAGATCTCGTGTGACGAGATCAGGAGTTCCACCACTTGGATCATCAACTTGGATTGCGAGAAGCACGCGATTCATCCCCGCGCTAGCAAGCGTCTCCTCCGTTGGATCGGACTTGAGACAGGAGGTCTCTTCGTTTAGAGACTCGATCGCAACCACGTTTCAAGAGGTAATACTATTACTTGTTTGTGGTTTAGATGAAACAATCGAGAAGTGTTCTTGGATCATATGGTTTCGTCGTGTAAAATTTTTTAATTTCCGCTACATAGAATAACTAGTGCGACTAGTCGTTCTTCATCGTATTCGATGCGATGCTCACGCTTCCGTGATGCAGTTGCAGATTTCACCATATCCTTCATGTTTTTCTATAGGTTTTAAAATACAATAATAAATAGCACCTAATATTTTTAGATTTTTTAAAATGTTTTTCTATTTTTTGTATTTTTAATGCAATAGCTAATAAATAAAACATTTTTCGATTTTTAAATATTGGAAAATATTTTAAATGGCCTATAGAAAATTATTTGTGATTTAATGTATCGTTAGGCACTTAAAATAAATTTCCTATAAAATTTTAATGCTAAATGATATTAAATGCAAGAAATAAAATAAATAAAGATTCATACACTAACAAGGACCTATTTGTAATTTAAAATAAAAAATACAATTAAGAATAAAAACACAAAGTCTAGGGGTCTCTACATAAATTTTCTCAAATATATAGTTCATACAATCCTCGTAGCGGTATAGATGTAATTTTTAAAATTATTTGGGCATACATACAACTTATCTCAAAAGTTTTGAACCGAAATACAAATTTTATGGACCAAATAAGAACTAAAACCCATAACGAAGTCCCTATTAAAAGCCTGCTCCCTCACATGCACATGCACGCGAGATGACGTTGTGAAGGACCTATGTGTAATAACTGAAAGCTTAGGATTGTACTTGCAAATTATACGATTTTTTTAAAAATAATATTTTATGGACTAAAAATAAAACAAAAAATAACTGGGGTTGTACATACAAAATACCCTACTAAGGCACGAGCGGGCAACTGGATGGGCTTCACTTGGACATGTAATCGCGCATACAACAACCGATGACGCTTCATCTATGGGTGGCTGAGATTAGATCTCAATGACTGGATCAGCGATCGAGGTCACACTCATCTAATGGTCGTTGGAAGACCTGGAGGACAGTTGCGATTCAATGGTGGTGAGGCTCGGAGGAAGAACATGGAAGAACACCTTGACTGGAGAACTTCGATTTGGTCTCCAGAGTAAATATAGCCTTCAGAGAGGCTCGAGAGTGCCCTATAAGGATTCTGGGAGGTTATTGTAGCTGTTGGGGGTGTTGAATGGATTCAAGGACCGCTGGAGTGGTCCTAGGAGGTTGAGGACGGATCGAGCTTTAGGGAGCCTTCGACTTTGGAAAAATCAACATGAAAGGAGTTTTTGGCTCTCCAATACCTATAGAGAAGCACAAACATGCAAAAAAGGTAAGTTCTGGGGGTCTTATTAGGTGGATATGGATGACTGTGGAGTTTGGCAGAGGATCTCCGATGAGTGACAGAGTTGGAGATCCGATCTCTTGATCTGTAAAGGATCAAGATGAAAGAGGGTACATGGGGGCACAGATGAAGCGACAAGGAGTGAGATGATGGTGAATGTCGAGTTGAAGAACAATGAGAGTTGGTGAAACCACGAACCAGAGTAGAGCTCTGGTGAACAATGACTATGGATTTAATGGAAAATAAAACGAAAATGATGGAAATAGAAAGCTAAACTGTGCTAATATAAGTTCTATGAGTGAAAATAAAGCTACAAATAAGGCTCTACCTCATTAAAGAAGGAGAAGGTAAGAGCTCCACTGCGGATGGCCAACGATGCTCGGATGACCACTCCATCGCCTCTTCCTCTGCGCCAAATGATCAGTAAAGATCGCAGCTGTCACCAGCAACGTAGAACACCAGGAAATTTGGGGATTTCAAGGGCCAAAGTGGATCAAAGTTCAAAGGGAAGTTAGTGAGGAGTATATGTACATGGATGACTTGACTTGGGAAGAACACATAATTCAGAGCTCCTCGAATTGAGAAATGATGCACACATTACTTTTTGTATGTACATTTATAGGTATATTTATCTATATATTATATATTTCAATTTTATTTTCTATTTTAAATTTTTTAATTTTATATACATAATTTGTATATTTATAACTCAATTAAATACACATAAGTATATTTTTATTGATTTTCCTATTATTATTTGTACACTTAACTAAATATTTGTATTTATTATATAGGTATATGAATGTATATTTCATCTACATATTTTAGTAGACTTATTTATTTTATTTTATTTTTAATTATTTTATTCTATTTTAATTATTTACATGTATTATAAATAATATGCATATAATTATAAAAATATAAAAGAATGAAGAATATAAAGAATAAATAAATTGATTATTTTTCAGGTAAATTGCATAATAGATTCCTAAAACCTAGGTTTTGCGTCTTAACTCCAAATTGAATGAAACCACCTTCAATAAATAGGTTATTAAATTTCATAAGAAATTAAGGGTAAGTTTTAAATTTTTGATACAATACGGAGAAAATACATGTGTGCAAATTTTTTTATTTTGGCCTTTTATTTTGGATGTCTACGACATACTATGTATTATTTTTGGATGACATAAATTTTGTATTTTTTTATGTATTTGTGTCTACAACTTTCATGTTCAAGGTTTATTGATTTATGGTATAAATAATAAAGAATAAAATACGCCCCCAATATATTCTATGGATTATTAATAGTTAGGGTTTTTATTGTATTTTTGGCCCTTATCTCCCTTATTTTATTCCTTGTCAACCTGGTCATCATGATGCCTAGGTCCCAGGGTTTATTGTCCCTAAATACTTTTGTATTTCATTATTTTTCTTTTCTTTTCTTTATTATTCTATTTTGGCTTAAAATATAGTGCTTTACACAATGTTTACACTATAAATAATTGATGTTATTTAATGCAAAATAATTCTGTATACATGCATTTAATAGGCATTTAATGCGAAAATGAAAGAATAAAGGTGATGAAATGAAGATTCATCACCCCCATATACTTGTCATTGCTAATCCCTAGCAAACACATATGGATATAACTGTAGAAAAAAAATAAAGAAAAGAAAAAGAAAGAACTTGGAATGATTTTTGACTCTTAAACTTGTCTTATTAAAATAAAAGTTTGAAGCTAAGTTAAGATCTTTGGATTATTGGTTTGTTCAAAACCGCACTAAGGTTAGGAAATGTGACACAACAATCCTTAGATTCCATAATCCTATCGTCCTAGTCTCTTCACAGTTAGGTCAAAGCCTTCCTCTCAGTCACATACTCTTACTATTTTAAATGACAGATCCATGTGTGTGGACTTTTTTGCTATTCCCAGACAAATAGTTGAACTCTAAAAGAGTCTGCTCTCATTGTAGCTCATCCTTATGGAGACAGATATTTCCTCCTAAGGTCAAGTACCGATAGTCTTTACAACTGAGTGGGGGAAGAAGCTAGAAGAATGGAAAAAGAACTAGGAATGGACCAGTATATTCTTCATTCCCTTATGAAGCATGGTCGGAGTAACCGTCTTTACCAAGAAGCATGTTTTTTCTGAAGCTCATATTTTGGTGGCACTTAATGAGAGACCTACCAACTATGGTTAAGTATGAAAAATAAGCACCCGTCATTGTGACCCCAATTAGTAGGTCTGAGCTCAACAAGAAAATAAGAAACCACTCAATCAATAGATAAATCAATCAAAACTAATGTTAGCGGTCTCCGCTATTTTATTTTAACCTAGTATAACGACCAGGGTCGAACTCAAAGAGCATGAAAATGTATGAAGTAGCTGATAATCAGACAAGAAGAAGCATATTTTTGTTAATGTTTGATTTTACAAATTTTTATATTTTAAAATAAGAGAAGGAAACAAAGAGAAAAAGGCAATCTAATAAGAAAGAAAGCCTTTACAATTTTTATTAAGGTAAAAATTGCTCAAAAATCAGAAACAAAAATATTTTTATATTTTTCAAATATTTAGATGTTTTTGATAATGTTCTGAGGGTTTTCTATTTTTATATAATTTTATAAAAATCAAATCAAGGCAAAATAGGGAAATAGTGCTCCCCGGGAAAAAATACAAATTAAAAACATGTAAAGCGTCCTAATGTCCTGTTGGGAAATTTTATGAAAAAGAAAATAAAAATATCTAACAATAGAAACTAAAACTATTTTTTTTGGTTTTTTTAATAGTTTTTATGTGTTTTTTATTTTTAGAAAATATCAAACAATACTAAATTATAAAAATTACCATAAATATTACGTGCTAACAAGAGCTAACGATAATTTTTATGGGATTTTTGGAATTAGTTAAGTATTTATTTGATCAAAGATAACACCCACATCTTGTAGGGACCTAGTTGCAATTATGAAAATTTCCATGCCAATTGATAATACATATAACAAGCTCAGGATGAATAATGCAAAAAGCCCAAGGTATTTGTGCACATGCTCAACAATTCACGCACAAGGGTATAAATGTAATTATCAAAAAAGTTCTACTTAAAGCATAAGATTCATGAATTTCAGGATAAAATATGCACAAACTCCAGATAAGCACGCGGGATGGAACATGAATTCGTACAAATAGGACTAAAATGTAAATAATGGAAATAGCAAGGGTCCACATGCAAAATAACAAACTACAACTTTACTTACAGAACTAAATAGTAGAACATAAAAATGTTGTAATGAAAGATGCAATACCCTTGCATAGGCACGTGGCGCACGCTGGAGACGTCGTGGTCGTACGACTTTGATCACTGCCTTAGGTTCATCTGATGCTACAAAGGTTGTCACGGACATGCGGCTGGATCCGACTGTATTGTGCTGATCTAACGACTGTAGTAGCCTTATTGTCGGGTGGCTATGATGCGAAATGGTAGGAGGGCCCCCATCCGACGATGAGGAAGGTGGCCGCAAGAACAGGAGCCCGACGAAGTTCACCTGAGCATCAACGGAGATCTGACGCTCCAATAAAGGATCGTACAAGTCCAATAGCTTCGTGAAAGTGCTCCATGATTGATGGGTTGCTCCGATGGAGACATCGATTGCTGGATGGTCATGATGATGGAGCTGCTCCTTCTGAGTAGCTGAGGGCTTAAAGGTGGTCTATTGCGTGAACCACTACTTGCAATGGATAGAGAAGACTCAGGGCGTGGCTCCGATCTATTTTATTGCATAATTAGATATGGGAAGCGTGGGGGAATGGTGTTTGACCCCCGATGGAGGTGAAGGAAGGGAGTCACTACCTTAATCTCGACTTGAGGGTTGAAACTAAGGGGGATCAGATTGCTTTGCAAGGTGGGGCATTCGTAGAGGGGTCGATCGATATGTATGTGAAGATGAGATGGTGCTCCGACGAGGGTGGTCGGAGTAGATGAACTCCAGCAGAGGCTGAATGAAAGATGCGATGGAAAGGGAAAGTAGGGTCAAAAGATAGGTTACCTGAGGGTGCTGATGAACTCAGCGAGGTCAGGCGGAGCATAAAGGTGGGGTCGTGGCCTCATCCGTGTTGTGGTAGGCAGGGAGGCTGGACGCGACGGGTCCAGGTATGATAATAGGGAGAAACAGCTCCGACGAACACTATATGGGTTTGACCAGGGAAGAGGAAGGCGTTGATCGGAGGTCAACATTTGGTCTGAACTAATCAGAAAAATCAAAAATACAAAATATTTATAAATTCAATAAAAAATAGAAATTGAATTCAAAACAAAAAGTGTATAAAATGGAAAATGTTTATTATTTTTCTAGGCATTTTTATGTTTTTATTTATTTTTATGAAAATAAATTAGTGTATTTAGAGTATAGAGTATTATATGCATGTATAATATACCTGCGTGCTATGCACAATTATTTTTATTTTGTTAGTTTTACATAAATACCCTAATTTTATATTTTATTTATTTATGACACAATTTTAGGAGTACAAAATAATTTTTTTTATTTTTACAAATTATTTACAAGTATAAAATAAATAGGGGATATTAAGTATATATTTGTGTTTTGTAAAATAAAAGGAGAATTTTTTTCTTATTTTTATTGAATGTTTATTATTTTTATTTGTTTTTATATTATTTTAAGAAATATATACAAGGAAGTAAAAATAATATTTTTTATTTTGTCACAAATAATTATTTATACACATAGGTAGTATGTACAATACAAAGTAGGCCCTTTCTCTCTCTACTTATTTTATTTAGAGATCATGTCAAGTCTTGACCTTCTCTTGGGGTTCGAGTCATTATGTATTTATTCTGAATTCCTCCTTCCTTTTTATTTTCCTTTATTCTTTTATTTTTATACAAATACAAGCAAATTATGCAATATTAACACATGCATGATGATTGCTATGTTATTGTATTTATACCTATTTACATGTTGATTTGCCAAGATAAATAGCTAAAATAAAAGAATAAAGTGTGAGAATCAGGGATTCATCACCCCCTTTACTTTACCTTTGCTAGTCCCTTAGCAAACACTTATTTGAAAAATAAGTTAAAAGAGAAAGAAAAGAAAAAGAAAGAGAATCAAGGTTGGTTATTAAACTTATCTTCATTAAATTGAAGTATGGAGCTCAGTCAATGCTTTGGATAATTAGTTTGTCAGAACCTTATTTGGATCTAGGTTCAAGACTCAACAACCTATGAGTTCCACCATTCTATGGTCAATACTTCTCAATAATCTAGATCAAAACAGGTCTACATATGCAAACTCTAATGACCATGTATCTTTCCCTAGGAGAATGGACAGTGGCCAGTGTAGCCATGTATCCCTGGGTGCCCACAAGTATAGCTAAGTCTCCCGCTGTAAGCTTCATGAGAAGGTGTAACATAAGCTTTGCTTTATTTGGCTATATACACTCCGACAGGCATTTTATTTTCAATCAGTTTTGTCCACTTTTTTTGGAGTTTTTCTTTTGCATTTTTTGATGTGCATATGTACAACATATCTACATGGTGCAACATATATAAAAGGGCTTTTCTTCTTGAGCCAGTAGAAGATCCCTCTTTTGAAGCATTATTGCAACCCACAACTCCTGTCTTTAGACCTCAACATCGCCAGACCAAGTTGAGGTGCACTTCGCTCCCTAAAGGAAGACAAGAGGTTCCGCATAGAAGTACTACCCTTGTATGCTACCTTAAGCCAAAGGATTATGCCTTCTCACCACCTCATCCGTAGAGAGATATGTGTAAGGTGCTGGTACAAGTAAAGTCATTATCTGTGAGAGTCATGTGTGCGTTGTTAAGTATTCTATTTAGGCTCATCAAGATGACATACGAACATAGCCTAGTGGACTCAAAGAATTAAGTCACTCATGGACCTGAAAAGTCTTAACCTCGACTCCTATAAGGTTCCTCTGAGAATTAGGTGGATTACGGTCTTAACCAAGCTCCATTTTCTAATTTAATTATATACTACTTTAAATGTCCACTATGATTATGAAGAATATACACATATATTTACCAAACATTATTTTTGTGCGAACTTTTTGAAATCATGCAAATTTTTGAAAATGTTTGAGTGCATGGATGTAGAAGTTTTGCAAACTATTTACAACCATTTTGAAAACTTTTATTTTCCAAACATATTTCAAAAATTTGTACTATATACATAATTTTAATACAAAAATATTTACAAACTCTTTACAAGAAAAAAAATTTTCACAAACATTTCTATAAACATAATTTTATAAATAACTATGTATGTGCAATAAAGAATTTTATGTACAAGAAAAATTTTAAATTTTTGTAATTTTTAGATAACAGGGTTTATCATTTTATTTATTAACACACTCACACAAAGTACTAGTTATGACTAAAGTATATATGAAATATATACGACAACCCCTATACTTAGCTCGAACGATGTCCTCAGAGTGATCAAAGAGCGATGAAGAAGACATAACTCGTGCTTAGTATTGGGAAGTGAAAAGAAAAGCTATACTACAACGAGGAATAAAAGAATGAAATGAATAGAAGTCGATGATTACCCTTATACTTAGGATTAAACAATCCTACGTAGAGAAGACCGTACACAAGAGAAAAATCGAAGGTTAGAATGTACATGATCTACCTCCCCTATACTTAGGGTAAAATATCCCCATGTATAGGAAACAAAACAGAGGTAAAAAGAAAAAAGAGAATAATAAAAAATATGACACCCCCCTATACTTAGGGTAAAGTACACCATAAGTGTAGCATAATCACAAGAAGCAAATGGGGTGTTAGACAAAAGAATGAGAGATATGGACATCTGGATCTATGCAAGGCAGAATACAGTGATAATCAGGCATGAGATACAAATAATGTGAGTTAAAGGTGACATCTCATGCAAAAGGAATAGGGACAACATCACCGATTAGTGGATCATGATCTAGATATGGCTTCAGATGCTGACCGTTCACACGAAAGTTGGACTCAGATGACATCTCAGATAAGTCGATACTACCATTGCCATGCACTTTTCAAACCAAGTATGGTCCCTTCCACTTACTATGCAATTTCCCTGGAAATAATCTAAGCCTGGCATCAAACAACCATACTCTCTGATCTGGCTCAGACTGCTTATGACTGATATGAGAATCGTGTTATATCTTCACTCACTCCTTCTACTGTAAGCTGCTTGAAAAGGTTGTATCTCTAAGCTCCTCCAGTGCTGCCAATCCTGCCATCCTTTGATCTCCTATACTCTTTGTATCCAATAATATCCCAGTGATAGCCCATAGTGACTTATGCTTAATCTCAACAAGTAAATGGCATGGCTTTCCATAAACGAGACGAGGAGATGTACCCAAAGGAGTCTTGAAGGAAGTTCGATATGCCCACAAGATGGAGTCCAAAAGTTGTGTCCAATCCTTTCGGTCTGGGCGGACTACTTTCTGCAATATCGTCTTGATCTCCCTGTTCGATACTTCAACAAGACCATTGGTATGAGGGTGATATGGAGTGGCTACTCGATGGTCTATGCTGAACTTGTTAGAAAGGGTCATTACCTTGTCGTTGATAAAGTGAGACCCCCCGTCAGATATCAAAACTCTAGACATCCCGAACCTTGAAATTATATTCTTCCTCAAAAAGATGCAAATAGTCTGAGCATCTATGGTTTGGGCAAGAATGGCCTCAACCCAATGACTCATGTAATCAACAACCAACAGAATGTACTCGAATCCCTGACTCTGGACCCATGAATCAATGATCCATGCATCAAAAACCTCACAGAAGTGAATGGATTGCATTGGCATCATATCACGTTGTCCGTAAGTGCCGATCCTCTGACAGTCAGTACACCTCTTCACGAATTCATCAGAATCCCTGAAGAGGGTAGGCCACCATAGGCCGGATTGGAGAACTTCCTGTGTCGTTCTCCTCCCAGATTGATGTCCTCCTGCCTCAAGCTTGTGGCAGTAAGTGAAGATGCTGTGGTGCTCCTCCTGAGGAATGCACTGACGCCAGATGCTATCTCCTCCTTCATGATAAAGGATGGGATGCTCCCAATGGTATGACTTGGCCTTCGCGAGGAAGGTCTCAAGTCGCTGTCAGGGCCAACCTTGTCGAACTTTCTTGGCAACAAGATAGTTCACAATGTTGGCGTACCATGGGAGCGCGATGATAGCAAGGATCGCCTCATATGGGAAGGTTTCTATAATAGGATAAATCTCCTCAGATTCCTCAAGATTTTCTAAATGGGAGAGATGATCCGCCACCACATTATTGACTCCAGGTTTATCCTTACAAATTCCTAAGTAGAAGGATCCATCTGATCAGTCTGGCTTTGGCATTCTTCTTTGCCATACGGTACCTGATGGAACTATGATCTGTATAGATAGTTACTTTTAATCCAAGAATATATGATCTGAACTTGTCCAAGGCAAATACTATGACTAGCATCTATTTCTCGATGACAGTGTCGTTCCGATGAGAGACATCCAGTATGGCTAGTGTAGTGAATGGGAAATGGTGATCCATCCCTCCTCTGTCCCAGCGTGGCCCCCGTGGTAAAATCAGAGGCATCTATCATGATATGAATTGGAGAGACTAATCAAGAGGCTGAATGATAGGAGCCTGAACAAAATAGGTTTTTGAGAGTCTCAAACGACGCAAGACACTTATCATCTACAATGAAGTCGGTGTCTTTCATCACCAGATCAGTCAACGGTCAACCAATCCTGGCTAAGTCCTGAATAAAATGTCGGTAGAAACCGACATGCTCTAGAAAAGACCATAACTATCATAAGTTGGACGGTGGATTGAGTTTTCTGATGATATCAACCTTGTCCAGATCAACCTCCATGCCCCCGCTGAAGATGATATGACCAAACACTATCCCCTAAGTCACCATGAAGTGACTCTTCTCCCAAGTCAAGACAAGATGGACCTCTATGCAGCACTGAAGCACTAGGTCTAAGTACTCAAGACAAGCATCGAACCCATCGCCATAGACCAAGAAGTCATCCATGAAGATCTCCAAGAAATCACTCACCATGTCCGAGAAGATGGACAGCATGCATAATTGGAATGTTGCCGGGGCGTTACATAGACTAAAGGGCATTCATATGAAAGCATAAGTTCCAAACAGATAGGTGAATGTCGTTTTGTCTTGGTCTTCAGGTGCAATGGCCACCTGATTGTATCTAGAGTACCTGTCAAGGAAGCAATAGTGACTCTTCCCTACTAGTCTCTCTATAATATGATCAATAAAAGGTAGTAGGAAATGATCCTTCTTGGTGGCCTGATTAAATTGTCTATAGTGCACACAGACCCTCCAAGAAGTAGGTACCCCGAGAAGTTATCTCCTCTCCAGACTCACTCACAACTGTAGTGGTGCTCGTCTTCTTAGACACCACATGTAATGAACTAACCCACTTGGAGTCAGATATGGGGTAGATAGAATTGGAGCTCCATCATTTGGATATCTCTTTCATAATCACTTCTCGAAGATTCGGGTTCAGCCATCGCTGGAACTCACACGAAGGCTTGTCGTCTTCTTTGAGATAGATATAGTGGGAGCACAGGGTCAGACTTATCCCCTGGAGATCAGATACACTCTATCCTATTTCCTTGTGGTTTCTTTCAAGAACCTCCATCAAATGAGATTCTTGCTTTCTAGTCAAATCTGCTGAGATAATGATTAGGTACATATTGGGCTCACCCGTAAGGAATCTATACTTCAGCAACTGTGGCAAAGGCTTCAATTCTAGACAACTAGGAGCTGACAAATCTGGCTTCTGAAAGGTCTGAGTGAACGCAACCATATCTGAATGTGAGAACTCTCGCTGCTTATGGAAAACCAGTAAAGATGGCCCTGCTGGTATATCTATGCTTGGTGCTGGCTCACTGTCACCCTATATACTGGCTCTATGGGAATCATAAAAGGTAAAAAGTCATCAAATTCGACCCAATCTATGTCCGAATCCGACAGGTTTTGAATTAGAATAATAAGAAACAATCTCAACCTCATATCCTGAATGTGATCGTCATCCTCGAAAGTGTCCTCGATCAAGAGTGTGCTCTCCGAACTCTCCTCTACTGGTAACTGTGAATCTACAGAATCTGAAGGTGAAAGGAGATCTCATGAAACAAGATCGGACCAAGAGGCTTCATCATCGGTGATCACAAAGTCACACTCATGGTGGACGTCTGGCTCTGCCTCTATCGTCTGCTCTACATCACTGAACTACTCTGAGAAAGCTGAATCTTGCATTCTAGTATCGTCGATCGTCTCTATTTGCATACTCTCACAGTCGATGGAAAAGTACACCTTCCCAACATCATGGTCGGACACCGCCTTGGTTGTGGCCAAGAATGGATGTCCTAGAATGATGGGGGTATCGATCACAGACTCATGTATCTCCATGTCCAACATAATGAAGTCCACGGGGAATTTCAGGCCCTGAGTCGTAACGACCACGTCCTTCAACAACCCCTTCGATCTCTTGAAAAATCGATCAACAAACAAAAGGACTGTCATGCTCTGTCGAAGAGGGCCAAACTTGAAACGAGTAAGGCTATCATAAGAAGGTTGATGGAAGAGCCACTGTCTAATAGAGTACGGTCAAATCTCTGCTCATGAATGTGGCATCTGACACAGGGAGTTCCTACATCTGGCCTCTTGGCTGGTAGACGGTTTTGTATGCTGAAACAAGTGGCACGGGTCAGCACATGGATCTCTGCAGGTTCCTCTTCTTCCTACAGATGGTGGTCTTCTCTCTCAAGTTCTTTTGGAAGAGAGGGATGTGCTCAAGTGCCTCCTGCAGAGTCATCTGTGTGTAAAATTTATCTATCATCTGCGGGCTGAACTCTAACTGCTGGTCTCTTTTTTTTATTCCCCTTCACCAAGAAGAGTGCTTGAGGGAAGGGGATGGCTGATCCCACCTTAGATAGAGGGCTAGGAAGAGGTTCCTGCTGCTGAGAGGGATTGAAATTCATACAAATATCATCATGCATCACATATGGACTCGAAGATGAAGAAACCTTTCCTTTATTAATTTTTTTGTTCTTTTTCATATGGTCTTGAGATACAAAAAAGGAGGATACATAACTAGAGTAGAACTGGTGGCATCAACACCACCCACATCATTTGTCCTCGCGGCATCAACACCACGCTCATGCTCAACATCATCTGGACTGGTGGAGTTGAAGGATATGGAGAAATCCTCAAGCGCATCACGGAAGCGTGATCGTCGTATCGGATACGACAAAGAACGACTAGTCGTACTAGTTGTTTGGTGCAGCGGAATTTAAATTTTTTTTATCCGATGAAACCACATGATTCGAGAACCATTCTCAAATCGTTTCATCTATAACCACAACAAGTATAATGAAATACCTCTTGAAGCGTGGTTGATCAAGTCTCTAAGAGAAGAGACCTCCTGTCTCGAGTCCGATCGTCGGAGTAACGGCTTGCGAGCGCGGGGATGAGTCGCGGTGTCCT
Source organism: Ottelia alismoides (assembly GCA_037367405.1). Taxonomy (NCBI): domain Eukaryota; kingdom Viridiplantae; phylum Streptophyta; class Magnoliopsida; order Alismatales; family Hydrocharitaceae; genus Ottelia; species Ottelia alismoides. Next base: position 86,910 of record JAZKJV010002012.1, on the reverse strand, counting down.
CGCAATCCAAGTTGATCCAAGCACGGTTGCTCCTGATCTCGTCACACGAGATCAAACGTCTCCTTTGAGAGTGAAGCACTCCAAGAAGATGAAGAACCGCAGAGCGTCGAAGCGGCAGCACGATGGCGTGGGCGTCGACGATTCTCTCCACCAAGGTATGGTGGACGACCACCAAGAAGAGAGGGGGAGAGGGCTGTCGAGTATGAGAAAGAAAGAGAGAGATATGTGCTACAATAGCATGTCAAGAGAGAGCATGGTATGCCTCTCTATTTATAGGGTTTTGGGATCCATGGATCTCAATCCATGGAACATATAAAATCAATGGACAAGATTGATTTATGTCAATCCAATTGTCAAGATTGTTGTTGGTAAAACCAGCAACTTGTGATTTAATTTTGATTAAATATATTTGATAAATCAAATATATATTAATACCAAATTAAACCAACCAAATAAGGAGTGGAAAAACAAATGAGATCCACCTTCCCCATTAGGGAGAGTGGACGGCCACCAATTCCATAAAGGAATTGGTGCCACCACCTCCTTCCCATATGGGGAGGGCAATCTCATGGATTACCATGGGATTGCACATCTCCTTGTTTTTCTCTCAACTTATTTCCAACAACTATTTGTTGGTATTTTTATTCACCAAAAATAATTCTCAATTATTTTGGGAATATTGCAATCTTGACATTGGAAATTTGTGAATCATATTCACAACCCAAAACTAAATGTAATTTACATTTTCAATTACTTAGAAAATGTGTATCCAATACGCATAAGTAATTAATCTACTAATATAAATTATTTTTAACTCTCTCTAATATATTATAAATCACATTTTTAACATATTATGAATAATTGGATATTACTATCCACATTATTCTTATCCATAATAATTAAATCTCATTTAATCATATTGGATAATTTCTCATACATCATGATAATTAAATTAAATCACATTTAATTATCAACTTCTCTTTGCTTAGATCTTATGGAATTGTTCTTAAACCATTTAAGAACAATACTATTTCTCCTCAGATACTTGGAGATAAGGACAGGGCGATTGTATTGTTCCACGTATAGTGACTTGGATGTTGAGATCATATCTCAAATCCAGATCCCATGGACCTCCCATTAATGCTTGATCAAATCAAGACCGTAGACTTAATCCTCTCATTGCATCTGAATCTCATTCAGATCGATGTCCAGTTCATGGACAAAGATTAGGTCACTTCTCTAATGAGAGGAGTCACTAAAATCCAAACCTGTTTCATCACTCCCTCGGAATGGAAGCGTCATGGTTATACAATCGTATATGATCAAATCACCCTTCAGGTATTCCTAATACCTGTAAATCCTGCATACTGGAAGACTTATGATCATTCTGAAGATAAAGATCACTTTTGCACTGTCATCTTCAGGGTTAGATCATTTAAGTTTCTCAATCTTGGTCATTGAGATTTGGTATAGATCATATTCTTTCACAAAGCATATATCTTACCTTCAAATTCATGTCATGCTTCCAAAGCACGACGACCATGCATGGAATTTGTTCAGTCATAATACCTCATGAGTGAGCTCATGTCTCCCGGTTCACAAGTGAACCTGTATTATCCCTTTGAGAGATCACATTACTCATATGTCCTTACATGCACACCAACTCACCGGTATATAGACCTTGATTAGGTTATCAACCTATTGGTCTACCAAATGTACATACTCAGACATATAGCAACACATCTGTCTCTAGTCAGAGGATACATGCCTATGTTGTGACAGTATTCAATGTAGGTCTTTGGTTATCTCGATCTCGTCAAGTCAACCCATTGACTCAAATAACCTGACACCTCTGAATCACTATTCCCATGCAGAGGACCTGCATCAAGAGGTCAGTCAGATATCAGTCATATGAGATAGGATTGCCATCTCCTACTTAGACTGGAGATCATCACTTAATGATCATTTGATGATGCTTGATGAGTCCTCTATCTAACTCCTTATATATTCATTCAAGCATTAGCCTTTATGATCCATCCAATGAATCAACAGCTATATCATCATCAAGTTGGCCATGGTACATAACCCTTATTGTACAGAGGGACCCTATAGTGCATTCATTCATTAATCTTAGAAAGGGAGTGAAAAATAATCAATAACTTTAATTGATAATTTATTCATTACAATAACATTTATTGTAGAAATGGTTCGTACGGGGCTCACATTGCTAACAATCTCCCACTAGCCCTCAGAACCATTCAGGTACAATCTTTAAACCCATACTCATTACATGCTGGTCGAAAACCTTCGGTGTCAGAGGTTTGGTAAGAGGATCAGCAACGTTGTCGGCGGAGGCCACCTTGGTGATGATGATGTCACCACACTTTTGTATCTCCCGAATGATGTGGTATTTCCTTTCCATGTGCTTTCTCTTTTGATGCCATTTGGGTTCCTTTGCCTGGGCAATGGCTCCCGTGTTATCGCAGAGTAACGGGATGGGAGTACCAGAGGAAACTACGCCAAGCTCCAGCACGAACTTGCGCAACCACACCGCCTCCTTTGCAGCATCTGATGCGGCAATGTATTCGGCTTCCATTGTTGAATCTGCACTAGTGTCCTGCTTCTTGCTTCTCCAGCTCACAGCACCACCATTCAACAAGAACACGAACCCCGATGTCGACTTTCGATCATCTACATCCGATTGGAAGTCAGAATCTGTATATCCCAAGACTTGGAGATCACCATATCCATAGACCAAGATGTAATCTTGCGTCCGTCTTAGATATTTGAATATGTTCTTTACTGCATTCCAGTGTTGCTCTCCATAGCAGGATTGGTAACGACTTACTACTCCCACTACATGCCAGATATCTGGCCTAGTACACATCATGGAATACATTAAGCTTCCTATAGCTGGTGCATAAGGACATCCAGCCATGGCCTTCTTTTCCTCAACAGTTGAGGAGCCATTCCTTTAGATAGGTGGATACCATGTCTTAAGGGTAGGAATCCTTTCTTAGAACTATCCATACGGAATCGTTCAAGAATCTTCTTAATGTATCCATGTTGTGACAATCCCAAAATCCTCTTTTCTCGATTTCTGAACAGCTTCAAGCCTAAGATGTAAGAGGCTTCTCCAAGATCTTTCATCTCAAAGGTATGGGACAGCTAAATCTTTACACTGGTCATCATCCCTGTATCATTCCCAATGATAAGGATGTCATCTACGTAAAGCACGATGAACACAATGGCGCTCCCACTAGTCTTCTTGTATACACAAGGCTCATCAGGATTCTGCACAAAATCATAACTCTTTATGGTTTCGTCGAATCTGATGTTCCAACTACGAGAAGCTTGCTTGAGCCCATAGATGGATTTCTTCAGCTTGCATACTTTACCATCCTCTGTCACGAAGCCCTGGTGTTGCTCCATGTAGATATCCTCCTCGAGGTATCCACTGAGGAAAGCCGTCTTGACGTCCATCTGCCAGATGTCGTAGTCAAGATATGCAGCTATAGCTAGCAATGTCCGGATGGATTTAAGCATAGCCACAGGAGAGAATGTCTCATCATAATCGATGCCTTCTCTCTGTGTGTAGCCCTTGGCTACGAGCCGTGCCTTGAGAGTCTCTACTTTCCCATCAGGTCCCCTTTTTCTCTTGAAGATCCATTTACACCCAATGGGTTTTACCTCTTTAGGTGGATCCTCTAGGGTCCATACACCATTCTTATGCATGGAGTCAATTTCTGACTTCATTGCTAGCATCCATCTATCCATGTCTTGATCCGCGAGTGCTTCATCAAATGAAGTAGGATCAATGTCAGTTTCACCTGACACATGGAATCCATACCTTTTAGGTGGTGCAACCACCCTCGAACTCCTTCGAAGAGGTATGGGTGTTTCATCTTTATTTATCTCCTCAGTTTCTGGTCTAGGAAGCTCAGAATCCTCAGAGAATTCAATGAGTTCCTCTACTTCATTATTGTCTTGACCTTTAATGAAATCATTCTCTAGAAACTTCACATCTCTAGAAACAAAAACCTTTTGGGTCTCAGGGTCATAAAGTTGGTATCCAATACCATCTTTAACATACCCAATGGAGTAACACTCACGAGAGTGAGATTCTAGCTTACTTGCGTTCAAGTTCTTTGCATGGACCAAGCAACCCCAAACCCTCAAGTGATTAACACTAGGTTTGGTTCCATACCATAGCTCATGAGGAGTCTTAGGCACGGATTTGCTAGGAATCTTATTCAGGATATATATTGCAGTCTCTACTGCATATCCCCAGAAACTAAGAGGTAAATGTGCTTTACTCATCATTGAACAGACAATGTCCATGATGGTCCTGTTGCGTCTTTCAGCAACACCATTTAGTTGGGGAGTTCCAGGAGGAGTGAGATTGGAAACAATTCCATTCTCCTTAAGGTATTCCTTGAATTCATCTGACAGGTACTCGCCACCTCGATCAGATTGAATCCGTTTAATCTTCCTATCGGTTTGGTTCTCAACCAAAGCCTTGAATTCTTTGATCTTTTCAAAGGTTTCAGACTTATGACGTAGTAGGAAGATAAACCTGTATCGCAAATGGTCATCAATAAACGTCAAATAATATCGATATCCATTTCGAGTCACGGTACTGAAGGGACCACATACATCGGTATGTATTAGGTCAATAATACCTTCGCATCTTGTAACCTTGTTACGGAAAGGCATCGTAGTCATTTTACCCTGAATGCAATGTTTGCAAGTGGGCAAAGGTTGAACCTGTAGAAAATCTAGAGGTCCATCCTTTATCAATCTATTGATCCTATCAAAAGATAAATGACCAAGCCTTTGATGCCATATCTCATTTGAGATATTTTTATCCTCTCTAGATCTTTTAGGGTTTTTATTAGTGGTTGTCACATTCATGATACATTTATCAATGCACAACTCATAGAGTCCACCAGAAGTCAAAACACCATCCGCAATATATTTATCATAACGACCTATGACTAATTTATTACAGAAAAGGAAAGAATATCCGCTTCTAACAAGCTTAGATACAGATATCAAGTTCCTTCTGACTTCGGGTACATAAAGACATTCTTTAAGTATAAGGACTCTTCCACTAGATAATGATAGTCTACAAGTCCCGACGGCTACTGCTGCAACACTTGCATCAGATCCCATCTGGATGACTATCTCCCCTTCCTCAAGATTCTTAGTTTCCTGAAACAAATGCAACAAATTGCATACATGAACAGAAGCACCAGAATCTACAACCCAACTTCCTTCTCGTCCGGTGAGAAAGCTAGTTTCAATGATGAAAGTAGATTTCATACCTGCTCGAGCTTTACCTTTGTCTGAGGACTTCAGGTATTCTGGACAGTTATGCTTCCAGTGCCCCGGCTTCTTGCAGTGGTGACAAACGCCGGTTTTCTTCGACGCCATGAGAGTGGATGCATTGGAAGAAGACCCAACACTTTGTCCCTTCTTCTTTCTCTTCTGGGCCGGGCCCTTCCGAGAACCATGCTTCTAACCGCGCTTCCCTTTGACCTGTGCAACCATTGCACTGCCAGTGGGACCATCCTTCTTCATTACGTCTTCTGCAGACTTTAATGTAGCAAGGAGACCAGTACTTGTCAATTCCAACTTGTTCATGTGGAATGACACTACAAAGTTATTGAAAGATTTGGGAAATGACAACAGAATGAAGTCAGCTTGCATGTCTGCATCCATCGTTGCCCCAAGAGTCTCCAGCTCCGACAAGTACCCAAACATTTTGAGTACATGCTCACGGACCGAAGTCCCTTCTTGCATCCTGCAACGAATGAGGTCTTTCATAACATTGTACCGCTGAGTGCGGTTAATGTCATCAAACATATCCTTAAGATTCTGCATTATCTCTTGGCAGGTACTCATCTCCACATGTTGCTTCTGCATAACATTGGAGAGAGAACCTAGGATATAGCATCTAGCCAAGACATGATCTTAATCATACTTGTCATTAAATGCTTTTTCTTCCTTGGACTTAGGGTTCTCATGCTTGTCCTCGGAAAGCACATAACTTATGCGCTCAGCAGAGAGAACAAGCTCCAAATTACAGATCCAATCCGAGTAATTTGGGCCGGTCAATTGGTTGACCTCAAGAAGCCTACTTAGTGGGTTCAAAGACTTCATTTTCTGAAATTAAGAATGCACTATATTAGAATATAGAAATATATATTCAAATTTATGACATTTGATTAAGGTATTTTAAATCAAATTATTCTTGTGTTGTCGACTTTGAAAGTTCATTCCCTTAATCACTTTCAAAGTAAGAGATATACTTACCACTATATCTCTAGCAAGAATTTGGATCTCCTCTTTATTATTGTCACATCCCAATAATATGAGAATCTGCGACTCCAATAAAGAAAAGCGGGAACACATTCCGATTTGCAAGTCCAACTTGCATTTCCCAATTCGGTATTTAACACCCGAGCCCACCACCCCTAAGGCGATGTTGACCCGTTGTTAATTGAACCAACCGTCAACAAGAATAGTACTCGCTATGCGTAATCCAATATCGCCCCAATAATATGAGGATCCGATATTGGGTTCACTACGCATACGGCCTTACTCTTTCGAGAAGCAAAGAGCCTGATCCAGATGCGCTTGCACACATGAGCTGTCACTTCGGACAGGCATCTCCCACATGCAATCCCTGGTGACGAAACTCTTCGTCTTGACGGGAGACCATGGATGTCACTTATGTGATCCTCCACCTCATATTCAAATTTTAATTAATTATCGTGAATCACATTCACATAATTAATTCTTCCAAGGGAATTATTAACTCTAATCATATTAAAGTATTTTAATTGGACATAATCAATTTAATCATATTAAATTAATTATCAATCCAATTCAATCAATCAAACTTGATTATTTTACTTGAATATATATGGTAACATCTCAAAATACGTATTAATTCGAATTTTAATAATTAGAAAAATACATCTTAATCCCTCGGACATTATTCCGGCCCTACCCGTTGTCATGTCCAGTACCGACGGGAGTGGGACGGACCACATACGTTGCAACCCGCTACCCCAGCGATCCCCGACTAGACACCATATCCACCTCGGGAAAGGATAATGCTAAATTGATTAATTTGTACTTGAGATGATCATCGGTTCTTCAACCGAAATTGTACCATATAGTAATAATCAAAACATTTTTGATTATAAGGAAATTTGCTACACAAATTCCCAAATCCTATTCAAGCATCAAGTTTGAAGATTGTGGTTTCCAATTATGATTTAGATCACATCTAATCAATTAATTGGTTGGGGGAGAAGTCAATTAGGCAAATAATCATATTTCAATATTTCACAAATATTTTTCAAGATTATTTCACGAAATTAACAATTAATTTCATTAATTGACAATCACTTGGTTCTATATTAGGACAGTAATTTCAACAGTGACCCCTACTCACTAAAATTAACATATCTCAATCAATTTAAATACAAATTAGACAAACTCAATTTTAATAGATTGCTAACTTGATTTAGGACAGAAGACAAGTGATGTTTCACGCATTTCGAGGCAGATGATAACAGTAATTAACTCTTTAATCATGTTAAAATCTACTGTTCCCGCAACAGTGCATACATGTTCATTAAAACAACCATATCTAGAGCATACGAAATCCGATTTAAGCAAACTAAGTTCCTATGGTTTCCTTATTTATGGAGAACAAAATACAAGTATTAAATTCATGTTTGAACGATATAAACAGTACCGAATTTATTTACTAAACAGATCTGCGAAATCAATTGCGATGAAAACTTTCGCGACCTAAACGAACCCAAGTCGTCCTCGGTTTTTCGAATCATATTCGAAACCATCGACCTAAGGCTCTGATACCACTTGAAGGATATGTAAAAATCCTCAAGCGCATCACGGAAGCGTCATCGCCGTATCGGATACGACGAAGAACGACTAGTCGTACTAGTTGTTCAGTGCAACGGAATTTAAAATTTTTTTATCCGATGAAACCACATGATCCGAGAACCATTCTCAAATCGTTTCATCTATAACCACAGCAAGTATAATGCAAAACCTCTTGAAGCGTGGTTGATCGAGTCTCTAAGAGAAGAGACCTCCTGTCTCAAGTCCGATCGTCGGAGTAACGGCTTGCGAGCGCGGGGATGAGTCGCGGTGTCCTCTCAATCCAAGTTGATCCAAGCATGGTTGCTCCTGATCTCGTCACACGAGATCAAACGTCTCCTTTGAGAGTGAAGCACTCCAAGAAGATGAAGAACCGCAGAGCGTCGAAGCGACAACACGATGGCGTGGGCGTCGACCATTCTCTCCACCAAGGTATGGTGGACGGCCACCAAGAAGAGAGGGAGAGAGGGCTGTCGAGTATGAGAAAAAAAGAGAGAGATATGTGCTACAATAGCATGTCAAGAGAGAGCATGGTATGCCTCTCTATTTATAGGGTTTTGGGATCCATGGATCTCAATCCATGGGACATATAAAATCAATGGATGAGATTGATTTATGTCAATCCAATGGTCAAGATTGTTGTTGGTAAAACCAGCAACTTGTGATTTAATTTTGATTAAATATATTTGATAAATCAAATATATATTAATACCAAATTAAACCAACCAAATAAGGAGTGGAAAAACAAATGAGATCCACCTTCCCCATTAGGGGGAGTGGACGACCACCAATTCCATAAAGGAATTGGTGCCGCCACCTCCTTCCCATATGGGGAGGCAATCTCATGGATTACCATGAGATTGCACATCTCCTTGTTTTTCTCTCAACTTATTTCCAACAACTATTTGTTGGTATTTTTATTCACCAAAAATAATTCTCAATTATTTTGGGAATATTGCAATCTTGACATTGGAAAATTGTGAATCATATTCACAACCCAAAACTAAATGTAATTTACATTTTCAATTAATTAGACAATGTGTATCCAATACACATCAATAATTAATCTACTAATATAAATTATATTTAACTCTCTCTAATATATTATAAATCACATTTATAACATATTACAAATAATTGGATATTACTATCCACATTATTCTTATCCATAATAATTAAATCTCATTTAATCATATTGGATAATTTCTCATACATCATGATAATTAAATCACATTTAATTATCAACTTCTCTTTGCTTAGATCTTATGGAATTGTTCTTAAACCATTTAAGAACAATGCTATTTCTCCTCAGATATTTGGAGATAAGGACATGGCGATTGTATTGTTCCACGTATAGTGACTTGGATGTTGAGATCATATCTCAAATCCAGATCCCATGGACCTCCCACGGATGCTTGATCAAATCAAGACCGTAGACTTAATCTTCTCATTGCATCTGAATCTCATTCAGATTAATGTCCAGTTCATGGACTAAGATTAGGTCACTTCTCTAATGAGAGGAGTCACTAAAATCCAAACCTGTTTCATCACTCCCTCGGAACGGAAGCGTCATGGTTATACAATCGTATATGATCAAATCACCCTTCAGGTATTCCTAATACCTGTACATCCTGCATACTGGAAGACTTATGATCATTCTGATGATAAAGATCACTTTTTCACTCTCATCTTCAGGGTTAAATCATTTAAGTTTCTCAATCTTGGTCATTGGGATTTGGTATAGATCATATGGTTTCACAAAGCATATATCTTACCTTCAAATTCATGTCATGCTGCCAAAGCACGACGACCATGCATGGAATTTGTTAAGTCCCAATACCTCATGAGTGAGCTCATGTCTCCCTGTTCACAAGTGAACCTGTATGATCCCTTTGAGAGATCGCATTACTCATATGTCCTTACATGCACACCAGCTCGCCGGTATATAGACCTTGATTAGGTCATCAACCTATTGGTCTGCCAAATGTACATACTCAGACATATAGCAACACATCTGTCTCTAGTCAGAGGATGCATGCCTATGTTGTGACAGTATTCAACGTAGGTCTTTGGTTATCTCGATCTCGTCAAGTCAACCCATTGACTCAACTAACCTGACACCTCTGAATCACTATTCCCATGCAGAGGACCTGCATCAAGAGGTCAGTCAGATATCAGTCATATGGGATAGGATTGCCATCTCCTACTCAGACTGGAGATCATCACTTAATGATCATTTGATGATGCTTGATGAGTCGTCTATCTAACTCCTTAGATATTCATCCAAGCATCAGCCTCTATGATCCATCCAATGAATCAACAGCTGTATGATCATCAAGTTGGCCATGGTACATAACCCTTATTGTACAGAGGGACCCTATAGTGCATTCATTCATTAATCTCAGAAAGGGAGTGAAAAATAATCAATAACTTTCATTGATAATTTATTCATTACACTAACATTTATTGTAGAAATGGTTCGCCCGGGGCTCACATTGCTAACAGGCGTCAGTACCACCAACTTCTCCTGGCAAAGTGACAACCTCAGTACCATTGACAAGATCAATCTCTTTGGTGGTGTCAGTACCACCATCGTCATCATTAGCAGCATCAGCACCATTATCTTCCACATCTGGAGCTCCTGTCTCATCGTGGTGTCGTCACTCAGACGAGGCACTGCCGGCTGGCATCCTATCACTTCTATGTGTGACAAAATCAACATCAAATGTATATGAAGAAATATCACCCAATGACTCAGTTAGAGTGGTAGTCTCTGTAAACTTTACCTGCTCAGGCTTCCTCTTTAAGTTGTTCGGGTTGGGCTCGATGTGAGTGGGTATGGTGACCTTGCCCTTTATTATCTCCCTCGTCTCCTAGCGAAACTCGTCTATATCCCTCCTAAAGGATGCCTGCTGGTTTGCGAGTAGGCATGCTAAGTCGTCAAGGGCTGGGTTCTCGTAGGCGGGCCCATGAGAATCGGACGGGTGCCTCCCTGGAAATGAGGTCGTTGGAACTGATGAGGGGGAGGCTGAGTGAACTACTGTTGAGGCTGCTTTTGCTGCCTCCACTATTGTCCCTGATGGTAGGTACGATGACCTAATTGGTACTATGGTAGTTGGTGGGAGTACGGGGCTGCTGCTAATGGCTGCTTGGTCCACCCGAAGCTGGAGGTTGCTGTTGGGACGAGGTGCCTCCAGTAGACCATCTGAATCCGAGATGATCTCGGTAGATCCCGTGCTTCTAGTTATCATACCAAATCCCGTTGACTTCCATCAATGGCTCCTTGTTATATAGGTATGGAGGAAGAATTACCAGTGGTTGATCCTGTTGATACACCACCATCCGAGTATCCTGAGATGGTGGCGGCTGCGAGTAGTGATGAGGCAACAACTGGACTGGATCCGCCTGGATGTGGTGAACCTGTTGGTATTGGGCGGAGTGCTAGGACGAGCTGTTGCTATTGGGTTTATCCTGTGACTTGAGACGGGGCTGAGAAGCCATCTGTGTCTCCTAGAGACACATGATCTGGGTCTTCAGGTCACTCAAAGTCTATACCAACTAATCGATCTGCATCATGCCCTAACATTGCTTCTTCTCAATGATCTCTATGTGATCCAGCTTCTCGTTGATGATATCCATGTCAGCTGCTGATGACTCTATCTGTCCTACTACTGACGAAGAAGTAGATGGACCTGCATCAACTCGTGCTATCCTCTGATAGGACACGACCTATGGTAGGGGCTTCCCCTATGTGCAGTACCTGGTCTGGGACATCACTGTATAGTTCTCGTCCATCTCCTCATAGATAGCCCAAACCTAGTCGTCATCTTTGGCAAAATAGGAGCCCCCACAAGAAAAATTGACAAGCCCCTACAGCTCTAATGCACTACATGCCGGTGGCTCTAAGGGGACGGTCGAGGACCATCCTCTTTGTAGTTATAACCGTCCCTTCTGATCAGAGGGGACAGTCTAAGAACCGTCCCTTCTGACACCGTCTCATTTGATTATATGGGACGCTTTTCACGAACATCCCTTTTAATTAGCTATTGGGGACGGTCGTAACCGTCCCTTTAACGATTAAGATTGGAGACGGTTCCGACCATCCCTTGTACCACTAGTAGTAGGGACGGTTCCAACCGTCCCCTTCTTAGAAGCGTAGCAAACAATTGACAACCGTGCCCAATGGTCAAACATCATTTTGAGACGGCTAGAGAAGGCCTGTGGGGACGGTTGAAACCGTCGCCTACGTCAGTAATCGGGACGATTGTAACCGTCCCTTCCACGAAGAAGTCCTTTTGCAACGCCAGCAGAAGGCTGGAAGGGTCTACATCGACGCCAACGGAAGCGTATACGGGATGGTTGTAACCGTCCCGTCTACGCTGGGGTCTAAAGCGACGCTAACAAAAGCGTATAAGGGACGGTTACAACTGTCCCATCTGCTAGTCTATAGCGACACCAACAGAAGCGTATAAGGGACGGTTGTAATCGTCCCCAATAATCTCCCGTGAGCTATATTGGGCAGGCGGGACGTTTCTGTAGTTCATTAGGGGACGGTTACAACCATCCCCAATACACCCTGACAGCAAAAAAATACTAGATTCATGGTGTTTTTCACGCTCCCTCTGCAAAACCAAATAAACTTAACATTCAAGATCAAATAAACTCAACATTCAAGATCATAAACTCAACATTGAAGATCATAATAAGACACATCATAGTTAGAAAGAAATGGTTTTTCAAGACTACATAATCCTATGCACTACTAGAAACATTACAATAAAAAATTCAAGAAAAAACTAAAATTTACTACATCGATGGTTATCTACTCAGATTCGTTACTCTCGTCGCTCTCCTCCTCACTCTCCTCATCGTCGCCGAGTTGTGCAGGTTGTATAGGTGGCATGGCTTGGCTTTGAAGACGGCTTATGTAGGACATGACATTCGCCATGTCCATACGCATCTTAGACATCTCTGCATCTTGTGCAGACATCTTTGCCTTTACTTCGCGCAGCTCCCTCTCCATCTCTCTTTCTCTCTAGCTCCCTTGCGAGGAAGACTGCGACCCGCATGCACCACCCATTCCGTACCATGTACGGATCGTTTTACCACTTCCTCCATAATGGATGCGTCCACTGTGTTTTGGACTAGTGCCTTGACGGAAGGCATCATCGGCTGACAACGGGGGAGTGCTCGTCCCCGTGCTATCCAGCGAGGAGGTGTTAGAGAGCCTAATCATTTCTTCCTACATTTATAGAAATATAAAATATTTTCAATATATTAACATAAGTCATTCTATAAATTAAAAATAAATATTACTTACATGAATTGGTGGGTAGGCATCATCAACCCACTGCACTTCTCCTCCTAAATCTCGGCTCTTTGACACAGCAAAAACCTCTATGCGGGTCATTTCTTTTTGGTTATCCCTCAACTTAAAAAACATAAAAAGTTTTTAAAATAAATTATATACTCAAACTTAATCATTCTAAATTTTTTTTAAATACTTACAAAGCCATGCTTCAATTGGTTGGTGTTCTTCCTTCCCATCTTATGGGTGGACCTAAAGCCTTTGGAGCAATTCGCCGTATTTTTGGTAGAAATCGACTAAAATTTAACAAAGTCAGTACAAACATAAAACAAATAATTAAGAAAAAATATACATACCGCGAACTCCTCACTGGACCAAAAATTAATCAACTCCCTCCATTGATCTGTTGTAACACCAGGTGGGACGTTCTGCACAAGCTGCTCATATGGAATCTGGGGGTTGTAATACTAAAGATGGAAAAATAAATATTGTCAATCTTTAAATATTTTGTTATAAAAATATAATAAACATTGTACCTTCGCCTTTATGTGTCCCTTGTATCGACACAACAACTCAGCGGCATGGGAGAGAATCTGGGAATCAACATGAGTATTTCTTTCCCATGTAAAGACAACCTGATACAACAAATATAACAAACATTAGTGTAATAAAATATTAAAAAATCGTTTTTTAATTTTAGAATACCTCTAAATCAGAAAGTATGGCAGCCTTGACAGCATAAGGAAGCTGTCCAAAGTCGTGGGTAGTGATGGGGACGCGCGTACGAGCAACCTGGCCAAGATAGCTCTGAAACTCCGTGGAGTTCTCTCCTGCCGCATCTCCGCCAACAATATGTACATGTAACGTCTGCCGGGGTGCAAGACGATCCAAGAATCTACACTGAGATGGTCCACATCGTCTCTGGGTACCTCCACTACCTGCATCAGAAGAACCTCCCTGTGGCTACTGAGGAGGTTCAGGAACCTCCCAAATACGTCTAGGTCTAGGAGCCATCTCTGCAATTCAAAAGTGGTTATTTTAAAAAAACATTTAGATAGATCCGAATAAATTCAATTATTTAAAGAGAAAATAAAAATAGCATCACCTCATGTTGCTTGTACCAACGTCATTGTCTAATACTTCATGAAAAAAAATCACTTGAGTTATTTTGGTATGCAACGTCATTGTCTACATAATCTTCCTCTTCGTTAACATCGAAGAAATCTCTCGGGGTTATTCTAATAGGTATAATCCATCCACTAGCTGAGTTATCTGGAAAATATAAGACCTGTTATACCTGACTGACAAGCGCATACGGCTCATTGGTCTACAACCGACTTGTTTGCTTTAAAGAGAGAACTCCATTTTTATCCTTCTTGTAACCTAATCCAATACGATCCACATCGAACCAGATGAAATGAAATAGAACACACCTTGCATCATGTGTAAAACTGATTTTTAGTATATCAATAATCTCGCCATAGTATTCGTCAATTTCAGTACTAAAATCGGCCTTCACTATTACTCCAGAAAGCTGTGATGCTTTATTTTCATCAATTGACTTTTTTCGAAATATGAATCCATTAACGATGTAGCTAGAATGTGATACTACTAATGAGTATGGACTCCTGTGGATTATATCGAGACTCGTGCTCCACTGTTCATCTTTGGTAACTTTTAATAGTTCAATATTATCCCTGAACCATTTAAGAAAGTCTGATTTATTAGTTGTTGTTGACTGAAACTCTTCAAAAAAAGAATCAACCTCGTCTATTTGCATCAAAATATAATAATAAATAAGGTCTCTTTCATCATCTGAAATACTGCAACGGGTACTCTTTAATATAGCTCGTCCATTTTGTTGAAAAGTCCAAAGTTTGTTTGGATCTTCTGTCCACAATTCACCATCAGTATTTCGTTCGAACCGATCGAATAAAATACTCTTGCCATCATCCATATACATGTCACAAAATGTGATACATTCTTCACATAAATATCCCTCGGCAATGCAACCTTCAGGTGCAGCTTTGTTGAACACCATATTCTTTAGTTTCCGTAAGTATCTTTTAATTGGATACATCCATCGATACTGTACAGGACCACATATTCGAGCTTCGCTAGCAAGATGAATAATTAGATGTACCATTATATCGAAAAATGTTGGTGGAAAGAGCTGCTCCAGCTTACATGAAGTGATAACAATATCTGTCTGTAGTCTAAACAACACTTCAGGGTCTAAAGTCTTCAAACACAGGACTTTAAAAAACTGATTGAGTTCAATTAGTGACTGCAAAACATCAGGATGTACAACTCCTCTGATTGCCAACGGGAAATGAACTTGCATCAATACATGATAATCATGACTTTTTAATGCTGATATCTTTCATTCATCCAGCTTTATACATCTGCTTATTTGAGAGGAGAATCCATCATATACTCTAATTGATTTAATAAAATTGAGTATCTTATCTTTGTCAGCACTGGATAAAGTATACATCGCTTCGGGAATTATTACTCTAGAATTCTATTACTCTATCGGATGTAGTTCGGGTCGGATTCCGAACTGTATTAGATCACGTCTCGCTCGCAAACTGTCTTTCACAGTACTAGAAATATTTAAAATTCTCAGAATATTTTCCATAACATTCTTCTTTATATGCATCACGTCCAAGTTATGACGGACCTGTAAAGTATGCCAATAGGTAGCTCCTGAAAGAATATACTTTGTTTTCGCCATCCACCAGATGCCTCCCTCTTAAATAATTGGCATAGAGAGTAGTTGCCCAAATTTTTTTGTTCCATCCACATTGCGCTTCCTGATCGGCGATTCAAACTTAACCGGCGTCCAAACGGCTGTCCATCAAACTTGTAATTATTTTCACTTCTTAACCATCTATGACTCACGGTTAAGAAATGACGATGTCCCAGATAACAATGCTTCATACTCGCACTTAGCCATGTCGAATGTGTTTTATCCATACAAATCGAACATGCGAGTTTACCTTTCGTACTCCATCCTGATAAATTGGCATACGCGGGAAAGTCATTAATTGTCCACAATAAGGAAGCATGCATTGTAAAGAACTTTTTCTTTACCGCATCCGTACTCACTCCAGAATTCCACAGAATCTTTAGTTCATCAATCAGCGGTTGCATATATGTATCTATCGCATTACCTGGCCCCTTTGGGCCAGGTATCAATAACGACATCATCATAAAAGAAGATGCCATGGACATCCATGGTGGGAGATTATATGTAACAAGTATCACAGGCCAAATAGAGTAACTCGTACTCATATTTCCGAATGGATTAAAACCGTCAGAAGCAAGACCCAATCGTACGTTTCTTACTTCTTTAGAGAACGATGGATACATTTCATCGAATTTCCTCCACTCCTCTGTATCTGACGGATGTCGCATAACACTATTTACATCTTTCTTTTTGATTTTACTGTGCCATATCATCATTCTAGTTGTTCTTTCATATGAATATAATCGCTGTAATCGGGGAATCAAAGGAAATAACCGTAAAATCTTCTCTGATTTTTTTCCTTTTCGAATCATGACCCATATTCTTAAATCTGCTACTTTTGCAGTCAATGTATCTATGTCTGAATAATCCTTCCAATATAAAATGCAGTCGTTTGGACATGCGTCAATTTTCTCGTAGTTTAATCCAAGTGCGCGAAATCTTGGCTTAGCGTCCTTCCAGGCCTTTAGAAAATTTTCTGGATTATTTAATAAGGTCCTAATCAACTGTAAGACATCTGTCATCATAACCGCTATACACCGATTCTTCACTTTTATCTCAAACATTTTCAGAAGAAAACATAATCGAGACATTTTGACTCCGTCACATAATGGCTTTTCTGCATCTTGTATTTTTTCAAGTAAGGAATCCATAAGTGAATCCATCATTTCATCAGTATCATGTCCTCGAATGTTATCTATCAACTCAAACATAGCATCACGGTCATGTGTTTCAGAGTCATCTCTTTCAGCATCAACTTGGACATTATTATCTTCTTCTAAAATAACTCCTTCACCATGATACGTCCAATTCGTATAATGAAGCCAAAAACCATTTAATATCAAATGTTTGTAAACTATAGTTTGATTTTGGGTCAGAGTGTTCTTGCATCTTATGCAAGGATAATGTATCTTATCTCCTTCACCTCCTACAATATGATAAAGCAACTCATATCGAAATGCCCAGTCTAAGAATCCGATAACTTCTTTGTTATATGTCCGATAATCATCGAATCTTTTGTTCATCCAAGTTTTGTCCATTGCCTAAAGGTAAGATCCAAAGTTAACTACAATAATGTATGATAAGTTTCAATAATGATTGGTAAGTTGTATTTTTTTGATCCTCTGAACTAAATTATTAAGCATTTAACTACTATGTTTTTGATCTAACTATGTTTTTGATCTTCTTAACTAAACTATTAATCAATTAAAATACTACGTTACTAATACCATAGATTAAAAAAATATACAATCATAAGCAAGAATAATATATTAAAAAATTATTAAAAAACTTACAACCAAGTAATAGGATGAAATCAAGGCGGAGGGAGGTGGGCGATTGGGCAGAGGACGACGGGCGGAGGGCGACGTGCGGCGGCCAGGCGGGGGCTGAGGAGGAGGGTGAGGGGGCGGAGAGGACGAGAGGGCGGAGGAGGAGGGTGAGAGAGCGAGGGGAGGGAGGGCAGAGGAGGAGGGCTACCGGGCGGAGGGCAATGGGCGGTGGCCGTGCAGGAACTGAGGAGGAGGGCGAGAGGGGCGAGGGGCGCTTGGCTGGCTGATCGAGTGGAGAATGAGGAATGGATTTGCCGGAGGGGGTATATGACCATCGGGGATGGTCGTTCAACTGTCCCCTATAGGAATAATCGGGGACGGTTATAAGTTGACCGTCCCCTTTAGTTGCAGATATTTGAAGCAGTGCGCCGATTACAAGGGTTGTGGCGATGGTTACGCAACCGTCCC
This sequence comes from Ottelia alismoides, assembly GCA_037367405.1. NCBI lineage: Eukaryota > Viridiplantae > Streptophyta > Magnoliopsida > Alismatales > Hydrocharitaceae > Ottelia > Ottelia alismoides. The sequence goes on along the minus strand of JAZKJV010002012.1, from coordinate 68,690 downwards.
CTAAAACCAACTATAGGGGACAGTTGTAACCATCCCCTATAGTTGTGTATAAGCGACGACCACAGTGGAGTAACGGGGATGGTTATGACCGTCCCCTAAAGTACCCGGGTTGATAAAAAACCAAGCTGGGCTCTCTTAGTAAGGGACAATTATATAACCGTCCCTAAAGGTCATATTAATGGCGACGATCTTTAATGACCGTCGCTATTACTCTAGAGACGGGACGGTCAGCAAATAACCGTCCCCAATACTAGTATAGGGGACGGTTTCTCCATGACCGTCCCCAATAGGCATCCCCAAAGGCTGTCCAGTTTGTAGTGATGTCAATCACAAAAGATGCTCTGGACAAGACTGGGCTTGGATATGTCATGATGTGGACACTGGTCGATGAGCTCACGGAATCGATCCCAGGCCTCATGGAACTACTCGTTAAGGATCATAATGAAGTTGTTGATCAGAGCTTGCGTTGCATTCGTCCGACCGAGTGGATAGTACTTGTTCAAGTACTCGGTCCATAGTTGCTCCCACGAAGTAATGTATCTCCCCAAATGCTTCAGCCAGTAGGCTAATCTGTTGACCAGGGAGAATGGAAATGCCATCATCTTGATGGTGTCCTCATCCACGAATCGGTCGTGGACAATGCTGCAGATCATCTCAAACTCCTGCAAATGTAGATGCGGATCCTCGGTGTCTAGTGCATGGAACTTGGGCAAAAGTTGAGGTATGGGGAATGAGCTTGAAGTCACCAAAAATCGACGGAAGCTAGATCCTTCGATGGGTGAGGGATGCACCAGGGTTGTGCAACTCGCTCATCAATGTGGCAGGCCTGGGTGGATCTTGCAAGTCTTCTGGTTGTCCTCCTGCTCCTCCTCTTGCTACTGGGATATCTCCTTTTTCTGGTCTCTACTATTGAGGCTCTCCTCTATCAGCTCACATCTGTGTCAATTCTCAGCGCACCTCTGCCATTAATGCTCCCTAATCCCGAATCTGTCGCTACATCATCTCAAGGGAGGCTAACAATGTGTTGTTGATGGCGTCCTGATCTAGAACATACGTGGAACTATGGGACTGCCCATTGGTGCGCTTGTCGCTGCTAACCATCTCACGGGTCTCTACAACGGAAAAAGATCCCAACTCAAGTGCTGTCAAATTAACAAATAGCTGCACTGGTCTCTACTAAGGCATCTCAGGACTGAAAGATGGATGGTCGACAGGGAATAGGGCTGAATCGAACTCAGGTTCGGAGAGCGGGTCTAATCTCCCCCGAAACCTCCCTAGATGAGTAGGTCGGAGTGCTCGAGAGTGGTGCTACCAGAGGCATGCTAAGTGACCTCCGACCCATCATCGTGCATCTGGAAAAAATGGAGATGAGATCTGGATGCAAACAAGATCAACAGTCAAACCTCGATTTCACCTACATAACATGAGGGTTGATGTTCGTGAAGGTTCGATCGTTTATCTTGTCGATTTATTTAGGAAATAATCCAGTTTTGCAGAGCAATTAAGCGAGCTATTAGGAATCCGATGCTCCAAGGAGATTGGCCCAATCCCAAAGCTAGATCTTTCCTAGCCAATACGAGTTGCGGACTATTTATCGGCTACCCAATTAACTCACTCTGCTAAGGACTTCACGACCCGTTTTACCATATATCGAAGAGATCCTCACTAGAGAATGACTAACCCTAAGACCAGCAGTCTAATGGAAGTTCAGGCGTGGCTCTATCCTAGTGTGCAGATGATTCTCTTGCTCAAGGAAACCAAATAAGGAGGGGATGACTATCCCAAAACAGATTTCTAAGTGAAATGCCTTTTAAGACCAAGTTTGCATTAACAGTCCCAAATTTTACTACTTTCTATTGTTAAGTATTTTTCAATAACAAACAATGCCTAACGAATTATTTGATTTCCTGGGGTTATTTAAGTCCAAAAGGAGAGGGAAGAAATCAAAATAGCTGATGTGCTATCAAACACAATGATGCATGCAAAGTAAGAGATGCGTACCTTTCGCCAGCACTCTACATGCAGAGTGATCCACACATAAATGTAATATATAATTAAAACTAATCTATATGACGCATGAAGAGAATGTACTTAGATGACAACTTATAATGATCACAAAGAACAAGAGTTAGCCAACCAGATCAAGTCCGGAGTCCGATCTTCGGAACCACTTGGTGCCTACCACAAATGGGTCCTGCTAGCGTTGTATGTGGTTCCTCACAGTACATGGACTCGAGTCTAATTAAAGTAACTTTTTATTAAGATTTATTAATATGGTCTAATTACGAACTATAGGTGCAAGAAATCCATTAGGGATTGGGCCTTAATTATTTACGTCACAATCAAGAGAAAATCCTAAGTCTAAGGGCTGAAATCTTTGAGAATCAAAGAGAAACAAAATGCGATAAAACAAAACTGACGAAAATCATTGTAAGGTCCACTGAGCATGCCGCTGATCAACGAAATAGACCCCGATAAGTCTCAAGTGTCTAGAAGAGTCTGAGTATCCTGTATTATTACAATAATAATAATGGGTGCTGAAAAGAAATTAATCTACTCTAATCTATCTACTATAACTACTCCTGCTCTGCATCTACTCCTCCTCAGGTACGAGTCTCCTCCAAAGCATCCTCGGGTTGTTCCTCACACAATAACTGAAATAGAAATGGGTCAGAAAATAGTTATAACAGATATATATATATATATATATATATATCAAAATATATGAAAAGGCTGAAAAGACTACTAAGCCGTGCTCCCCAGCAACGACACTATTCCGATGAGCGAACTACCAACTAGGGTTAAGCATGAAAAATAAGCATTGCCTGTTGTGGCCCTAATCAGTAGGTCTGAGCTCAACAAGAAAATAAGAAACCACTCAATCAACAGATAAATCAATCAAAACTAATGTTATCGGTCTCCACTATTTCTTTTAACCTGGTATAGCGACCAGGGTTGAACTCAAGAAGCACGGAAATGTATGAAGTACTCGATAATCAGACAAGAAGAAGTATATTTTTTAATTTTTAATTTTGCAAATTTTTATATTTTTAAATACGAGAAGGCAAGGAAGAGAAATAAGGCAATATGACAAACAAGCAAGCCTTTACAATCTTTATTAAGGCCAAAATACTCAAAAATCAGAAACAAAAATATTTTTATGTTTTTTCAAATATGCAGATGTTTGGTAATTTTTTGGGATTTTTTTCATTTTTATATGATTTTATAAAAAATCAAATCAAGCTAAAATAGGGAAACAATGCACAACCAGGAAAAAATTACAAATTTAAAATAAGTAAAGTATCCTAAAGTCCCGGAGGGAAATTTTACGAAAAATAGAAGATCTAACAATAGAAACCTAAACTATATTATTTTTGATTTTTTAGAACTTTTAATGTTTTTTTATCAATTTTAAAGGGATTTGTGATTTTTAGTGTTTCTATGATGATTTTTGCAATAAAAATGATATTGTAGGTAAAGCACACATAGGCATTTAAACGCTAATTTTTTTTATAATTTTTAAAGAAATTTTTATAATTTTTATGGATTTAATAAAATAGATAGAACTTTTTTATGCATTTTTATTTTTTAGAAAATATCAAACAATATTAAATTAATTCACGAAAACTACCATAAATATTACTGTTAGCAGGGGCTAACAATAATTTTTATCAGATTTTTGGAATTAATTAGGTATTTATTTGTTCAAAGATAACACCCATAACTTGTAGGGACCTACACAATTATGAAAAAGTTCCAGGCCAATTGATAACACATTTAAACGGCTTAAGGTGAATAATGCAATAAGCTCAGGGTATTCACGCACAAGCTCAACAACTCACGCATAGGGGTATAAATGCAATTATCAGAAAAGTTCTACTCAAAGCATAACATTCATGACGTTCATGATAAAACATGAAAAAACACCAGACAAGCATGTGGGACGACACATGAATTTATACAAACATGACTAAAATGCAAATACTAGAAATAACAAGGGTCCACATGAAAAATAACCAAACTACAGCTTTATTTACAGAACTAAATAGTAGAATGTAGAAATGCTGGGATGAAAGATGCAAAATACCCTTTTAGAGGCACGCGGCGCATGCTCGAGACGTCGTGGTCGTACAGCTTTGATCATTGCCTCAAGTTCATTTAACGGTGCAGAGGATGTCATGGACATGCGGCTGGATCTGACGGTACTGTGCTGATCTAACGGCCGCATCAAGCTTATTTTCGTGTGGCTGTGATGCAAACTGGTAGGAGGGCCCCCATCTGATAGTGAGGAAGGTGACAACAAGAATAGGAACCCTACGAAGTTTATTTGAGCGTCAACGGAGATCCGACACTACGATGAAGGATCGGAGGGGTCCAGTAGCTTCGTGAAAATGCTTCGCGACTGATTGGGTGCTCCGACGGAGACGACAATGGCTGGATGGTCATGACGGTGAAGTACCTTATGGAGATGCTCCTTCTGAGAAGCTGGGGGCTCAAAGGTGGTCTATTGCGTGAACAAATACCTGCAACGGATAGAGGAGACTAAGGACGTGGCTCCGGTCTATTTTATTGCATAGATAGATACGGGAAGCATGGGGAGAATGGAGTTTGACTCTTGACGGAGGTGAAGGTAGGGACTCGCTGCCTTAATCCCGACCTAAGGGTTGAAGATAAGGGGGATCAGACTATGGTATAAGGTGGGGCATTTGTAGAGGGGTCGATCGATGCAGATGTGAAGATGAGATGGGGATCCAACCAGGGTGGTCGGAGTAGATGAACTCTGGTGGAGGCTGAATGAAAGATGAGATAGAAAGGGAAAGTAGGGTCGAAAGATAGGTTACTTGAGGGTACTGATGAAACCAACAAGTTCAGACAGAGCAGAAAGGTGGGGTCGTGGCCTAGACCATGCTGCGACATGCAGGGAGGCTGGACGCGATGGAGGAATCCGGCCACGTAGCCGAGCTGCATGATTACTCCACCAAATTTCAATCCAAAGATGCCCTCCGGCAGCTGTCACTCAACCGAAGATGTCTAGGGGTGAAAGAAGGAGCGAGGCACAGGCTATCGGGCTGTGGAGGAGGAGGCGAGACTTTATAGGATTCCCAGAGGGCTGGAATGATTGAGCTAGAGCTCACAATCCTAGGAAGATATGCACCTTCCTAGGGGTCTGCGAAGGTAATGGAACCTAGGAGGAGGCTCGGGCGTAGAATCGGGGCGAGAAGTGTTCGGGTCTGGGCATGAAAATAAGGAGAAACGACTTCGACGAATACTTTACGGGTTCGACTGGGGAAGAGGAAAGTGTTGACCGAAGGTCAACATCCGGTCTGGGACCAATAAGAAAAATCGAATATACAATATATTTATATATTCAATAAAAATAGAAATTTAATTCAAAATAAAAAGTGTATAGAATAAAAAATGTTTATTATTTTTCAAGACATTTTTTTGTGTTTTTATTTATTTTTATGAAAAATAAATTAGTGTATTTACAGTATAGAGTATTATATGTAGGTATAATATACCTGCGTGCCATGCAAAATTATTTTTATTTGTTAGTTTTACATAAATACCCTAATTTTATATTTTATTTATTTACACAAAACAATTTTTGTTTTATTTTTACAAATTATTTACAAGTGTAAAATAAATAGGGGATATTAAGTATATACATGTGTTTTGTACAATAAAAGGAGAATTTTATTCTTGTTTTTATTTGATTTTTATTATTTTTATATTATTTTAAGAAATTTATACATAAAGATAAAAATAATAATTTATTTTATTTTGTCACAAATAATTATTTATACACATAAGTAGTATGTACAATACAAAGTAGGCCCTATCTCTCTGTACTTATTTTATTTGGCAATCAGGTCAAGGCTTGACCTTCTCTTGGGATTCATATCACACTGTATTTATTATAAATACCTCCTTCCTTTTTTTCCCTTTATTCTTTTATTTTTGCACAAATACAAGCTAATTATGCTATATTAACACATGCATGTTGATTGCCATGTTATTGTATTTACACAAATTTACATGCTGATTTGCTACGATAAATAGCTAAAATAAAAGAATAAAGAGTGAAAATAAGGGATTCATCAATATTTTTGATGTAGGTTCTTCTTTGGATGTTTCTTTGACTTTGCATTGCTCTGCATTCTTGTTTGTGTCCTGACATATATATAATCTTTAGTTCTTCCCATTTTTTGGGGTCTTGGAAAAAAGTTGTGCCTACAGACTGTTCCCCATCTGAAGCATTATCTCAATCCAATCTCCAATATTCAGATATCATGGTTACCGGAAGAAGTGGGTTAGAGTGCAGATTTTGACAATCCCCTGAATGGTTCTTTAGACACCCTTGACGAAGCGGCTTAGCTTCGTCCTGACTTAAAATCCAAGATCTTTCAATATCCCATATAAATTGAGATAAGTGTTAAGTGCAAGGTTCCTAGTCAAGACAATATCTCAAGAGTCTTATGGATGATATGAAGGGTTCTAGACACAATGAATTGACTCATGAGCATAGTTTCATGGAACTAAAGAATTAAATCAAGGCGATCTACATTATCCCAATTCCAATCCTTAATGGGTTCCTCTAAAATTATGTGCATTAAGCTCTGTACCAAGCTCCAGTCTTCGAACTTTAATTCAAACGTGTTCAATTGTCTTGATCATTCCCCAAAATGTAAATTCTATGCACATTGCAGGAGAAAATATTTTTTTGAAACTATTTCCTATTTTGAACTTTTTGTAGAATTTTGGAGAAAAGTTTACAATTTTTTATGCATATTTTTGAAAAGATTTTGCGAATGTTTTTGGATTTTGAGTTTTGCTGAATTTTAAGGGCTTTTGAGTAAGGGTTAATAAAAGAACAATATACATCTATCTACACTAGAGTGCATTTGTATTTACAAGTGTGAGGGCTTATTTTACCAAGAGAATTTATAAGTTGAATGTTAGTGATTATTTACGGGTTTTACACACTTTTATAAGGATTTATTTACATTATTATTTACATAAGGTTCTCAATGAATTTGAAAACATTTTCATAACCATTTTCAAAACTTAGTTTTGTAAATAATTTTAGCAAACATTTTTATAAGAATTTAAAAACTTGATAAATCATTTCATAAATATTTTCCAAACACAAAATATAAATTTTTCAAAAAATTTTGCAACCATTTTTAATATCATTTTCAAATCGATTTTTCAAAAATATTATTTACACAAATAAAAGAAATGTTTACAAAGAAAAAGATTATTATAAATGTTTGAAGAATTTTGGAAAAGTTTTCCAAATAGTTTTCAAATGAATTTTCAAAATATTTTCATCCATTTTTCAAATCCTTTGTAAAATAATCTAAAATCAATTTATTATATATATGTATGTATAAAGAATTCTTGTATTTTTTATTTATTAGCTATATTCTTGAAAATACGTAAGTATGAGTTATGGCTAAAGTATATACGGCATATATATCACCCCCTATACTTAGCTTGAGTTATGTACTCATAGATCATATTGTTAGCAATGTGAGCCCCGGGCGAACCATTTCTACAATAAATGTTATTGTAATGAATAAATTATCAATGAAAATTATTGATTATTTTTCACTCCCCTTTCTGAGATTAATGAATGAATGCACTATAGGGTCCCTCTGTACAATAAGGGTTATGTACCATGGCCAACTTGATGATCATACAGTTGTTGATTCATTGGATGGATCATAGAGGCTGATGCTTGGATGAATATCTAAGGAGTTAGTTAGAGGACTCATCAAGCATCATCAAATGATCATTAAGTGATGATCTCCAGTCTGAGTAGGAGATGGCAATCCTATCTCATATGACTAATATCTGACTGACCTCTTGATGCAGGTCCTCTGCATGGGAATAGTGATTCAGAGGTGTCAGGTTAGTTGAGTCAATGGGTTGACTTGACGAGATCGAGATAACCAAAGACCTACGTTGCATACTGTCACAACATAGGCATGCATCCTCTGACTAGAGACAGATGTATTGCTATATGTCTGAGTATGTACATTTGGCAGACCAATAGGTTGATGACCTAATCAAGGTCTATATACCGGCGAGCTGGTGTGCATGTAAGGACATATGAGTAATGCGATCTCTCAAAGGGATCATACAGGTTCACTTGTGAACCGGGAGACATGAGCTCACTCATGAGGTATTGGGACTGAACAAATTCCATGCATGGTCGTCGTGCTTTGGAAGCATGACATGAATTTGAAGGTAAGATATATGCTTTGTGAAAGCATATGATCTATACCAAATCCCAAATAACCAAGATTGAGAAACTTAATGATCTAACCCTGAAGATGACAGTGTAAAAGTGATCTTTATCTTCAGGATGATCATGAGTCTTCCAGTATGTAGGATGTGCAGGTATTAGGAATACCTGAAGGGTGATTTGATCATATACGATTGTATAACCATGACGCTTCCATTCCGAGGGAGTGATGAAACAGGTTTGGATTTTAGTGACTCCTCTCATTAGAGAAGTGACCTAATCTTAGTCCATGAACTGGACATTGATCTGAATGAGATTCAGATACAATGAGAAGATTAAGTCTACGGTCTTGATTTGATCAAGCATCAGTGGGAGGTCCATAGGATCTGGATTTGAGATACGATCTCAATATCCAAGTCACTATACGTGGAACAATACAATCGCCCTGTCCTTATCTCCAAGTATCTGAGGAGAAATAGCATTGTTCTTAAATGGTTTAAGAACAATTCCATAAGATCTAAGTAAAGAGAATTTGATAATTAAAAGTGTTTTAATTATCATAATGTATGAGAAATTATCCAATATGATTAAATGTGATTTAATTAGTTTGGATAAGAATAATGTGGATAGAGATATCCAATTATTCATAATATATTATAAATGTGATTTATAATGTATTAGAGAGAGTTAATTGTAATTTATATGTGTTGATTAATTATGATGTGCATTGGATACACATTGTGTAATTAATTAACAATATGAATTACATGTTGTTTTGGGTTGTGAATATGATTCACAATTTTTCCATGGCAAGATTGCAATATTCTCAAAGATAATTGTGAATTATTTTTGAAGAATAAAATCCAAATAAATTTGGTGCAAATAAATAAGAGAGATTTCATGGAGATATGCAATCTCATGGATTTCCATGAGATTGCAATCTCCATGCATCTCATGGACGACACACCACTCCTAATTGGAGTGGGTGTGCGCCCAATTGGAAGGCACATGGAGATGAAATCTCCATGTGTCTTCTCTCCTTATTTGTTGGGTTAATTTAGGAGTAAATTATATTTGATTTTGTCAAATATATTTTAACCTAAATTTGTTGCTTTTGACAACAACAATCTCAGCCATTGGATGAACATAAATCAATCTCATCCATTGATTTTATGTGTCCCATGGATTGAGATCCATGGATCCCAAAACCCTATAAATAGAGAGGCATACTTGGCTCTCTTTTTACACATGCTATTGTAGCACAAACTCTCTCTCTCTCTCTTTCTCATATACATGACAGCCCTCTCTCTCCCTCTCTTCTTGGTGGCCGTCCACCTTGGTGGAGAGAAACGTCGACGCCCGCGCCATCGTGCTGCCGCTTCGACTCTCTGCGGTTCTTTGTCTTCTTGGAGTGCTTCACTCACGAAGGAGACGCTTGATCTCGTGCGACGAGATCAGGAGCAACCGCGCTTGGATCATCTTGGATTGCGAGGACACCGCGACTCATCTCCGTGCTCGCAAGCCGTTACTCCGACGATCGGACTTGAGACAGGAGGTCTCTTTTCGTAGAGACTCGATCAACCACGCTTCAATAGGTATTGCATTATACTTGCTGTGGTTATAGATGAAACGATTTGAGAATGGTTCTCGGATCATGTGGTTTCATCGGTTTAAAATTTTTAAAATTCCGCTGCTCCGAACAACTAGTACGACTAGTCGTTCTTCGTCGTATTCGATACGACGATCACGCTTCCGTGATGCGCTTGAGGATTTATCCATATCTTTCACATATAGAAAAAGGAAGATATAACTCATTATAAGTTTAGAAAAGTCTATACTACAATGACTAAAGAATCAACAAAAGAGAAGTTGATCGCACCCCATACATAGGATGAAATAATCCAGTATAACAATATGTACAAAAGGTTGGGAGGGTCAAGGGTCGGAACGTACTAAATCATCTGCTCGACCTATCTTGCCTATACATAGTGTAAAATATCGCTAAGTAGAGCCATAATTTCAATAGTTGAGGAGACATGTGAGGGATCAACGAATGAACAACTCTGGGTGCTCACCCTCTTAGGATGAAGTACATCATAAGTATAACGATGATGAAAGGGGAAAACACCTTTTCAAAAGAATTAGAAAAAAGAAAAGGAAAAGAAGAAAAGAAAAGAGGAAAAGAAGAAAACAAAATTTATTTTTGTCATTTTTCGCTCATGTGTTTGCTCCATTGGACTATGGGAGCTCATCTTGAAACACAACTTCAATTGAATCAATAACAGACATGAATGTATCATGCTCTAAATATGGCTTCAGCAACTGTTCGTTGACTACAAAAGGTTGTTTGTTAAGTGACAATTCAGATATCAATAAACTAACATTGTCATATATAGTTTTCACAATAGAAGGCACAATCCATTTGCTCTTCAGTTTTCCCAAAAAGATTTTCAATGCATTAAATAACCACACCTTCTATCCAGGTTCGAAAATCTTCCTTTGGATGTGTTTATCTTGCCATTTCTTGACATTGTACTCGTACATCAGGCTATTGTCATATGCATAATCCCTAAATTCAAGCAAATGATTCAGATCAACCTTTTTATTTTGCCTGCTTTCTTAGAATCAAGATTGCACATATTCATTGCCGAAGTGATTTATGAATTAACTCCACGGGAAGGTGGCATGGCTTGCCATATACAAGGAGGTAGGGAGACATGCCAAGAGGAGACTTGTAAGATGTTCTGCAGGCACAAAGAACAACGTCAAGCAACTGTGATCAATTCTTTCTGTCTGGTCATACAAACTTCTGGAGAATAGACTTGATCTCCCAATTGGAACATTAAACCAAGGCATTTGATCGAGGGTGGTACGGTACTACAACACGATGCATAATATCGTAGTATCTGATTTTATTAACCAATTTGTTAATGAAATGGTTCCCCTGTAGGATACGAGGAATCCTCTAGCGCATCACGGAAGCGTGTTGATCGCATCTCATGCGATCGGGGCGACTAGTCACTAGGTGCAGCATAATTTAAAATTTTTAAATCATGAGATGAAACCACATGAGAACATTTCTTCGATCGTTTCATCAAACCACAAAGTATTAGAAATACCTCTTGAAGCGTGGTTGCGATCACTAGATCTGTAAAGCAAGAGATACTCCTGTCTCAAGTCCGATCTACGAAGATGGCACTTGCGGGCGCGATGATGAGACACGTTCCTCCCGCAATCCTCGTTGAAGATCCAATCTTTGAATATCTTGATTTCATCCAACAAAATCCGATGATAAAGATCCACGAGCAATCAAAGCGACAACACAACGGCGTAGAGACGATTGCTATTCCCTCAAAACATAAGGTGGACGACCACCTTAGTGAGAGAGATGGAGAGAATGAGAGAGAGAGTAGGCATGTAGAATGAATGTATCTCAAAGGGCTAGGGTTGCCCTCTTTATATACTAGTTTCGGAGTCCATGGATTACAATCCATGGCATATACAAAATCAATGGTTAGATTGATATGTGTATAATATCAATGGCCATGATCATTGTTGTTCAAAAACAACAACATATTAATTTATATTAAATTAAGTATATGTATTATTATCATCAACATAATTTAATTCAATAAATAAATTAATAATCACAAGATAATGATACGATAATTAAAAAGATAATTATCCACTCAAATCACATGGGGCGTCACCCATGACCAAGTCATGGGTGACACCACCTCACGTTATTCGGTGGATTATCCTCTTTTATAATTCATATCATTATCTCTCATTTATCTTGCAACATTATCCACTAAATTAATTCCAAATTAATTAGTGTATATTTGTTGCAAGATTATCCACCAAAGTAATTCTCAATTAACTAGTGAATATTTCAATCATGCCATTGAAAATATGTGAATCATATTCACAGCCCAAACTAAATTGTAAATTACATTTCCAATTAATTACTTAATGTGAATCCAATTCACACTAACAATTAACAAATGCTATTTAAAAAGGTGCTCTCTCTCTAATATATTATAAATCATATTTATAATACATACTCAGATATTATGGATAGCACTATCCACAATCTGCATTTCCTTGATAACTAAATCTCATTTAATTATCTTGGATAATCATTCTCATAATAAGAATCCTATTCATATTATTCTTGATAATTAAATCTCATTTAATTATCAACATCTTGTTGCTTGGATACATAATTCATCAATTGAATTATTCTTGAACTCCTTGAAGAATAATGTGCTTTCTCCCTAGATACTTGGAGATAAGGACAAGGCGATTGTATTGTTCCACGTATAGTGATATGGATGTTGAGATCTCATCTCAAATCCAAATCTTATGTACCTCCACAGATGCTTGATTAAATCAAGACCGCAAATCAAATCTTCTCATTGGATGTGAATCTCATTCAGACCAATGTCCAACACTTGGACCAAGATCAGGTTGCTTCTTTACTGAGAGGAGTAACTGAAATCCAAACCTATTTCATCACTCCCTTGGAATGGAAGCGTCATGGTTATACAATCGTTTATGATCACATCACCCTCAAGTATTTCCAATAACTGTACATCCTGCATACTAGAAGACCTATGATCAACCTGAAAATGTAGATCAATTTTACACTGTCTTCTTCAGGGTTTGATCACCAAGTTTCTCAATCTTGATCATTGGGAATCTGTATCGATCATATGCTTTCCCAAAGTATATATCATACCTTCAAATTCTTGTCATGCTTCCAAAGCACGATGACCATGCATGGAATTTAATCGTTCCCAATACCTCATGAGTGAGCTCATGTCTTCCGATTCATAAGTGAACTTGTATGATCCCTTTGAGAGATTGTATTACTCATATGCACTTACATGCACACCAACGCGCCAGTGTATAGACCTTGGTTTGGTCGTCAACCTATTGGTTTGCCAAATGTACACACTCAGACATATAGTAACACATCTGTCTCCGGTCAGAGGATGTGTGCCTATGTTGTGACAGTATTCAGCATAAGACTTAGGTTATCTCGATCTCGCTAAGTCAACCCTTTGACCTAACTAATCTGACACCTCCGAATCACTATTCCCATGCAGAGGACCTGCATCAAGAAGTCGTTCAGATATCAACCTCTGTGAGAAAGGATTGCCATCTCCTACTCAGGCTGGAGATCATCTCTTAGTAATCATTTGACGATGCTTGATGAGTCCTCTATCTAACTCTTTAGATATTCATCCAAACACCAGCCTCTATGTTTCATTTAATGAATCAACAACTATATGATCATCAAGATGGCCATGGTACATAACCCTAACTGTACAGAGGGACCTTATAGTGCATTCATTCATTTAATTTCAGATTGGGAGTGAAACATCAATAACTTTTTTTTGATAAACATATATATATATATATATATATATATATATATATATATATATTACCATAACATTTATTGTAAGAATGGTTTGCCCGGGGCTCACATGTCCAACAATCTCCCACTAGCCCTCAGAACCATTCAGGTACAATCCGTAAACCCATACTCATTACATGCTGGTCGAAAACTTCTGTGTCAGTGGTTTGGTAAGAGGATCAGCAATGTTGTCGGCAGAGGCCACCTTGGTGATGAGGATATCACCATGCTTTTGAATCTCCCGAATGATTTGGTATTTCCTTTCCACGTGCTTGCTCTTTTGATGCCATCTGGATTCCTTTGCCTGGGCAATGGCTCCCGTGTTATTGTAGAGTAATGGGATGGGTGTATCAGAGGAAACTACGCTAATCTCCAAGATGAACTTGCGCAACCACACCACCTCCTTTGCAACATCCGATGTGGCAATGTATTTGGCTTCTGTTGTTGAATCTGTCGTAGTGTCTTGCTTCTTGCTTCTCTAGCTCACAACACCACCATTCAACAGGAATACAAACCCTGATGTCGACTTTTGATCATCAATATCTGACTGGAAGTCTGAATCTGTATATCCCAATACTTGGAGATCACCATCTCCATAGGCCTAGGCTAAGATGTAATCTTGCGTTCGTCTTAGATATTTGAATTCTTGACTGCATTCCAATGTTGCTCTCCATAGCAGGATTGGTAATGATTTACCACTCCCACTACATGGCATATGTCTAGCCTAGTACACATCATGGCATACATTAAGCTTCCTACAGCTGATGCACAAGGGAATCCAGCTATGGCCTTCTTTTCCTCAACACTTTGAGGAGCCATCCCTTTAGACAGATGGATACCATGTCTTAAGGGGAGGAATCCTTTCCTGGAACTATCCATACAAAATCATTCAAGAATCTTCTTAATGTATCCATGTTGTGATAATCCCAATATCCTCTTTTCTCGATTTCTGAACAACTTCAGGCCTAAGATGTAAAAGGCTTCTCCAAGATCTTTTATCTCGAAGGTATGGGATAGCCAAATCTTCACACTGGTCATCATTCCTGCATCATTCCCAATGATAAGGATATCATCTACATAAAGCACGATGAACTCAATGGCACTACCACTAAGCTTCTTGTACACACAAGGTTCATCAGGATTCTACACAAAATCATAACTCTTTATGGTTTCGTCAAATTTGATGTTCCTGCTATGAGAATCTTGTTTGAGACCATGGATGGATTTCTTTAGCTTGCATACTTTTGCATCCTCAACTATGAAGCCCTAGGGCTGCTCCATATAGATATCCTACTCGAGATATCCATTGAGGAAAGCTATCTTGACATCCATCTGCCAGATGTCGTAGTCAAGAGATGCAACTATAGCTAGCAGTGTCCTTATGGACTTAAGCATATCCAAAGGAGAGAACGTCTCATCGTAGTCGATGCCTTCACTCTGTGTGTATCCCTTGGCTACTAGCCGTGCCTTGAAAGTCTCTACTTTCCCATCAGGTCCCCCTTTTCTCTTGAAAATCCATTTACTCCCAATGGGTTTTAGCCCTCTTGGTGGATCCTCTACGGTCCATACACCATTCTTATGCATGGAGTCAATTTCTGACTTCATTCCTAGCATCCATCTATCCATGTCATGATCCGCGAGTGCTTCATGGAATGAAGCAGGATCATTATTAGTCTCACCCGACACATGGAATCAATACCTTTCAGGTGGTGCAACCACCCTCGAACTCCTTCGAAGAGGTATGGGATCTTTATTTATCTCTTCATTTTTAGGTTCAGGAATCTCAGAATCCTTAGGGGATTCAATGAGTTCCTCTACTTCATTTCTATCTTGACCTTTACAGAAATCATCCTCTTATCCAATACCATCTTTAACATACCCAATAAAGTAGCACTCACAAGTGCGAGATTCTAGCTTACTTGCGTCCACGTTCTTCGCATGGGCCAAGCAACCCCAAACCCTCAAGTGTTTAACACTAGGCTTGGTACTGCACTAGAGCTCGTGAGGAGTCTTGGGTACAGACTTGCTAGGAATCTTGTTCAGGATATATATTGCAGTCTCTACTGCATATCCCCAGAAACTAAGAGGTAAACATGATTTGCTCATCATTGAACGGACCATGTCCATGATGGTCCTGTTGTGTCTATCAGCAACACCATTAAGTTGGAGAGTTCCAAGGGGAGTGAGATTGGAGACAATTCCATTCTCTTTAAGGTATTCCTTGAATTCATCTGAGAGGTACTCGCCACCTCGGTCAGATCGAATCCGTTTAATCTTACTATCGGTTTGGTTCTCAACCAAAGCCTTAAACTCTTTGAACTTTTCAAAGGTTTCATATTTATGACGTAATAGGAAGATAAACTCGTATCGCGAATGGTCATCGAGAAACGTCAAATAATATCGATATCCATTTCGAGTCGCGGTACTGAAGGGATCACATAAATTAGTATGTATTAGGTCAAGAATATCTTCGCATCTCGTAACCTTGCTACAGAAAGGCATCCTAGTCATTTTACCTCGAATGCAATGTTCACAGGTAGGTAAATACTGAACCTGTAGAAAATCTAAAGGTCCATCCTTTATCAATCTATTGATCCTATCAACAGATAAATGACCAAGCCTTTCATGCCAAATCATATTCGAATGATTTCCATTCTCCCTGGATCTTTTAGGATTTTTATTATCAGTGGTAGTGACATTCATGATGCATTCATCAATGCACAATTCATAGAGTCCACCAGAAGTCAGATCACCATCCGCAATAAATCTATCATATTTATTAATGACTAACTTATTATAGAAAAGGAAGGAATATCCATGTCTAACAAGCTTAGATACCGATATCAAGTTCCTCCTGACTTCAGGTACATAAAGTCACCCTTAAGTACTAAGACTCGACCACTAGATAACGACAGTCGGCAAGTCCCGCTGGCGACTGCTGCAACACTTGCATCAAATCCCATCTGGATGACTATCTCCCCTTGCTCCAGATTCCTAGTTTCCTAAAATAAATGCAACGAATTGCATACATGAACAGAAGCACCAGAATCTACAACCCAACTTCCTTCTCGTCCAACAAGAAATCTAGTTTCAATGATGAAAGTAGATTTCATACCTGTTGGGGCTTTACCTTTGTCAGCCGACTTCAGGTATTCTGAGCAGTTATGCCGCCAGTGCCCCGACTTCTTACAGTGGTGACAGACATCGGTCTTCTTCGATGTTATTAACGTGGAAGCACTAGAAGATGAACCGACTCATTGATTCTTCTTCTTTCTCTTCTGGGCAGGGCCCTTCCGAGAACCTTGCTTCCGACCGCGCTTTCCTCTTGCTTGTGCAACCACTGCACTAGCAGAGGGGCCATCCTTCCTCATTACGTCTTCAACAGACTTTAATGCAGCTAACAACCCAACGTTAGTGAAATCACCTTTGCTCATGTGATATGACACGACAAAGTTGTTGAAAGACTTAGGGAGCGACAAGAGAATGAAATCAACTTGCATATCAGAATCCATGTAGGCTCCCAGGGTTTCCAATTCAGAGAGGTACCCAAACACTTTGAGTACGTGTTCTCTGACAGAGGTCCCTTCCTGCATCTTGCAGCGAATAAGCTCTTTCATCTCATTATAGTACTGTGTGCAGTTTATGTCACCAAACATTTCCTTCAGATTCAGCTTGATTTCTTGGCAATGGTTCATTTCCACATGCTGCTTCTGAAGCACATTGGACAATGACCCAAGTATATAACATCTTGCCAAGTTATGATCTTCATCATATTTCTCATTAAAAGATTTATCTTCCGCAGTCTTAGGGTTTGCTATCTTGTCCTTGGATAACATATACGAGATGCGCTCCGTAGATAGGACACGATCTAAATTTCAGATCCAATCCGAATAATTTGGTCCGGTCAACTGATTGACCTCCAGGAGCCTGCTGAGTGGGTTCATGGACTTCATTTTCTAAAATTAAGAATGCACTATATTAGAACATATAAATAATTATATATTCATTTTAAAATATTTGATTAAGGTATTTTAAATCAAATTTGTCTTGTTATGTCAACTTTGAAAGATTATTCCCTTATTGACTTTCAAAGAAAGAGATATACTTACCCTATATCTCAAGCAAGATCTGGGATATCCTCTCTATCCTTATCACATATCAATAATATGAGAACTAGTGACTCAAATAAAGAGAAGCGGGAACACATTCCGCCTTGCAATTCCAACTTGCATTTCCCAGTTCTGTCTTTAACACCCAGGCCCACCACCCCTAAGATGATGTTGACCCGTTGTTAATTGAACCAACCATCAACAAGCTTAATACTCACTATACGCAATCTAATATCGCCCTAATAATATGAGGACTCGACATTGGATCACTACGTATACGGCCTTACTCTTTCGAGAAGCAAAGAACCCCATCCAAATAAATTATATATAGGATATGTCACTTCGGACAAGCGTCTCCTATATACAATATCTGGCGACGGAATCCTTTGCCTTGACGGGAGATCACGGATGTCACTTATGTGATCCTCCACCTCATATTTAAATTGTAATAATTAATTATCATGAATCAGATTCACATAATTAATTCTTCCAAGGGAAATACACATGTATTCATAATAGAGTGCTTTAATTGGATATAATCAATTTAATCACATTAAATTAATTATCAATCCAATTATCAATCAACAAACTTGATTCTTACTTGAATAGTAGGTATAGTCTCAAAGTACGTATTATTCAAATTTTAATAATTAGAAAAATACGCTTTGACTTCTCCGATATTATCGAGTCCCTACCTGCTGTGATGGCCAGTACCGACGGGAGTGAGATGGACCAGATTCGGTGCAACCCGCTACCCCAACGCTCCCCGACTACTCACCATATCCACCTCAGGAAAGGTAAATGCCAGCATTATGTACTTTGAGGTGCTCATCGATTTTTCAATCGAAATTATACCATATAATATTCATCAAAAACATTTTGATAATATTATAAGGAGATTTGCTAAACAAATCCCAATACTATTCAAGCAAGAGGGTTTTGCATGTAAAAGTTGTCCTAGAACAATTGTAGGATAAACTAGGGTTTTGCATAAAAACAATGTTTGTTGATGATTTCATATCAACCAATTATGATCAAGATCAACTATCTTATAATCTTGGCTAGAGGAATGCCATTCAATGAAATAATTATCTCTTTAAATTTTTCACAAATATTTATCAATAATCATTTCAGAAATTTAACAATTAATTTTCATCAATTTATTTGAATGACTATCACATGGTTCATTATAAAAAAATGTCAATTTTTAGCAGTGACCCCTACTCACTAAAATCAACATAGTTCGGTCAATTTAAATCCAAATTACGCAAAATCAGTTCCCTAAGATTGCTAATTTGTTTTATGACAGAACCCAAGTGATATTCCACGCATTTATAGACGTATAAAAACAGTAATTAACTCATTAATCATGTTTAGATTCGCAGTTCCCGCAACAATGAATACATGTTTATTCAAAGGGCCATATCTTGAGAAAATGGAATCCAAATTTCATAAACTCAGATCCTATGATTTCCTTATTTAACGGGGAACAAAATCTAGTTAATATTTCTTGTTTAAACAATTTTAAAAAGTGCCCAAAAATTCAATTAATCAGAGGTGCGAAAATTGAAATGCAATAAAATTTTCGCAACCTTTTCAAACCCAAGTCGTCCTAGGTTTACGGATCGTATCCAAAACATTTTCCGACCTAAGGCTCTGATACCACTTGTAGGATACGAGGAATCCTCAAGCGTATCACGGAAGCATGTTGGTCGCATCTCATGCAATCGGGGCGACTAGTCGTACTAGTCGTTAGGTGGAGCGGAATTTAAAATTTTTAAATCATGAGATGAAACCACATGATCACAAGAACATTTCTTGGATCATTTCATCAAAACACAAAGTATTAGAAATAACTCTTGAAGCTTGGATGCAATCACAAGATCTCTAAAGCAAGAGATCCTCCTGACTCAAGTCCGATCTACGAAGATGGCACTTGCGGGAGCGATGATGAGACGTGTTCCTCCCGCAGTCCTCGATGAAGATCCAAGCTTTGAATATCCTGATTTCGTCCAATAAAATCCTATGATGGAGATCCACAAGCAATCGAAGCGACATCACAATGACGTAGAAACGATTGCGATTCCCTCAAAACACAAGGTGGACATCCACCTTAGAGAGAGATGGCGAGAATGAGAGAGAGAGAGAGTAGGTGTGTAGAATGAGTGTATCTCAAAGGGCTAGGGTTGCCCTCTTTATATACTAGTTTAGGAGTCCATGGATTACAATCCATGGCATACACAAAATCAATGGTTAGATTGATATGTGTATTAAATCAATGACCATGATCATTGTTGTTCAAAAACAACAACATATTAATTTATATTAAATTCAATATATGTTGTATTATCATAAACATAATTTAATTCAATAAATAAATCTATAATCACAAGATAATAATATGATAATTAAAAAGATAATTATCCACTTAAATCACATTGGGCATCACCCACGACCAAGTCATGAGTAACGCCACCTCAAGTTATTTGGTGGATTATCCTCTTTTATAACTTATATCATTATCTCTCATTTATCTTGCAACATTATCCACTAAATTAATTCCAAATTAATTAGTGTATATTTATTGCAAGATTATCCACTAAATTAATTCCCAATTAACTAGTGAATATTTTAATCATGCCATTGAAAATATGTGAATCATATTCACAACCCAAACTAAATTGTAAATTACATTTCCAATTAATTGCTTAATGTGAATCCAATTCACATTAACAATTAACAAATGCTATTTAAAAAGGTGCTCTCTCTCTAATATATTATAAATCATATTTATAATATATACTTAGATATTATGGATAGCACTATCCACAATCTGCATTTCCTTAATAATTAAATCCCATTTAATTATCTTGGATAATCATTCTCATAATATGAATCCCATTCATATTATTCTTGATAATTAAATCTCATTTAATTATCAACATCTTGTTGCTTGGATACATAATTCATCAAATGAATTATTGTTGAACTCCTTCAGGAATAATGTGCTTTCCCCACAGATACTTGGAGATAAGAACATGACGATTGTCTTGTTCTTCGTATAGTGACTTGGATGTTGAGATCTCATCTCAAATCCAGATCTTACGTACCTCCCATAGATGCTTGATTAAATAAAGACCACAAATCTAATCTTCTCATTGCATCTGAATCTCATTCAGACCAATGTCCAACACTTGGACCAAGATCATATTGCTTCTCTACTGAGAGGAGTCACTAAAATCCAAACCTATTTCATCACTCCCTCGGAATGGAAGCGTCATGGTTATACAATCGTTTATGATCACATCACCCTCAGGTATTCCCAATACCTGTGCATCCTGCATACTGGAAGACCTATGATCAACCTGAAGATGTAGATCAATTTTACACTGTCTTCTTCAGGGTTTGATCACCAAGTTTCTCAATCTTGGTCATTGGGAATCGATATCGATCATAGGATTTCCCAAAGCATATATAATACCTTCAAATTCTTGTCATGCTTCCAAAGCACAATGATCATGCATGGAATTTGATCGGTCCTAATACCTCATGAGTGAGCTCATGTCTTCCGATTCATAAGTGAACCTGTATGATCCCTTTGAGAGACCGTATTACTCATATGCCCTTACATGCACACCACCGCGCCAGTGTATAGACCTTGGTTAGATCATCAACCTATTGGTCTGCCAAATGTACACGTTCAAACATATAGTAACACATCTGTCTCCGGTCAGAGGATGTGTGCCTGTGCTGTGACAGTATTCAACATAGGACTTAGGTTATCTCGATCTCTCTAAGTCAACCCTTTGACCTAACTAATCTAACACCTCTAAATCACTATTCCCATGCAGAGGACATGCATCAAGAGGTCGGTCAGATATCAGCCTCTGTGAGAAAGGATTGCCATCTCCTACTTAGGCTAGAGATCATCTCTTAATAATCATTTGATGGTGCTTGATGAGTCCTCTATCTAACTCTTTAGATATTCATCCAAACACCAGCCTGTATGATTCATTTAATGAATCAAATGCTATATCATCATTAAGATGGACATGGTACATAACCCTAATTATACAGAGGGATCTTATAGTGCATTCATTCATTTAATTTCATAAAGGGAGAGAAACATCAATAACTTTTATTGATAAACATATATATATATTACAATAACATTTATTGTCAGAATGGTTTGCCCGGGGCTCACATGTCCAATATCCCCCCATCACATATTAGAATCTTGGGAATCCTGAACCACGAGTTGATGCCGTCCTTTATAAATGGCATACGGTTCGACTATATATGGTTCAAGCAGGGATTTCCTCCACCCATTTGCTAACATAGTTGACGACCAACATGATGTACTCAAAGCCCTGACTATTAGGGAATGGGCCCATGAAATCAATGCCCATGCATAGAAGACATCAGAAATCTGAATATATTTCAGAGGCATTATGCCTTTCATACTGTTGTTTTCAGCCATTCTTTGACAGTTAGTACATTTTATATCATCTGCATTCTTGAATAAAGTTGGCCATCAAAGGACATATTAGAGTACTTTCGTTGTCGTCCTCGTTCCAGAATGGTGTTCACGGGCCTCAAGCATGTGACAATTCTCTAGGACACCCATTATTTCATCATGAGGTATACACCTCCTTCAGATGCAATACGCTCCCTCTTTGAATAGGTGTGGATCCTTCCAATAGTAGAGGTGCATGTCAACCAAGAATTTGTCAACTTTGATCTTCGGCCAGGAGTCTTCTTGGAGACAATATAGTTGATGATGCCTTCATACCAGGGAAGAGAGTGATAGACAAGATTTCCTCGTATGGAAATGTCTCTTTAATAGGAATGGATTTTTGCTGAGGAGTTTAAACTTCAACTATTCTGGAAAGATGAACTGCCATTACATTTTTTACGTATGGTTTATCATGGATTTCCATGTCGAATTCTCGTAGTAGAAGAATCCATCTATTCTTACAAGGATTAGCATGTTTCTTTCTATGTAGGTATTTGATGGCAGAATGGTCAGTGTAAATCATAACCTTGGATCCAAGGAGGTGTGATCTGAACTTATCTAAGGAAAATACTACAACTGAGCTCTTTCTCTATTATTGTGTAGCTCTTCTGAGCTTCGTCTAATGTCCAGGTAGCATAATGAATTATACATGGCAACCCATCTCTTCTTTGTCCTAACACATTACCGATTGCGAAATCGAAAGCATCTGTCATTATCTCAAATGGTAGAGACCAATCAAGCATCTGGAGGACAGGAGCAATTGTAATTAAATCCTTCAATAGATTGAAGGATTAGAGGACCTAGTAATCGACCACAAAATCAACCTTCTTACCAATTAACTCGGTCAACGGTCAAGAAATCTTGCTGGACTTTAATGAATCTTATATAAAAACCAATATGCCCTAAAAATGATCGGACTTGCTTTAGATTTGCTGGTGTCTCAAGTTTCAAAATTATGTCCACCTTAGCTGGGTCAACCTCCCTGTCACGCTTGAAGATAACGTGACCCAATACAATTCCCTCAGTCATCATAAAGTGACTCTTCTCCCATGAGAGTACAAGGTCACCTCACAATATCTTTTCAACACTTAGTTTAAGTATCCAAGATATAGATCAAAGCTATGACCATATAATGATAAGTCATCCACAAAAACATCGAGAAAATTGCCCACCATATCAACAAATACCACCAACATGCATCTCTGGAATGTAGCAGGTGTGTTGCAAAATCTGAAGGGCATCCTATGGAAGGCGTATGTTTTGAATGGATAGGTGAAGGCAGTCTTCTCTTGATCTTCTGGAGTGATGGCGACTTGATTATACCTAGAGTATTAGTCCAAGAAGTAGAAACATTCCTTTGTGGCCAGTCTTTCAACTATCTGGTCAATGAAGGGTAATAGAAAATGGTCCTTCTTGGTTGCAAGATTCAAACATTTGTAATCCATGCAGACACATACTGAAGTCAACACTCGGGTTGGAATCTCCTCTCCTTTTTCATTGGTGACAATGGTGACCCCTAATTTCTTGAGCACTTCATGCAGGGGACTCACCCATTAGCTATCAGAGATGGTATAGATAAATCATGCATAATATCATTTGGTAATCTCTTTCATGACTACCTCATGTAGGTTGGGATTCAATATGTGTTGGAATTTCTGGGAGGGTTTGCTATATTCTTCAATATAGATGTGGTGCAAGCACAATGATGGGTTTATCTCGTGGAGTCCATGATATTCCAACCTATAGCCTTGCAGTTTCATTCAAGAACCTCAAGCAGACGAAATCCTTGTTCTTAGGTCAAATAATAATTAATGATGACCGGATGTATGCCTGTTCTTCACTAAGGAATGCACACTTCATATTGGAGGGAAGATGCTTGAGCTCTGGGGGAGAAGGAGTCAGCTTGGTGGTGACCTCAGAAACTGTACCATGTGTCAGCACATTCATCTATCGGTTATCCACCAATTGGGAATTAGATTCAGAATATCACACATATCTTCAATAAATTCATCCTGCTTCGACGAGGATGGATGTTTGAACATCTTAGAACAACCATCAGCAAAATCTCATCATCAAAGACATTGATGAATTCGACTGCACTATCCTAGTCTTCCTTAGTGGAAAGAATTCTCGTGATTCATTGACTTCCAAGAATAGATCAGTGTCTTTAATTTGAGCAAGAAAATCATAGTCGTCTTGGCCAATCAGTTCAAGCACTCTCGATACAGATGCCACTTTTGCGGGTTTAGGCTCAGGGACCATCTCAATCAGAAATTTATCACTACTGGAGCGGAATGTAATCTCTCTAGTACCATAGTCTATCACTACTTCGGCAATTCATATGACAACCAACCGAGGATGATTGGAGTGTGGAGTAGAGGTGCATAGCTATCAATATCCAGGGTAATGAAATCCATAGGGAACTGCATCCATTGGACTGTGATGATGACATCCTCTAACATGCCCCTAGGCTGCTCAATGGATATATCTGCGAACTGTAGAATCATCTTTCTAGGATTGAGTGGTCCAAATCCAAATTCCTAGAGTAAGGAAGAAGGTAATAAATTATATTGATGATCCGATATTAAGCAATGTGTACTCAAACTCTTCGCTGAAAATCTAGCATCATACGAGTATAGCTCCCTTGTTTTTCTATTTGCTTGGAAGATTGCTGATGGTGTTAACAATAGCCATGGTCAGAATGTACGTCTCTGGTTTTCTCCATCTCTTTCTTATGTTCAGACACTTGGTTATACACACCTCTTTAAGTCCTCTTTTTACACCTATCATATACTCCATGGCTTTCAACAAAGGCATTTCAAGAATAAGATTTTGTAATATTTGCAGAACTTCAAGATCGGATAAAGCATTTTTCAAATTTTTACTATTTTTGCTGTACTTTCTTATGGAAAAGGAATCTATACATCAAAATAAATTGAATGCTGTAAAATTTTGTCCATATCATTGTGCAAAGCTAGATGGAAAAAATGTTCAAAATATTCTATAACTTGTGGACTAAAATGTTCTGTGGTCTTGGATCCATCTGTTGGTGTTGGTTCAACTATTGGGACTAGCTTCTCCCTCATTTGCACGACATCGCCTTGGCTGCTGTTGTATTTTTGTATTTTTGTCTTTTATTCATTTTTTGTATTTTAGTGTAGGTGCTTTATCATCCAAAATTTCTTGTCCCATTGGTTGGAATGGCTAAAGTCTCACCTCCAAACACTTTGCATTTTCCCTTCGCAGTTGTAGATTGCTTGAGTGTCCTACTACTTCTCAAAGTTACATCATTAGGTAAAACAATATCATTTCTATCTAAATCAGATTCGACACTGCAAACTACCTGCTCCTTGTGATGTAAATTATTTGGATTTTCTTCAACCTAGGCCGGAACGAGTGTCTTTGTGACCATTAGGTCATCGATCTTCTATCTCATCTCAACCATATTCTTTATGAGATAGTTCACAAAGCCTATGTAGGATTTCAAGGGGAAACCTCAGAGGATTCAACCTAGTAAGACCTTTGAATTCGATAATAAGGGGGAGGCTGTTGCTGGTAACCTTGTGAGAACTAAGGAGGAATATGAAGAAAAGTGTATTGTTGGTAGGGATGGGAGGAGTACCGGTGATACTGAGCAGCCGGCTACTGGTACTGGTGGTATCGATATTCGGATTACAGTTGGTAGTTGTTCTGCCTCTAGGTGTAACCTTGCTATGGAAGCTGCTGGTGATGGGCCAGGTTGGGCTGGTCTGTCTACCCTCCTAGTGGTGTGTCAACTGATCAATTTAGGTGGTTTTGACCTTGCGGTTGTCCCTGAGGATGGGTCAGTTGTTGATCGTTACTCCAAATACCATTCACCTTCTGAATGATGGAGGAGGTGGGGAACATGGCTCAAAGTATTGTGATTGAACTCAGCTGGCATGTAGATAACCATCTGTGTCTACGGTTGTAGTTACTGTAGCTCGAGGGCCTGCACGTAGTATACGTGTTGGACCGGAGGTTGGATGGGACTCGGCGGAGGTGGTTGTGGCACTGTCTTCTCCTTCTTCTCAGCTGGAGGTTCATGTGTGTCTTTCATTACATTACAGTCCATGATAGTGTTCACCAACAGATCTGACTGCTGGGTGATAATGTCGATCTTATTTGGGCCCTTCATTCTTTGCTTGATCCTGACATACTTCTCTAGGTCTTGCGTCCTCTTCTCAATGATGTCTACTTTAGAAAGGTGACTCCCAATGATGCTCAGGCCAGAGTTGTCACACATGTCTACTTCATGTTTATCTGTGATGTTAACATTCTTACGAAGGATATATGACGGTGGCTGAATATGAAAGGAACAATATGAGGAAAGTACGACCTCTCCTTCATGCATAACCTTGAAGATCTATCATACAACATCCTCATCCTGTTGAAGTGAGAACCTCTACAGGTAGCATAAACTAGACGTTGACTGTTCTTTGTTAGGCCCCCGAGGAAATGCTAGACCAAGCTGGTCCTTGGTATGTCGTGATGGGGGCACTTCTCTATCAGACCACTAGATCGCTCAAAGATCTCATAAAAGTATTCTTGAGGTCCCTGGGAGATGTTGGATATCAAGGACCCCATGAGATTGAGACGGCTGAGAGGATAATACTTGTTCATGAAGGCAGACTTCAGGTCCTCCCAGCTTGTCACCACCTTCTCCAAGTGGTTGATCCAATAACTACTTTGCACTGAAGGCTAAAGGGGAAGACAATCATCTTGACTACACCTAATGGACTGTTGAAGTAGTGTGTGATGCCACATATGCATCCACACTATTGTCGATGGATATATGGTTCCTCATTAGAATTCCCATGGGAGCTAGAAAGGACAGAAAGGAGCTACGGCTTCAGCTAAAAGTATATATGGATCGGTGGAATCTGGATCCACTTAATAATGAGACCAGCCCTAGGGTCATATTTCTGCTTTAGGGTTGTCTTGGATCGGATTCTCCTTCCTTCCCCTTCACCTTCGAGAGGTCCATCTATAGAATGGTTATCTTTGTCATCATCATGGAGTATATAAAAACCTCCTCCTTGGTTTCATCCTCTTTCTTCTAACCTTCTCTTTAGTCATTTAACATCTCCTAGAAAGCGGCAAGTGCTTGGTCGATCAACTATTGCTAGATGGCCTAAATGGAGGCCAAGAGCTGGCTGTTCACCTCATTCTGGTTTGTATCCTACTCTATATTATTCTTTGTTCTTGGGAGCTACGATCCCTTTCCTCTCCCAATCGGAGCCACCTCTGAATCATACTGTAAAAGCTCGGGCCACAGATCGGGATATAGATGTACAATTGGGAAAATACCTCGATCACTCTCCATGCAAGCACTGGATGTCGAGAATAATTCAGAATTAGGGTCAATTCAAAATTTTATCAGGGATGGAGAAGTGTAATAAGTGAAATCAATCTCCATCAAAAAAGGGCAGAACTCAGGAAGAGAGTTTTCTTGGTTTGAAGGAGGTAGAAGAAGTGGGGAGTCTTAAGAAGGTTCACGGATTTTGAACTAGGAACTTGGAATCGATCGGATTTATTGAAGATTTAGAGCTCAAGGACTTAATGTGCGTGCTGGCGGAGTCACGATCAAACTGTCCTTGAGTCGAAATCTTGAAGGAAAAAAGAGATAGATGATGGATGAATGATATTGTGATGAACAAGAAAAAATAGCAGTGTAAAATTGTAGAAGGCTCACGATGAGCATGGGTAAAAGAGAAGAATGAAAATAGGAAGTGATAAAAATGGTGCAAATGCGCAGACACGATCTTTAACCTAAAATAAATAAAACAAACACCAAACAAAAATGGATTCACCAACTCAAGTCTTTTGAAGCCATGAAGGTTCAACCATTTTTTATCTTTTCAATTTTAGAGTTCTGATTCAAGCAAAAATTGTAACTCGTCCTCAAGTAACTAGCCCTCGAGGAGAGCGTGTACTACCAGGAAAGTATCCCCGTACTTGTTCAACCTCCTTTGTATCCTATGATATGCACTTTTAAGTTCCTCAGTCTGTCCTGGGGAGCTACACATCCAAAGAAATAGTTAGAGGAAGCTGATAGGTGAAACCATTATTTCCATCAAAAGTGAGGCACTCGAATGTAAGACAATGAGACGGACACCCCTGTGAGGGTCTGGCCTATGCTTAATACTTTAGATCAAGTCAGATGCTCTACACAAGGTGAGAGAACCATCGCCAACAAGACCCTACTTGTATAAGTATGATAGAAGCACCAATACTTCACCAATCCCAGGTAATAATTAAGGCAACCACAGATTCGGTTTTTGGATCTAATCCTTAAGGTTATGCCTTACTCTGTCTGGAATGTACATGAATGCAATGAGGGCTTTGTGAATCCCAAACAACGATGTTTGTTACAATTTTTAACTAGGTTAAAGTACAAATAATAATTTCCTTATTTTAATGTTTGGTTTTCAATTTTTTGTGTTTTTTAAATAATATGTTCCTAATGGAATTTTATTTAAATATAGATGCTCAAAATTTGAGGGAGAAAGCAACAAAGCGATGCAAGGTGGTACTAGGATGGATATCACACCCTAGTGCCTAGATGATGAATGCTCAGTTAGAAGACTTACAATGCTTCCTAACTCTCTTTCCATGCGGGTTGCAAGGTAGAAAATTTAAATCTAATATATATGAAGTGCAAGTAGTGAAATCACCCTAAGTAGGAATTGTTATTAGCATGAAGAATGGATTGAGTTTTGACTAGATCCAATTACATACTATAGGATCATGCAAGATATTAAGTGTGTGTAACTTATCTCACTTATCAAGCAGTCCTAAAAATATAAAGGCTCAATCTCATAAAACAAATAGAAATAAGGCGGAAAGCACAAAACACATGAAACAAAGAAAATAAAAGTGAAAAAAACAACCGAAAAACTGGATGAGTCACCAAATGAACAAACACACTTGGTAAAAAAAGGCCTAAATTCTGAATCCACCTATATTATTAAAACAATAAATGGAAATAAATATGGAGTCCCTCTCTCATAAAAAATAAAAAATGTACTATGCTAAGTCCTTTCTTTTTCTTTGTCCTGCTCTCTCCTAGTGGCCAACAAGTAGAACATCCACTCTCCTCATAGCTTGGGTGCTTCAACCATATAGGCAGTCTCCTTCGCCTCAAGGTCCCTCACAAGAAAAATAGTAGAGAAATGATTAGTACATATAAACAATTATCTTCAATAAAAGGAAAAAAAACAAAAAATACTGAAGAAAATGCATACAAAAATATATCCTAAGCGTTGCTCCCTACAACAATGCCATTTAATGAAAGATATTTTGATAGTGATCCTAATGCCTGGTCTTGGTGGGTCTGC
Source organism: Ottelia alismoides (assembly GCA_037367405.1). Lineage (NCBI taxonomy): Eukaryota > Viridiplantae > Streptophyta > Magnoliopsida > Alismatales > Hydrocharitaceae > Ottelia > Ottelia alismoides. The sequence continues at coordinate 39,028 of JAZKJV010002012.1, read as the reverse complement.
AATGCCTGACAAGTCAGACAATTGTTGTGTCGACTGCTCTCACAATACTCGGATCGTATCTCAATGTCTTGTCAACAATTAACCCACACTAATGCTCAACCAATGAATAATGGTGAGTTAAATTTTTTTATACCCTACATAATGATATGTACAATATGCAAGCGTATGGGTTTAACCACAAAGGAGCAACAAGAGTATATCACACAAATTGATTAAAAAAGACAATTTGCTTTTATGTGGATTTCTTGTTTTTGTGGATTTTTAATTAATTAATTCTCATGATCTTTAATTTATATTTTTTTTATTTATTGTACAATTTTTATTTTATTTTTACATTTTTTATTTTTATTTTTCTTTTTAATATAGGAAATATGTAATCTAAGATATATACACAATATATACAATGAAACAAATAAATAAATAGAATATATAAGTAATAGAGAAAAATCAGATAAATACTCTAGGTACGGTAATTTTTATTTTTAAGGGTCTGTAAATTATATAGGATATTTTTAATAATTATTATAAAATAGTAATAATTTTAATTAATATAGCTATATATTGTATATGTACTAGTATATATAAATATAGTTATAAATACTCAAAATAGGAGAAATAAAATATTTTCATCTTTTTATATTTTATTTATTTTTAATATTTTTCTCAAAGTTTTTTCTTTAATTGAATAAAAATGTCAAAGGAGTGACTAGTATTAATAGATCAAATTGTTTTGGAATTTAAAAATAGACATATATCTCAAAATTTTTTAAAACTAATTTTAATATATAATATATAATATAAATAAGTTATAAAAATAGAAAATGGAATTTCTATTATTTTTTATTATTTTTTAAGGATAGAGACGCTTTACATTTTTTGGTTTTCCTTTTGTAATTTTTAGTGATTTTTGGTCTATAGGTTTAATATACAGTAATAAATAATTCCTACTGTTTTAGGATTTTTTCAAAATATTTTTCTATTTTTTGTATTTTTAATGCCAATAGGAAATAAAAGCTATATTTTGAATTGTTAAATTTAGGAACGTATTTTAAATGGACCAGTAATAAATATATGTGATTTAATGCACTTTTATGCACTTAAAATAAATTTCTTATGATTTTTACTACAAAATGATATTTTTTATGCAAGAAATACAATATAAAAATGTGTACATTAGCAGGGACCTAATTAAAAAAATAAAAAATGTAATCCGAAATAAAAATACAAAGTCTAGGGGCCTATTTGTAAATTTTCCCAAAAATTTAATTCATATAGTGTTGGTAGGGGTTGTAGTTTCTAAAATATGGTAGGACATACATCAAATTTATCACAAAAGTTATAAAATGGAATACAAACTGTATGGACCAAATAATAACAAAAACCCCTAAGGGGGTCCTTTCAAAAAGCCTATTCCCTCACGCTCAAAAGTACGTGAGGTGATGTGGCGAAGAAACTAAGTGTAATAACTGAAAGCTTAGGTGTCTACTTGTAAATTGTACAAAATTTTTTACACTACATACAAATTTTTATGGGATAAAAATAAAACACAAAATAGTAGGGGTTAAATATGCAAAATGCCCCTACTGAGGCATGAGCAAACAACTGGATGGGCTCCACTTGGACACGCATCGCGCACACAATGGCTAATGACGCTTTGATTGCGGGTGGCTGAGATTAGATCTGAGGGGCTAGATCTATGATCGAGGGCGTGTTCATCCGACGGTTGCTAGAAGACTTGGAGGATGCTCGTGATTTGACGGTGGAAAGGCCCAGAGGAAAAGTAGGGAAGAATTCCAGGACTGACGAATTTCGATCTAGCCTCCAGAGTAGCTTTGACCATCAGAGAGGCTCGTAAGTGTCCCAAAAGAACATTGGGAGGTTCCTGCAGCTACTAGGTGTGTTATATGGATCTAAGGATTGCTAGAGGGGTCCCAAGAGGTTGAGGAAGGATGGAGCTTCAGAGAGCCTTCGACTCTGGTAAAAATGACCTGAAATGGGTCTCTGACCCTCCAAAACCTTCAAAGATGCACAAGCATGCAAAAAGGGGAGATCTAAGGGGTCTTATTAGGTAGAAATGGATGACTATGGAGTTGGGCGGAGGATCTCCAGTGAGAGATGGATTTGGAGATCCGATCACCAGATCCAGAGAGGATGAAGATGAATGAGGGTGCGTAGGGCATAGCTGAAGTGATGAGGAGCGAACTGAGGGTGATTGAGTGAGAGCACAATGAAATCACTGGTCGGAGTAGAACTTTGGCAAACTATGAACTATGAATGTAACAGAAAATAAAATGAAAATGATAGAAATAGAAAGCTAAACTACACTAACCTACGTTCTAGGAATGGAAAGAAAGCTAAACTAGGGCTCTACCTCACTCGAGAAGGAGCTAGTTAGAGCTTCATCACGGATGGACGGTGACGCTCGGATCACCACTCTAGTGCCTCTTCCTTTGTGCCAAACGATTTGTAAAAGATCACTACTATCACCATCAACCAAGAACACCAGTTGGGGATTTCGAGGGCCAACATGGATCAAATTCGAAGGGAAGCTATTGAGGAATATACATACATGGACGACTTGACTCAGGATAAACATATGATTCATAGCTCCTCCGATCGAGAAATGATGCAAGCATGAAAGGTCAAGGATTGAAGAGAAAAATCTCAAACGGAATCGAGTCAAAATAAAGAAAGAATTGGGCGGAGGAAATCGAGGAAGTCGAGGGAATATGTCTGACAAATGCAGACTTATGAGGGGCGGGGAGCTGACATAGGTCAACTCTGACGTGCTCCTCATTAGTCCACATAGGATAGAAAAAGTCAATATAGAAATAAAATTCCTTATTAATTCATTTACAAATAATAACTAATCTTATCAATTTTTAATCAAAACATCAAAACTATTTATTATTTTATGTAGTATTTTATGGTGATTTTTATTTATTTGTTGTATTTTACTTTTTGTATGTATATTTATAGGTATAATTAACTATATTATATATATTTTAGTTTTATTTTCTATTTTACATTTTATGACTTTATTTACATAATTTATTTATTGAATTTTCTGAAGTTTATAGTATACCAAACTAAATTTGTGTATTTATTATATTGGTTATGCATGTATATTTCCTCCATATTTTAGTATACTTATTTATTTTAGTGTATTTAAATTGTTTTATTCTATTTTAATTATGTACACGTATTATAAATAATATTCACACAATTAAAAAAAATAAAATAATGAAGAGTATAAAGAATAAATAAACTGATTATTTTATTCAAGTCAATTGCACACTAGGGGCCCAACATCTAGCTTTTACATTTTAACTCCAAATTAAATAACCACCTTTATTAAATAGATTATTAACAAATATTTAAAGGTGAGTTTGATCAATTTTGATGTAGTATGAAGAAGATACATTTCTGCAATGTTTTTGATTTTGGCTTTTATTTCGTGATCCCTCAACTTTATTCCTTTCGACCCAGTCATCATGATTCATAGGTCTTAGTGTTTAGAGTCATTCAATACCTCTAGTATTTCATTATCTTTCTTTTCTTTTCTTTATTCTTTTATTTTGGATTTAAATATAGTAATTTATATACTATTTAAAGTATAAATAATTGTTGTTATAATGCAAAATAATGCTATATACATGCATTTAATTAGGGTTTAAGTATAAAATGAAAGAATAAAGGTGATGAAATGGAGATTCATCAATTACCATCACATACGGAAGACGAATTGAGGTTCCACCATCTTTTTCTTTCATAAGAAGGTTTGAAGCTTCAAGTCTAAGATAATGGTGGAATGGGGAGCTAGACAATGAAAATGATGATTTAATATAATATGTATACATGCAATCGATATGGAGTCTTTGAAGATTGATCCCCCATATTTCAAGTAAGACCAAAATAAGAGAAATAGTTGAGGATACAATGAAAGTCAGATCATCAAAAGCGATTTTGATCAGATGTCTGACATGTGTCTAACTACCCTTGTTAATTCAATAAAATTAATGGACGAATTAATATTTCCATTCGTTGCAGTCGGGAAATCAATGATTTGTCAAAAATACCACTTCAACTAATGTTCATTAAATGAGAGCGGAATATTTATTTTACTTGAGCAAGCCCAAGGTCGAACTCAAGGAGGCATCTGTCTCCTTAGGTGAATTTTAAGTTCATTTTGAGGTCAGACTTGCTGAAGGATATTTTTGGTCCCTTTTTTTAGCAATTTTTATGTACGAAAGGAAAAACAATGCAATTTCAGGCCAATTTTACAAGTTAAATAATTAATATAATCAAATAAAGTCCAAAAAATATGGAACTTGGCCAGATGATGGAATGCTATGAACTTAAGGGTCTACAATTATTTTCGAATTTTTCAACTCTAGATGAATTAACTGTGAATAAAATATGAATACTTAGTGATTTTTAGAAAATGTATTTTCGTAAATATCAAAACACATTATTTCCAAGTACAAAAATTATCTTAGATGGATCTAAGTATAATGAATCCAAAAAATTAATAGACCTAAAATTCTATGTGAACTGGACCTCTTAAAAATCAAGTAAAAAAACCACTATTTGATTTATTCAGGCCTCATGATGCGTGCAAATGCAATGATTTTTGGGCACAATGTAGAGTAAATTATCCTAAGTCTAATGTGATTTTATGATGATTTTTTGAGCAACAAGAAATTTAATATGAATTAAAAGGCACTCAGTGGACAAAATATAGAAGATTTCACCAAATTAATAATATTAAATTCCAGAGATCTCACAAAAATAAAACAAGTGTCACATGAGATAGAGGACAAGTTAACCTACAACATGTAATTTTTAGAATTAAAAAAATTATGCTAAGTGGAGACCTAAATATGCATGCAAATGGACCAATTTGCAAATACAGAAAATAAAAGTTTTGAAAATAAAACGTGTTGACGGGGACTTAAATGCAATTACCTATGATGTTGGGGAGGTGAATGCAAAATTCCCAAGAAGTCATGCGCGGCTCGCGTGATACGCCTGATGGGGACTGCTTTATAATTTCCAAAACCTTCGAAGGCCTCTGTACAAAATACCCAGCCCTCACGCGGGAATCGCGTGCGGGTCTGGGCTCGAACGTCGATCGAGGCTCGGGAAGAGGCTTGGGAGGCTCTGGATGTTCGGGTCAGCCAGGAATATGCTTCGGTTGCTCTGACCTAGGGTCGGGGAAGAGGCTCGGAGTCTCCACGTAGCGCGAGATGGACCGTTAGATCAAGATGATCCGACGGCTGCTGCTGACACGTAGCGTGTCTGAGGACCGTTAGATCGAGGTAGATCTGGCGATGAAGGATGAAGTTGACGTGGCTGACTATTGGCCGATGTATCGAGATGGATCTAACAGGTACTGAAGCCTGGGGCTACTTTTATGTGGCGCAACAAGGACCGCTAGATCTGGATGATCCAACGATGGTAGGCTCAAGGAGACGTGGCGTGGCGAGGGCCGTCGGAATGAGACAATCCAATGGTAGCTGCTTTTCTTCTTCTCCAGTCCTCCGCCTCCTGTGACGGACTTGGCGGGGCTCTGGCGTTGAGCTCCTTGCTCCGCCTCCTCCTCCCGTGCTCGGTGTAGCTCACCGACAACTCCCGGATAGCTCGGACTGATCGTGGAAGTGCCAGGAGGCCGTCAAAGGTCCTAGGAGTGGCTGGGGAGGTCTGAACGCCGGTAGCGATGAAGCTTGATTCAGTTTCGCTGAAGATTCTGGCCAATGAAGTGGAAGACCCTGCGGAGTTAGTCTATGCAAGGAAAGAGGTACATTGTGCTCGTGGTAGGTGCACAAGTGCGGTGAGGCCTGGGGGTGAAGTGGTGACGGTTGGAGGTGGAGTTCCACCGTGACTGGCTGAGCTTTGATCAGTTGAAGTGCGAGGGGTTATCAGAGCTAATGGAGTGGCGCGCAAAGATGGTACTCCAAGGTGGAGCTTAGGGGATGGTCAAGTGAGCATGAAGATGAAGTAGAGTGGCGGAATAAAATCGTAGAAAAATTATGGAAAACAAAAAGAAGATCGGAGAGGAAATGGAGGTATCTACCTGGGGTCAGAAGCTCGGACGGAGCTTCCTGGTCTTCGCTCAAGGGGACGGTAGTGTCCCGAGCTTGAGCAACTCTTCGGAGGAGCTACTACATGGCAGGGGTGTGTCGCGGATCTTGCCGGAGGAAATTGGCCATTGTCGCTTGATGTCTTGCCTAATCTCTGTCACTGATAAGGAGAGTGGAGCTCGGGGTTGCCTCCTGATATGGCGGATGGGCATAACGGTGGCTGGAGGTTGGGGTTTTATAGAGAGAAGGTGGGGGTGGCAGTGATGGAGGATGAGTTTTCGCGGGGTCCGTGGAGCGAAGAGGAAGTGGATCATGGATTGCATGTAGGTCGGTGAAAATGGAGGGAGTGGGGGCTCCATCGTGGAGCGGTCAGTGGGTGGAGATAGTGGTTGTGGTGGCAGAGAAAATAGGAAGGGGGAATCGAGTAGGAGAAGTGCGCGACGTGCACGAGGAAGGCGACCCGAGGTGGAAGACAATCTCTGGAAAGTTGGATCTGGTGATCCAAGGACCCAGATTGAGGCGCTAAGGAGTGACTTGGATCAAATCGACGATGTGTGATCGAAGGGGTAGGGATGCGACACACGACGGGCATAGGTGTCGGCAATAACAGATGGTGGAGATGGGAGTTGGTGTAGGATCAAAGGGTGGTGGATTGAGCGGATGTGAATGGCCGGGATGAGGTCATCGGGCTACAATCCAGCGATCGTTAATGCGACACGTGGCTGCAGGAGAGGCGAGGCGCTAGCAGATGGAGGAGATATGATCTCGAGATGATCGAAGGGTGGAGACTGGCTGCGTGAGTGAATGGTACAGATATGGGGAGAAGGGAAGCAATCGGGACAGGGGTAGAGGCTGTGTGGCGCGAAATGAAGCAGGATGCGTGGTGCAATCAGAGGGCGCCACGTGGCCTGATCTGAGTGATCGAAAGAAAATGTGAGATAAGGGAGAGAAGATGTTGGATTCAGAAAAACTCAAAAAACATGAAAGTTGTAGATCTCGATGAGATCTACAAGTTTCATGTTGACCAAAAATGGGAATAAGGTCAAATAGGGTACTAAAATACATGGGTACAAATATACATACAGTTTGCAATGGGATCCCAAAACCCATGTTTTGCATACGAGCTATGATTTAATGAAATTGAACTCATTTTGAAGGTCTCTGAATGTGTATTAATTCAAGAGTGAGTAGAGCTAAATCGGAGGTTGAATGAGAGAGAGATGTGTATTCTAAGGTCTAAAGTCTCCGACTAGGTTTGGGGTTTTATTGGGTAATTTTACAAGTTTGGTATTTTCCTTGTATTATTAGTCAGTAATATACATAATATAGAGTTGGTTTTATTGGTTTTGAAGTGAGTATAAAATACAAATATTTAGGTGAATATTTACAGGTGATTTTTACAAGAGAATTGGGCTTCTTATTTAATGCAAATATGGATGCTAAAATGCAGATATTACTTATGCATGCAAGAATGCTAGTTATGCAATATAAGGAGAAATATGCGGCTGATTACTCAGGAACAAAGCTCCATTTTCAACTTTTAGAGTGATGAATCACAGATTCATCAACCCCCTATACTTAAATCTTGCTCGTCCCCAAGCAACTAAATGAAATGCAAGAGTGAAATGATTTTGGGTTCCATACCAAGGTCATGAATAAAATTTAAAAATGGAGCTTGACTCGACCTTTGGATTAATTATGTGGCAGAACCTTATTAGGACCTGAACTTAGGACCTAATAGACATCAAGTTCAGCAAGTCTTCTATTCAAGACTCCTCAATAGTCAAGTCAGAACAAATCCTCAAACGCAAATTTCTGATGACTATGATTCTTGTGTTGTGTGAGTGTAAAATAACTCTCTACATCAGGAATGGCTCAGAACTAGCCTCCTCTCAACAAGGTAACTCTAATTCCCCAGTCCAGTAGCTCTTTACTCGAGGAGCGGGGTATTCCCTTCTAAGAAGTTCAAATGCGACTACCTCGAGAGGAGGGGGTGGAGAAAAGAATGGACGGTAGCCAGTGTAGCTACCTTTTCCGGATGCTTGACCAGTGTAGCCAAGTCATCCAGCCGCAGACTTCTTGCTAATATACATACTCTGACGGGTATTTTATTTTCACTTTGACCTGCCTTATTTTTGTGGAGTTTTTTTTCTTTTTTTCGGACTATATACAAGGTGCATCATGTACATCAGCAGTTTTTCCTCTTGAGCCAGTAGACTATCCCTCTTTTGAAGCATTATTGCAACCCACAACATCCCGTCCTCAGACGTCAACACCACCAGACTAGGTTGAGTTGCACTTCCCTCCCTAGAGGAGGACGGATGTTTCTACCCGTGTGCTACTCCAAGATAAAGGATTCTACCTCCTCACCACCTCATCAATGAAGAGCTACGTGCATGGTGCTTGTCCAAGTTAGGTCATTATCTAAAAGAATCATGCGTGTGCACGAGATATTCTACTTAGACTAAACAAGATGACATGTGAATATAGACTTGCAGACTCAAAGAATTAAGTCACTTGACCTGAGAAATCTTAACTCCATTTCCTATAAGGTTCCTCTGAAATTAGGTGGATTAAGGTCAAATCAAGTCCCTCCTCAACATCTAATCATAACTTGGTTCATAACCCACTAGCTTTCCACTTTGCATATGCATGATATGAAGATGAGGTGCTATGACATGCTATGTAGATGAATGAAATGCAAGATTCTCTTCTTTCTTTCTTTTCAAGAGATGATGTGCAAGAGCAAATAAGAAACCTTCGATTTTTTTCACAATTTGGTATATCTCCTACATTACAACAATTTACAAGAGTTTTATAAGTATTATACTAATTATACAAATGTTGTACAATATACAAGTATACATGTATTTAAAAAAAAATCTCCATTTTTACCCATCCCCGTAATTATTGTATAGTATATAAAAAAATACGTGAAAGTACGAGCTATGGGTAAAGTATATATGCAATATATACACGTCCCCTATACTTAGTGTGTGCTATGTCCTTAGAGCACGCAAAGAGAGGAAGAAGACATAGCTCGTGCTAAGCGTAGGAGAGCTAAAATATCAAAAAGTATAGAAGTCGCTCTGCCCCCCTATACTTAGGCTTTGGCAGCTTAAGTGTAGAAGAAGATTAAAATGGGGCGGACGAGGTTAATAGGGGAAGTGGATGAGTATATACATAATGGGCATCGATCCCCCCTATACTTATTCTTAGGCCGACCAAAGTAAGGGTCAGAAGGGTGTATGGAGAACGATGTGATATGGAGGATGTACAACAAATGGATACAAGTGAGACACACCCCCTATACTTAGGATGTGGTCATCCTAAGTATAGTCGTAGATGGAAATACATGAAGCTGGGGTGAGTGATTAGAGTCGCGGGAGGGAGGGGAAGAATATACAGGAATGGTGTGTATATACAAGGATCACGGTTTGAATATTTCTAAATGCTGCTGATGGTGAGAGTTCACTGCTGCAAGGTCTCATGTGCGACTCTATGTGTATCTGCTGAATCTATCTCGCGCATGAATACAATCTCCTCACTATGGAATAACTGTTCATTGGGTTCGACGAAGTGCTTCAACAATTGTCCACTAACTAGGAATGTCTGTGCATCATCTGTGAGATCTGAGATCTCAACACATCTACTATCATGTACAACACAGACAATGAAGGGGCCTGTCCACATGGATTTCAGCTTGCCGTGGAAAACCTTCAGCCTTGCATTGGACAACCATACCTTCTGTCCTAGAACAAAGGTCTTTCGTCTGATATATCTATCATGCCAACTCTTTACTTTGTCCTTGTACACCAAACTGTTGTCGTATGCTTGGTTTGTGACTTCCACAAGCTCATTCAGATCCATTTCTCTCTGTTTCTGCCCTAGGTGTGTGTTCCAATTGACCTTTTTGATTGCCCATTCTGATTTGTGCATGAACTCTGTGGGCAAATGGCACAGATTCCCAAATACCATCCTGAATGGGGAGGTTCCTAACAGTGTCTTGTAAGCTATCCTATATGCCCATAGGACCTGATCCAAAATCTGAGATCAGTCCTTCCTATCTGGGCAGACAAGCTTCTGAAATATGGTTTTCACCTCCCTATTCGACACCTCTATGATGCCATTGGTCTGTGGGTGGTAAGGACTAGCGATACGGTGTTCAATGCCGTAGTCCTTCAAGAGATTCTTCACATCTCTATTCATAAAGTGGCTACCCCCATCCGATATCAACAACTTGGGGATCCCGAACCTAGAGATGATGTGATCTCTAATGAATTTACAAATAGTCTTGCTATCTGCAGCTCGAGTTGGGATAGCCTCCACCCACCTTGACAGATAGTCTACCACCAGAAGGATGTATTCAAATCCATGGCTAACAGGGAATTAGCCCATGATGTCGATTCCCCAGGCATCAAAGACATCACAAACGATGACAGGCTGCATCGACATATCATCCTTAGAACAAACGGTTCCTCCCATTCGTTGGCATACTGGGTACGACTTCGCAAAGGTGATTGCATCGCGAAATAGAGTTGGCCAGTATAAGCCACACTGAAGTACCTTCCATGCGGTCCTCTTACTGGAGTGGTGTTGTCCTGCCTCCAGACTGTGGCATTAAGAAAGGACACTCTGAAATTCCTCCTGAGGAATACACCGTCTCCAAACACAATTCGGTCCTTCAAAGAAAAGGATCGGATCCTCCTAGTGGTAATGTCTTGAGTCCGATTTTAATCGGTCTATGTGGCTCTTGGGCCAATCCTCGGGAACTTTCTTGGAGACAAAATAGTTCACGATATTGGCGTACCATAGAAGTGAGTCGAAAGCAAAGATCGACTCATCAGGGAAGGAGTCTCAAATCGGCGTATCATTATAAGCCTTAAGATCCTCAAGACGGGAGGGGTGATCAGCTACTACGTTCTTCTTTCCAGGTTTATCACGAATGTCCAAATCAAACTCCTGGATAAGCAGAATCCACCTAAGAAGACACACCTTCGCGTCCTTCTTTTCCATTAAATAACGTAGTGCTGTGTGGTCAGTGAACACAATCACCTTGAATCCAATTAAGTGAGATCTGAATTTATCCAAGGCGAACACTACTGCAAGCATCTCCTTTTCCATAACTGTATAGTTACGCTGAGCAGTATCAAGCACTTTGCTTACGTAGTGTATGGTGAACGGGAAGCCATCCCTCCTCTGTCCTAACACAACCCCAACAACAAAATCTGAGGCATCCATCATGATCTCAAAAGGCAGAGACCAATCTGGGGATTGTAGGATCGGGGTGTCCATAATCATTCCTTATAATTCCTTAAAGGCTTCGAGACATTTGTGATCAACAATAAAATCCACGTATTTGCCTAAAATCTCAGTTAGCGGTCAGACAATCTTAGAGAAATCCTTGATAAATCTTCGATAAAATCCAACATGCCTGAGGAAGGACCGCAACTTTTTCACGTTGGTTGGTGGCTGGAGTCGTCTGATCACATCCACCTTGGCAGGGTCAACCTCCATTCCTTTCTTGGAGATCGCATGCCCTAACACAATTTCCTTTGTCACCATGAAGTGACTTTTCTCCCAGGAGAGCACGAGATTGACCTCACATCACTTGAGGATGCAGTCCAGATTCCCAAGACAAGAATCAAAGGAATCGCTGTGGATCGAGAAGTCATCCATGAAGACTTCCAGGAATTCACCGACCATTTCAGCGAATACAATAATCATGCACCTTTGAAAAGTACCAAGAGAATTGCATATTCCAAAGGGCATGCGCCTCAAAGCATAGGTACCAAAGGGTCATGTGAACGTGGTCTTTTCCTGGTCCTCCAGAGCTATGGCCACTTGATTGTAGCCCAAGAACCCATCTAAAAAGCAGAAGAATTCTTTCACCGCTAGTCTCTCTAAGATCTGATCAATGAATGGTAGGGGGAAATGATCCTTCTTTGTCACGGCATTCAGGCGTCTGTAATCCACACAGACGTGCCACGGCGTGGGTACTCGTGTCACGATCTCCTCTCCGTCGTCATTGGTGGTCGTCTGAATTCCCGACTTTTTCAGGACAACATATATCGGAGCCACCCATTTGGAGTCGGAGATGGGATAAATAAAACCCGCATCATGCTATTTTTCTCTCCTTCTTCACTACCTCTCGTAAATTTGGATTCAACCGATGTTGGAATTCACGAGAGGGTTTTGCTTCATTCTCCAAGTAGATATGGTGCAAACACAGAGCAGAATTTATCTCGTGCAGATCGGAGATGCTCTATCCTATCGCCTTGTGGTTTTTCTCCTGGATCTCTAGCAAGCAAGAATCCTGCTCCTTGGTCAATCGCGAGTTGATGATGATCGGATATTTCCTTTCTTGTCCTGCAAGGAAGGTATATTTAAGAGTTGTGGGTAAAGGTTTGAGATCAGGTAAGGTATGAGCATCTAGGAAATCTGGCTCAATCGAATCTGGCTCAGTGTTGGTAGTGGCTGGATCTGTCCTCAAAATTGCTACCACCAACTCGTTCGGCTCCGGAGTCGGATCGTCAAAGATTTCCACGTAATTGGTGAAAGCCATGTCTGACTCATCATCCTCATCTTCTGATTATCCTAAAGAGGAAGGACTGACAGACCCAACTGGGCCTCTAAGTCATCGAAGATGTAGGGAGATGCACGTTCTGCGTTGTACTCATTTCTAAGGATCTCGCAAACTAACTCATGCACAAGATCTTATCCGGTGGAGAGGGACTCATCGGTGCTAGCTAGGTTCTGTCTCCATGGCCCAACGGTGTCTACATGAATACAATCTGCTTCGGACGAAGAGTACTCGGTGCTGGATTCTGAATCTGGCCTCTGCCATCTGGTCTGCTTCATCTCCAATTCCTCATCTCCGCCAGGAGTTTGGAACTGGATCTTCCCGATCTTATACTCAAACAAGGCCCCTGATGTTCTGAGGAAGAGCCTTCCTAGTATGATCTGGGACTCTCTCCAATTGCGAGGGGTCTCCATATCAAGGACTATAGAGTACACCATGTACTCTTGACCCTCGACTTTGATGACAACATTCCTCAATTCTCCTCGAGGCCTCTTGGTTGATTTATCTGCAAACTGAAGTAAGGCTCTGGATTTACAAAGAGGTCCTAGATTAAGCCACTCATAGAGGGTTGTGGGCATTAAGTTAATTGAAGATCCATTGTCAAGGAGAGTGCGTGCAAATATAGTGTCCTCGACATGACTCACCACATAATGTGCACCCATGTCTCTTCGTTTCCATGGAAACACATTCTTTATTGCGCAAGTAGTGACTACTGACAGATGGTGCTTCTCAACACGACTTTTGGTCTTCCTGTTGACCCTAGTAGGTGTGCATCTCACCTTAAGGTACTTCTGAAATGCAGATATCTGTTAGACTTGTGAGCCCACGATGAGCCATTATGTAATAAATGTTATTGCGAATATCATTCCCTGATCTGAAATGAAGAATAAATAATTTGCATAATAGGTCCCTCTGTACAATTAGGGTTATGTACCATGGCTATCTTAATGATCATACAGCTGTTGATTCAATTATTGAATCATAGAGGCTGGTGCTTGGATGAATATCTAAAGAGTTAGATTGAGGACTCATCAAGCACCGTCAAATGATTATTAAGATGCGATCTCCAGCCTTAGTAGGAGATGGCAATCCTTTCTCACATAGGCTGATATCTGACCGACCTCTTGATGCAGGTCCTCTGCATAGGAATAGAGATTCAGAGGTGTCAGATTAGTTAGGTCAATGGGTTGACTTAACGAGATCGAGATAACCTAAGTCCTATGTTGAATGCTGTCACAGCATAGGCACGCATCCTCTGACCGGAGACAGATATGTTACTATATGTCTGAGTATGTACATTTGGCAGACCAATAGGTTGATGACCTAACCAAGGTCTATACACCGGCGCGCTAGTGTGCATGTAAGGGCATATGAGTGATACGATCTCTCAAAGGGATCATACAGGTTCACTACTGAACCGGAAGACATGAGCTCACTCATGAGATACTGGGAAGAATCAAATTCCGTGCACGGTCGTCTCACTTTGGAAGCTTGACTGAATTTGTAAGTTTAATATATACTTTTGGAAAGTATATGATCAAGACCTAGGTATGATATATGCTTTTGGAAAGTATATGATCGATACCAAATCCCAATGATCAAATGAGAAACTTAGTGATCAAACCCTGAAGAAGACAGTGTAAAATAGATCTTGATCTTCGGGTTGACCACGGGTCTTCCAATATGCAGGATGTACAGGTATTGGGAATACCTGAGGGTGATGTGATCATAAACGATTGTATATCCATGACGCTTCCATTCCGAGGGAGTGATGAAACAGGTCTGGATTTTAGTGACTCCTTCCAGTAGAGAAGCAATCTGATCTTAGTCCAAGTGTTGTACATTGGTCTGAATGAGATTCAGATTCAATGAGAAGATTAGATCTGCGGTCTTGATTTAATCAAGCATCTGTGGGAGGTTCGTTCGATCTGGATTTGAGATAATATCTCAATATCCAAGTCACTATAGATGGAATAATACAATCGCCCTGTCCTTATCTCCAAGTATCTGCGGAGAAAGCACATTATTCTTGAAAGGGATCAAGAATAATTCATTTGATGAAATACATATCCAAGCAAGAAGAACTTGATGATTAAATGAGATTTAATTATCAAGCTTAATATGAATATGATTCATATTGTGAGAATGATTATCCAAGATAATTAAATGGGATTTAATTATCAAGGATTAGAGAATGTGGATATTATTATCCATAATATTTGTGTATTGTAAATATGATTTATAATATACGTATATTCAAGAGAGAGAAATTTAGTAAATAACATTTGTTAATTATTAAATGTGGATTGGATTCACATTTGTTAATTAACTGGAAATGTCATTTACAAATTAGTTTGGGATGTGAATATGATTCACATATTTTCAATGGCATGATTGAAATATTCACAAATTAATTTGGAATTAATTTGGTGAATAATTTTGTGATAATAGTTATCACAAATTATTAAGAGATAATATGATAATATGATATAATAAAAAGGAGATAATAAGTCCCATTTTAGGAGGCTACATTATCTCTATTTTATTATCTTGATAAATGTCTTAATTAATTGATTTATGCTAAATTAAATTGTGTTGATAATGTTGCAACAAATATTTAATTTAATTATAAATAAATGTTGTTGGTTTTAACCAACAACAATCATAGCCATTGATCTTACATAGACCAAGCCTAGCCATTGGATCTATGAGTCCATGGATTGAGATCCAATGGATCCTAAACTAATATAAAAGGAGGGCTAGGGTAGCCTTCCAAGGTACATCATTAAGAGTTGTACAAGGTTACAACTCTCTCTCTTTCTCTCTCTCATATTCTCGCCCTCTCTCTTTCTCTCCTCCAAAAGATGGCCGTCCATCTTGTGTTGAGAAAGGAGAGACTCTCGGCTTTCGCCTTCGACGACTCGTGGATCTCCATCTTCTTTGGAGTTGCTTACTCTAAAGGAAGACGACGGATTTCGTTTGACGAAATCGGGGGAGCCATCGCTTGGATCTTCATCGAGGATTGCGGGAAGGAACGTGACTCATCATCACGCCCGCAAGTGCGTTCTTCGTGGATCGGACTTAAGATAGGAGGATCTCTACTTTGGGATCTCGCGATCACAACCACACTCCAAGAGGTATTCCTTATACTTGGTGGTTTGATGAAACGATCCGAGAAATGTTCTCGTGATCATGTGGTTTCATCTTTAGTTTTAAAATTTTAATTTCCGCTGCATCTAGCATCTAGTGCGACTAGTTGCTCCGATTGCATACGATGCGATCAACACGCTTTCGTGATGCGCTTAAGGATTCACAATATCCTTCATAGTGGTATCAGAGCCAGGTTGAATAAGGTTTTGGATATGATCCATAGACCTTAGACGATTTGGTTCTTGAAAGGGTTGCGAAATTTTTACTGCATTTCAATTTTCGCACATCTGTCTAATTGAATTTTTCTGTACTGTTTAAAATGTTTAAATCGAAATTTTCAATTGGATTTTGTTCCCCATTAAACAAGGAAACCATTGGACTTGAGTTAACTAAATTTGGACTTTATTTGCTCAAGATATGGCTTTTTGAATATGACTATATTCACTGTTGCGGGAACTGCAGATTTAAACGTGATTAATGAGATAATTACGGTTTTAATCCGCCTCGAAATGCGTGAATTATCACTTAGGTTCTTTAATAAATCAAATAGAAAATCTTTGGAAACTGAGTTTGAATTTTTTGGATTTAAATTGATCAAGATAAGTTAATTTTAGTGATTGGGGGTCACTGCTGGAAATTAACATTCTTTGATCTTGAACCTTGTGATATGTCATTCAAATATCATGATGAAAATTAATTGTTAATTTTCCGGAAATAATTAGTGATAAATATTTGTGAAATATTTAAAGAGATAATTATTTCATTGAATGACACTTGCCTAAACCACAATGATGAGATATTAGATCTTGATCATTGGTTCATTAACATACATTGATTTCATGAAAACCATAGTTTATCCTACAATAATTGTAGGACAACTTTTACATGAAAAACTCTCTTGCTTGAATAGGATTGAGGATTTGTCTAGCAAATATCCTTATAATATAATCAAAAATGTTTTGATGTATATTATATGGTTTAATTTCGGTTGAAAAACCGATGAGCATCTCAAAGTACATGATGATCTATCTGGTATTATCCTTTCCCGAGGCGGATGTGGTGCCTAGTCGGAGAGCATTGGGGTCGCGGGTTGCAACGTATGTGATCCGTCCCACTCTCGACATGACAGCGGGTAGGGACTGTATAATGCCGGAGAAAGTCAATGTGTATTTTTCTAATTATTAAAATTCGAATAATACGTACTTTGAGATAATACCTACTATTCAAGTAAAAGACATGTTTGTTGATTGATGATTGGATTGATGATTAATTTAATGTGATTAAATTAATTATATCCAATAAACACTCTATTATAAATAGATGTGTATTTCCCTTGGAAGAATTAATTATGTGAATATGATTCACGATAATTTATTACAATTTGAATATGAGGTGGAGGATCACATAAGTGACATCCATGGTCTCCCGTCAAGGCAAAGGATTTCGTCGCTAGTTGTTGTATATAGGAGACGCATGTCCGAAGTGACATATCCTATATATGATTTAATTGGATCGGGTTCTTTGCTTCTCGAAAGAGTAAAGCCGTATATGTAGTGACCCCAATATCAGGTCCTCATATTATTGGGGCGATATTGGATTGTGTATAGCGAGTATTAAGCCTGTTGACGGTTGGTTCAATTAATGATGGGTCAACATCATCTTAGGGGTGGTGGGCCCGGGTGTTAAAGACCGAATTGGGAAATGCAAGTTGGACTTGCAAGGCGGAATGTGTTCCCGCTTCTTTTTATCCGAGTTGTAGGTTCTCATATTATTGGGATGCAACGAAGATAGGAAAGGAGATCCCAGATCTTGCTAGAGATATAATGGTAAGAATATCTCTTACATTGAAAGTGATTAAGGGAATGAACTTTCAGTGTTGACAAGGCAAGACAACTTTGATATAAAAATTCCTAAATCAAAGTAAAACAAGTATATAATATATATATATATATATATACTTATGCAAATTTCTTATTTCAGATAATCCTTCATTAAACCCACTCAATGTTATACTCAATAATAACCAGTTAAATATCTTGGATTGGACTCATGATTCAGATATTGTACTTGCAATTGAACACATAATGTATGTGGTTGCAATATGCAAGTTTCCTCAACATAATGAGGAATGACAATTAAATAAGATAATAAGACATCACCTTAGGGTTTGTATGTCTCTATGTTCTTGATTTTTCATCGAGTGTACTTTATAAGTCACATGTCGGTGGTGATCGTAATTGTCGAATAATCCTTATAAAATAAAAGAAGATATTTTGGCATACATATGTGCTCTAGACATTTAATCATGAATGACATGGTTCTCTGCATTATGCAGAATGGTGGCTCGAAAGAGATGATGTATTCAAAATGTTTGAATACCTACCTGAACCTAAGTTTCTAAGAGTTAAAATGTATGTAAATATGATGAGTGTCATCATTCTACTGTCTATACTCTAATCATTCATGAAGCTTCATAATATTCATATTATATGAATTTAATGAAGCATGCATAAATGTTAAAGTACTCTTTTTATTGAAATCTTTTGAATTCAACATAAGAGATTCTTTGTCTTGAACAATGGTTGTATATAGACGAAGAGAGCACAGTGGAAGCATGGGTCGGACCCGAGTAAGAAGGAAAGTCAAAGAGTTGACCTACTTCTGTGACTTCCATATGACATCCAAAGAGTTGGATGAATGCCAATACTGCAATAAGTTGATGTGTTGATAGTATGACTATCAAATCTGTCTAAAATCCTTAGTAAAGGACTCAGATAGAGCATCAGAATAATCTACATATAATCATTGACTCTGACTTTATTATTTCATAAGATAAAGTCTGACAATTGTATCCCAATCTTCTAATGACATTTGCAATTGGTTGCATATATATTAGAAGATTAGAAATTTGATCTTAAGGTTTAGTGGTCATCTACATGGATATTGCTGTAATTGTTGCAGCAATCTCTGTTGGATAGATAGACTTCATATTCTCAGTGGGAGAGCCCTTAGTCTTGGAGAACGTCTCTATGACCTAGATATTAGAATACCTCATTGTTTGTTTCTAAATGTTGGAAATAAACATGAATTCTGAGATAGAACTATCATAAAGAGTTATGATGGATATATTTCAGATAGTAATCTAACATCTAGTGGACTCTACAAAATTAGAAAATAATGAATGGTTCATTAAGATTTCTAATACTGAAAATCAAACCTTATAAGATCAATAGGAGGATGAAGATCATTTGACAATGATATGGCATCAGGTTTTGGACATATGTCTATTGATATGACCAATAGACTAGTAAGAGATGAAACTTTAGAATGCCTAAAATTTCAAATCTTACATACTTATGAATATTGTATTCAAAGAAAAATGTCCAATACACCCTTCTTTGGGAATGGTGTTAGATGTCGAGGTATTCAAGATCTCATACATATTGATGTATGTAGATCATCTATATCATAGTGAACATTATGGATATGTGATATCTATTGATGATCATGTATGATATGAGATTTCTTCTCTTCACCTGAGAAACCTTTGAAATGTTCAAAGATTTCACAATTTTGGTTTAGAACCAAAGTTTAAAGGAAGATTAAATGAATTTGATCTAACCAAGGTAGCAAGTACCTATTAGATAAAATTCAAAGAATACCTTATGTAGATATGAATATCATTTCTATCTCACTCCTCCTGATAAACCTGAACTCAATAGAGTTGTAGGGAGATACAATTGGATCATGTGTGACATGATTTGATCAATGATGAATTTTAGCGTAATTATCCCTTAGTTTCCTAGTATATACGTGTAGTAGAGACTACAATATATATCCTTAATAAGGTTCCATGCATGTAAGCTGCAATCTAGCACTTGAGAAGTGCTACTTCATTAGGAAAATAAAGGATGGTATTAGATACCAACTTTATGACCTTGAGATTCTTAAAAGACATCATCTCTGAGAATGTGATTCTTAGAGGATGACTCTCTTGAGAGTCAAGATAAAAATGAAGTGTAGGAACTCATTTGATCTTGATAAGATAATGAGGCTCCTAAAATTGGAAACTGAAAGGACAATTAAAGATGAAGCACTAATACCTCTTCAAATGATTTTGAGGATGTATTCCATGTCTCAGTTAAGTTTGACAATGATCGGACTTCATGTGATGAAGCTCCTGAGGATCATGACATGGAAAGATGGATATTAGCAATAAAGTCTAAAGTAGACTTCATATACAAGTGTTGTATATGGACCCTCGAGGATCCACCTATATGGGTAAGACCCATAAAGGTGTAAATGGATCTTCAAGAGAAGAGGGAACCTGATGAGAAGGTGGAGACCTTCATAGCTCGGTTCGTAGCCATGAGCTACACACCAGAAGAGAAGACATTGCTTGCAAAGAGACTTGCTCTTCTGTAACCATGCTTAAAATCATCAGAATATTGCTAACCTTAGCCACACAACCTGACTATTGCATCTTCAAGATGTAAGTCAAGATTGCATTCCTCTTAGAATACCTCTCTGAGGATATTCACATGAAGTAGCCCCAGGGCTTCATGTTTTGGGAAAGCAAGGTGTGCAAGCTAAAGAAACTCCATCTATGGACTCAAATAAGCTTCTTGTAGTTGGAACATCAGATTCGACGAAATCATAAATGTTATGATTTCAGATAGAATCTTGATGTACCATGTGAAGCTTAGTGGGAGTGCCTTTGTGTTCATCGTGCTAAATGTAGATAATATCTTAATCATTTGGAATGATATAAGGATGATGATAAGTATTTTATGATCTGGCTATTCCATACCTTGAGATATGATCTCAAAGATGCCTCTTGGATCTTAGTTCTGAAGTTGTTCAGAAGCAAAGAAAAGAGGGTATTGGGATTGTCACATTTGTATTACACCTTGGACATATTCCATTCTTGGAAATTCCAAGAAATGCTTTCTTACCTTGAGATTTGGTACTGACCTATCTAAAGGGATAGCACCTCAAAGAGTTGAGGAAGTGAATGCTAGAACTGCTTGCACCTGTGCATCAGTTACGAGAAGCTAAGTGTGTGCTAAATGTGTATAAAAGCCAGATATCTGCCATGCAGTGGGAGTAGTAAAGTGTTGCTAATCCTACTATGGAGAAAGAACACTTGATTGCAGTAATAACAATATCTTCATAGATGACAAGATTTTTGAGATAGTGATCTCAAAGTCATATCTTCAAAAGCTTAAGACTTTATAGATAGGGATCTAAAGGTCTTAACTGCGAATACCTTAGGAGATAGAGATCTCCAGGAATAAAGGTATTCTGATAAGGATTATGGAAATACTGGTTGTAATAGTTATTAAGCAATAGTGTCAAGGACACTATAGCTGCTTTGACTAGATTGAGTACTGGTTGCATTAGATGCAACATTCGCATTGGATGCGAGCACTGTTACTGGGGATATGCAAGTGCCGTAAAAGGACTTGGCATAGTCTTTTGGGAACAGAGTGACTGCTCAGCTTACCTAGCTATTTCTAAAAAGCCTATGATTGTCACATGAGTGTGGGTTTAAATGATTATCCCATTAATGGCTCTTTGGGCTAGTGGGAGATTGTTAGACTTGTGAGCCCACGGCGAGCCATTATGCAATAAATGTTATTGCGAATATCATTCCCTGATCTGAAATGAAGAATAAATAATTTGCATAATAGGTCCCTCTGTACAATTAGGGTTATGTACCATGGCTATCTTAATGATCATACAGCTGTTGATTCAATTATTGAATCATAGAGGCTGGTGCTTGGATGAATATCTAAAGAGTTAGATTGAGGACTCATCAATCACCGTCAAATGATTATTAAGATGTGATCTCCAGCCTGAGTAGCAGATGGCAATCCTTTCTCACATAGGCTGATATCTGACCGACCTCTTGATGCAGGTCCTCTGCATAGGAATAGAGATTCAGAGGTGTCAGATTATTTAGGTCAATGGGTTGACTTAACGAGATCGAGATAACCTAAGTCCTATGTTGAATGCTGTCACAGCATAGGCACGCATCCTCTAACCGGAGACAGATGTGTTACTATATGTCTGAGTATGTACATTTGGCAGACCAATAGGTTGATGACCTAACCAAGGTCTATACACCGACGCGCTGGTGTGCATGTAAGGGCATATGAGTGATACAATCTCTCAAAGAGATCATACAGGTTCACTACTGAACCGGAAGACATGAGCTCACTCATGAGATATTGGGAAGAATCAAATTCCGTGCACGGTCGTCTCGCTTTGGAAGCTTGACTGAATTTGTAAGTTTGATATATACTTTTGGAAAGTATATGATTAAGACCTAGGTATGATATATGCTTTTGGAAAGTATATGATCGATACCAAATCCCAATGATCAAATGAGAAACTTAGTGATCAAACCCTGAAGAAGACAGTGTAAAATAGATCTTGATCTTCGGGTTGACCACGGGTCTTCCAGTATGCAGGATGTACAGGTATTGGGAATACCTGAGGGTGATGTGATCATAAACGATTGTATATCCATGACGCTTCCATTCCGAGGGAGTGATGAAACAGGTCTGGATTTTAGTGACTCCTTCCAGTAGAGAAGCAATCTGATCTTAGTCCAAGTGTTGGACATTGGTCTGAATGAGATTCAGATTCAATGAGAAGATTAGATCTGCAGTCTTGATTTAATCAAGCATCTGTGGGAGGTTCGTTCGATCTGGATTTGAGATAATATCTCAATATCCAAGTCACTATACATGGAATAATACAATCGCCCTGTCCTTATCTCCAAGTATCTGCGGAGAAAGCACATTATTCTTGAAAGGGTTCAAGAATAATTCATTTGATGAAATACATATCCAAGCAAGAAGAACTTGATGATTAAATGAGATTTAATAATCAAGCTTAATATGAATATGATTCATATTGTGAGAATGATTATCCAAGATAATTAAATGGGATTTAATTATCAAGGATTAGAGAATGTGGATATTATTATCCATAATATTTGTGTATTGTAAATATGATTTATAATATACATATATTCAAGAGAGAGAAATTTAGTAAATAACATTTGTTAATTATTAAATGTGGATTGGATTCACATTTGTTAATTAACTGGAAATGTCATTTACAAATTAGTTTGGGATGTGAATATGATTCACATATTTTCAATGGCATGATTGAAATATTCACAAATTAATTTAGAATTAATTTGGTGAATAATTTTGTGATAATAGTTATGACAAATTATTAAGAGATAATATGATATAATAAAAAGGAGATAATAAGTCCCATTTTAGGAGGCTACATTATCTCTATTTTATTATCTTGATAAATCTCTTAATTAATTGATTTATGTTAAATTAAATTGTGTTGATAATGTTGCAACAAATATTTAATTTAATTATAAATAAATGTTGTTGGTTTTAACCAACAACAATCATAGCCATTGATCTTACATAGACCAAGCCTAGCCATTGGATCTATGAGTCCATGGATTGAGATCCAATGGATCCTAAACTAATATAAAAGGAGGGCTAGGGTAGCCTTCCAAGGTACATCATTAAGAGTTGTACAAGGATACAACTCTCTCTCTCTCTCTCTTTCTCTCTCTCATATTCTCGCCCTCTCTCTTTCTCTCCTCCAAAAGATGGCCGTCCATCTTGTGTTGAGAAAGGAGAGACTCTCGGCTTTCGCCTTCGACGACTCATGGATCTCCATCTTCTTTGGAGTTGCTTACTCTAAAGGAAGACGACGGATTTCGTCTGACGAAATCGGGGGAGCCATCGCTTGGATCTTCATCGAGGATTGCGGGAAGGAACGTGACTCATCATCACGCCCGCAAGTGTGTTCTTCGTGGATCGAACTTAAGATAGGAGGATCTCTACTTTGGGATCTCGCGATCACAACCACACTCCAAGAGGTATTCCTTATACTTGGTGGTTTGATGAAACGATCCGAGAAATGTTCTCGTGATCATGTGGTTTCATCTTTAGTTTTAAAATTTTAATTTCCGCTGCATCTAGCATCTAGTGCGACTAGTTGCTCCGATTGCATACGATGCGATCAACACGCTTCCGTGATGCGCTTAAGGATTCACAATATCCTTCAGTATCATCTCCACATACTTGTCAAAAGGAATTGTAACCTTGATGTATTTATTGCAAAACTCTACCATCTCAGGGTCATCTTTTTGTATTTTTCGAGTTTTCTTCTTTCCACCCTTAAGGGCTCGGGGGAAAGGGAATATTGATGCTAACTCAGATTCCGAAACTGAAAGATTTTCATTGAAATTAGGAAATGAGTTCTGTACATGACTCTGACACCTAGACTGACTCTGACTTTGTCTGAAAGGAAATTTCTGGTGCAAAACTGGTGATGCTTCTTCCACGACTGCTGGGACATCCTCCTCAGATGGAGGTGTGGGCTCTTCATCAGTATCGCCGGACTCATTGCTAATGTGGGTCTGCTTCTTCTTCGAGGACTTGGAAGTCCTCTTTTTCTGCCGGTGGTGGTGTTGTTGCTCCTCTACCTCCAAGTTCTCCTCAGATGGAGACTTGGCGACATCTTCCTCCAGTGCCCGTGCCCGATCAGGTACGATCATGGTCTTTCCGCTCTTAAGGGACATATGATTGACATTATCGGCGAAAGGATCTCATGTTCAGATAAAGAGTTATCTGAATAGTATACATGATCTCGTGGTCGATTCTGGCCTTGATTCAGGCTATTTGGGTTGTCCTGAACATGGGCGGGAATCGGGGTCTTTGGTGCCATTTGCTGATCCTGGGTACGGGAGACCCGATTCAAATTGGTTCTCATATCCAGGTAGTCATTCTTAGTCTATTGGATCCTATCAGTCAGGGTCTGGATCGCCAAGGTGAGGTACTCCAATTCACTAATGGGTTGGGCTTCTTGGTGCTGACTCGAGGATGAGTTCCTGTATTGTCCTTGCTGGCCATGTTGGTACTGCTGTTGCTGATGGGACGGTGGTAGAGAGCCCTGCTGGCCTGAGTGGAACGTGCGCTGCTAATGAGGCTGGTACCCGTGCCTGGGCTAGGACTGTACGAAGCGCGGTGCGGCGACGGAGCTAGCTTCCTGGTAAGCTAGGGAAGGTCAGTGAGGTTGACCGTTCCCCATCCCCAACTGTCTGCCGACTAGGTCATGGTTGTACCACAACCCGTTGATCTCGAACACCTGTGGAGGCTCCTCGTATCCTGTCTCCTTTTGTAGGGATGCGTGCTTCTCCTGCTGAGTGTATGTCTGCTCATCTACCCAGCTACTGTGATTCCCCGGTGCCTATTCCTATACAATATGAACTCGGTGTACAGGTGCAGGTGGTGTAGAAGGGGTAGGTAGCTGTATCTTAGCTACCCTCTCACTTAATTCCACCACTTGTTTTGACAATCGCGAGAGTGCCTCAAGGTAATGACCCTCTTGTAAATCTGCTCGACCGTGGTTAACTTGTCAGCTATCATCCCCATGCTAGGGATGAGGTCCTATGTCAGATTCACTAGAGTCCTCCTAGTTGTCTCGTTGGATAGGATTGAGGGAGACAACTGATAGGCCCTTGTGGCCTACGACCTGCCTGTTTCTGCCATATGCTCCAAGATTTTCCATACAACATTTTCATTTTTGTTCAGATAGCTTCCTCCACAGGCGGCACTTACTAACCCCTGCATCTCTGGGGTCATGCCATAGAACAAGGTCTGGATAAGATCGCTTTTGAAATGCCATGGCAAGGGCACTTCTAAATTAAGTCATTAAATCTATCCCAGGCTTCATGGAATGGTTCATTGGGTCCCTGCGAAAAACTCGCGATCTTTGTTCTCATTTGATTAGTCCTACTGAGTGGGTAGAACTTCTTCAAGAATAAATCCTTGAACTGCATCCACGTCGTACATCTCACCCCGAGCTTTTTCAACCAATAAGGCAAACGGGGTGGCCTTCAGCCTGATGTAGTCTTGCCCAACCCTAGGGTGACTAAGGTTGTTGCATACCAGCTCGAAGTCTCTAAGGAAGGCATATGGTTCTTCATTTGCATTGCCATTGAACTTCGGTAGCAGGCTTAAGAAGTGGGGTTTCAGCTCGAATGCTTTAGGGGGAACCACTGGTGCCAACCAACTATGCATCTCATTTTCTGCTGGGTTGAAAGCATCTACCATGGGTCGATCAATTCCTCCTGCCATAATGATCTGTCCCATCCTTTCCGTAAGATCTACATTCTATTTCTCGGCTATGGCGAGGCGAGCAAGGATTTGCTGTATCGGGTCATCTCTTTGTTCCTCTTCATCCGAGGGTCTCTTTGGTGGCATCTTATCCTATTTCCTTGGGAATGGAAAGTGGTCTTGGTTAGAGGACATATCAATGATGACATTCTCACCAAGGCGATGGTCTTCCTCGGTGTGATAAGAGGAGAGAAAATTGTTGGTTGAAGGGTAACCACCCTGGAAGTGATGGATCTCAAACTCAAGAGGGTCATGAGCTCGAGTTGGCACAAGTTGCGCTTGGTCTGGTGAAGATGAACTTAGTAAGGGGCTCAAAGAGAGGTTGGTGAATCGGGAATAGATACCCCCCAGTCAGTCATCTTGGATGGCGAGAAGGAGAAGTGGGAGTATGAGATAGGATTTTACTCCTACCTAAAACAAGCAAGTGAATCCAAACCCTGACTTTCACGCTAACACGGTGAAGGACCCAAAATCGAGTCTGATTAATCTGGTTGATTTTAAGTGTGATTTTCAAGAAAATAGGAAAGGTTACGTGGCCTATAGGGAAGTCGGCTCAAAGCCGGATGCGTCTTCCTTGTTTAACCTGTCGTCTAAGATACCTGCACCCTTCCTTTCTTCGCTTCTATCCCAAGTTGATGGGTTCAAAGACCTGCCCCTATCTACCTGCAAGTAGGTGGAGGCTGACAAGGCTGGAACTTCTCCCCTAGGGGTTACTAGCAACTTGTCGCGAAGCACCGCTGGTTCACCCCTATCTACCTGCGAACAGGCAGAGGCTACTTGGTGCTAGTTAGTGAATCTGAGAAAATTCAACTCGTGATATTTGCTAGAATATGTTGGTACGTGATTTAGAAGGTGGGGATTTGGGCTCTGTCTTAAGGTGTACACACACACACTCAAGTACCCTCACTCAACTTGAAAACAAGGTCGGGGTTACTCTCCCGCAAGCAAAATTTTCGATTTTATTGATTTTTTGGTCAATTTTGTTTAGCATTCTCGATTTTGAGTTAAGTGATCACTGATTTAATCCAACTACGAAGTGCGCCTATCATCCAGTCCCAATTTCCTTTTATCCTAAGTTTGAAAATCAAGGAGAAGGAGTCGAGAAAAGCCGATGCAAGATAAAACAATGATGGTATGCAGAGTAAAAAAGACTTATAGTGATCCCTTCACTTTTATGCAGGATGCAGAACAGAATTGAAAACCTTTACACTATATGCAATGCAGGTGATAAAATCCGCTCCTAGACATGCAGTTCTATTAACGGATAAAGCACATGTTGAATTTGGCTAGATCTTTTGTCTAAGTGCATCTTTTATGTGTGCAGTGTGGTCCTATAATATTACGAGCACAAGCAAGTCCTAAAGTAGCTCTAAGAGCCGCAAGTGCAAGCCTAGTCTACGAAAAAGCAATCCATACAGTACACGGGGACACGTTTTCACTATTTTTACGTGTACGAGAACCCAAATGGGAACCGCTGGAAATAATACAAAAATAATGAAAATGACACGATTACAATTCCTCACAATCACTCAAAATATTGAAATGCAAGCTCCTCGAAGGCATCCAGATCATGTAAATCATTGCAAATCCAAACCATCATTCCTTTTAGCTCTTTCAAAAATGGCCGAACATTTATCTGAAAATCCATTAGAGCTATACTATGAAAATGACTTTGTCTCGGTTAGGCCCAAATCAACTACATCCTCTTCTTTCAATAATCCTCCAACATTTGTAGGAGACTTTCACCCACGGATGAATTCGGGCCCCTCATTGAATTCCTACTCGAATTATCCGACCGCACATGACCACCTTCCATCTTGGACTGAATGTCTTATTCTCGGTTTCTCGCTAATGAATCATTTCAAGATCAAAATACCTTTGAGTTTCATGACTGGCCGAGAAACCAAACCCAGATGGAAAGACCCACACTTAATGATCATCAGCATTGGATTGACCGCAACGACCAAATCTCTATTAACCAACCTAAATATCACTCATTTGATCAACCTATCCATACAAAGGACCACCTGGATGATATCGACACATATGCACCCTGTATGACCTCATTATTTGAGAATATGATCAATCATGACCACGGAAGTAGACTCTACTCAAACAAGGATGACATGCCTGAGTCACGACATGTTGAGTATGAGACCTACACATTCTCGCAAAATCCTTCTGCTGAGCAGCCTCCTTCCATAATTTTTGAGGAGAAATTTTCAGAAAATAACGATCATATATTGGATATTTAAAGAGACTCTACTCCTAGCACATACAGAAAAATGGAAGATGAGATTATTGAAAATCAAAAACACAAACCGACTGCTCCCATGATTGATCATGAACAATATTTTGAGGATGATATCTCGAGGATAAATAAGGGGATAGAAGTGTGGACAATCGTTGGAAGGGATAATGAAGCGTTGGGTCTCTAATAGTTAGTGTCGTAGGGTTACATGTTTGGTTGTTACAGGTTTCATTTCCATGTCGTTGGTTGAAGGAGATTGATGGTCATCAGAATAGATGGTCAGGTGGTTCGATGAGCGAAAGGGAGGAGCAACGATAGGTTGAGATTATTGGTAGAGATGGGAAAAGGTATCGATAGGTGATAAGGACGGTCATAGGATAGAGGATCCTGTAGGAGAAGGTCATGTGTGAAGCACATGGATGGGGGTTGAGTGTGGTCACATGCATAACATGTAATGGGCGTTGAGAGGAGAGGGGACCATTGGATCCTCCTTGTTCCAATGGTGGAGAGTGCTCACATGCATAGCATGTGAGAAGTCAAGGGGGAAGGTGGAGATACTCAGGATCATTGGATCTATCCTAATCTAACGATCCAGATGGCTTGCGCTATGAGACAAAATGGCTTGATCAGGGTCTGAGGTGGGGATAACCAGTGTACTAGGTGGCCCAATCAAAGTATGACATGTTGAGTGTTGACCAATGCATTTGATTAGGCTATTGACTAATGAAATTAATATAGAAATAGCTAAATTAAAAATAATAATTGGATACAGATACAAAAATGCATAAAATGAAAAGTGTAGCCCTAAATACACTCTACATTGTTCATGATGGACTTGGATGCAACTGAACTCAACTATGCAAGATACACTTTTTGGGTGACATTTTATGTACGTAAAATATCAATTTGTAGTTTTGTAAATTTTATTTACTTTTCCATTGATAAATAAATGCATGAAAAATCAAATACGATGTGAAATAGTATAATGGACTCAAATGTACTTTTTGGGTATTTTTGTGAATTAACTACATTTAGAAAATGTGAGGTATATATGTGAATTAGTCAATCACTTAGGTCAGAATGCATCTTTTTCTTTATTTTTATGTTCTTTTTCTTATTTTTTGTAATAAGTTATATCATGAAGTAAAATAAATAAAAATGATAAATAAATAAGAGTGATATATACTTGAAATGATATGTCAAAATCAATGAATATGTAAAATGCACAGTTAGGTCCTAAAACCCAATTTTCACAAATGAACTCTGATATTTTTGAATTTAGTCTTGATTTGTAGATAATCGAATCTACATTATTCAAAATTGCGTGGAGTGAAATTGGACATTGTATGAGAGAGACATCAATATTTATGACTTTTAATCTTGAAATTAGGGTTTGGGTTATTTTAAATTTTTACAAGTTAGGATTTTTCTTTGATTAAAGTTAGTAATATGTGCAAAATGTAGTAGTTTCATGTCAATTGGAGTTTGCATTAATTAATTAAAAATAAGTGAGTTTAGGTGAAAATGCAAGGCGATTATGAATGCAGAAATGAATGCTAATTTATGCAAATTATTTATAGGTGCACGAAAGTTGTTTTTTAGATATTAACATATGAATGAACCTAATTTCTCATGAAGAAGCTCTATTTTCATCTTTTTAGAGTGATGAATCTCAAATTCATCAAAGGTTGTCGACCATGTGAGGCACAAGAGTAGGGAGCGGTAGGAATGGTAGTGGGGGCGGGAGGGGTTTGGGAATAATTTTGGGGAAGAATGGAACAAAATGGGACCACTTGGAATTTTTTGACAGGACCATCTATGACAATATTTTTGACTATCTCCAATGGTAACTACAATAGAGGGGACAATCACGATCATCTCTTATGAAACTAGATGGGACATCCGTTAATGACCATCCCCTCCGACTGGAGCACCTCACCCTCAACTCATCTGTGATGTTGATGGAAGAATTAAGGGGATGGTCGAACATATCCCCTAAGTCGTCCCGAGTGCCCATTATTCGTCCAGCGAGGGGGACCCCTTCGACCCGAGCTCCTCACTCTCAACTCATTCTTGACGTTGACAAAAACATATAGGGGATAGTCATAACCATTCTTAAGGCTTTTCGAGCACCCAATATTTGTCTAGAGAGAGGGAGGCATAGAATGGATGGTCGTCAATGATTGTCCCATCCAGCCCATACACCTCACCCTCAACTCATTTATGACACTAACAGAAGTGTATAGGCAATGGTCGAAATAGTCCCCTTAGTCTTCCCACTTGTAAATATTCATCCAGAGAGGAGGGGGAACAATGGGGACAATCAACGACGGTCGTCCCTTATGCTTAACAACTGAAGGAGATGATGTTTCTATGTCCATCACCTAGACTGACGACATAGGGGAGGGTCACATAATGACCGTCCCCTATAGGTGCAAAAGGGGATGGTCAGTAATGGACCACGCTTGTTCTCGTCCCAAAAGGCCTCATTTCCTGTAGTGTAATATGAACTGTCTAATGGACCATCATTTGTTTTCTTATTTTCCCTTTTAAACCTAAAGGAAATTTAAATTTGTTCTTTTTTAGTTAGAAAACTTTATAAGATTTCTTCAAAGAAACTCATTTTATAAAAAAATTCTCCCTAATTTCTCCCTAGTTTATTATCCCCTTTTTACTTTTATATAAAACAAGAGTGAGAAAGGCAAATATGATAAAGAAAAATTCTGCAAATAAGCATATATAAATCAATATAGACACTTAATAAAAAATGCATAGAAAATGGTGTACGAGGTATAACCATATTCCACAATAATACAAATTAAAGTTGAATGAAGGGGAACTTAAAAACTAAGATAAAGAAGTCGAGACTACAAAGGACCAGTCAATGTCTTCACATAGATTGTACTCGCTATCATCTGAGTCATGAGGATACTCAAATGACATGAAGAAGGGTCTTACTACTATGATTGATATCATCATGAAGAATCTTTAGGAGACATTTTCTTCTTATTATTCTTTTGCCATGAGAGCCTTCCCACTAGAAGTACTTGGAGTGACTGCAATGAAATGACAATTAGGAGGTGATGGAATTCGTGTAGGTGAAGGAGGAGGATGAGTTTGTTGCCTTGATCTTGAGAAGGTGGAGATATTCTTCTTGTCCTTCTTCACTTCAAGCAAAAGATCGTAAAGAACCTCAATTTGTGTGTTGATGAAGACAATGTTGTCATTCATTCAACATGCAATGTGGATGTTATAGTCCATCATCAATTGAGCATTCTCCTACAACTTATTTAATAGTAAAGAGAAGATGACAATCATGGCTTGGTGGGAAAGGGATTCGTCAACTTTAAGGATGCAATCTATATAAGTCAAGCTATGTCAAAAAAGGTTGGGGTCAGGTTAGCACTAGGTGGGGACATATCGTTGGTAGTAAGGAGACATGGTTGGTAGAAAAATATCTCCACGGTAGAAAAACATATCCTTGGTAGTAAGGAGACATGGTCAGTCTATCTTTGTTGATGATTAAAAGGAAAATTTCCAAATAACATCTCCCAACATGCATAAGCTGAAGTTCCTTTCATATATTCTCAAATTGAGTAGGCATAGGTTTAGTGAATACGTTTACTAATTGATCCTTTATGGGAACAAAATCCATACATATTTCACTTTCTGAATTCATATACGAAATGATGACAAACATCCATGTGTTTGGTTCTTGAGTGGTATATGTGATTCTTTATCAAACTAATGGCACTGATATGACAAAGAATATAGTATTAGTCAAATGAAAGTACCGAGTCACAAAGAGTTTACTTCATCCACAATAGTCAAAAACATGCTGAAGTGATTGCAATGTGAAAAAAAACTTTTTAGAAATCAAGATATTAGGTTATTCCCCATGAACTCGTAGGTGTCGCTATTATATGTACCTTTATCAACATAATTGACGTCACTTTATGCAAAAAAATCAGTGCAATGTATCTTGTGATGAATAAATTAAAATATGCAATCGAAATCAAATAATGAGATTTTTTACTATATTGAAGCGACTTTCTTTAGGGTCTACTTGAAAAATTACAAATAAACATGTGCTAAAAAGATTTTCTGGCCTAGTCACAGTTAGATCATATAACAATGAATAATGTTTGTTATTATATACATAATATGGGATGATACAACAATGGCTTCCAAAAATATTTGTTACTACAGATTGAATCTGGCGAGTTTGTATGCACGTGTGGGTATAAACATACATGCATATTTACACACATGTATATTTACATATGTATCTGTGAATACATATATACATACATATATGCACATGTGCATACGTGCATGCACATGCGTGTGTCCACACAAATACATGCATACATGTATATCTATACATACTAATGAGTGTGTATATGTATGTATTTGTGCACAAAGATATACAGGCATAATCATGCATGATCGAACTACTATTAAGGGGTGAATAGAGTGTGTATATATATCATTATTTTGCCAAATAAAAAATCATTTACAAACAGTTCTAGACCGTGAAGCAAATTAAATAAGAAACCACTTGCCCAATGATTTTTACATAGAAACCCCACAAGATGATAACATGATGTAGGTCCTTGATAAATCCATGATTTATCATCATTATTATTATTTATTATCCCTATAACATAATCATTCCAATAACATTCATCAATAATTAAATCAAATTGACAACTATCCCCTTGTATATAATTTACCCTAATATTGTACATAAATAATTAACTTATTATCCTTTTTATGTTTTCTAAATATAAAAAATCTCACAAAATTAGACTAATATTGTATATATTTATTTTGACATAATTGATAAAATAAAAATATAATAATATAAAAATAAATTAAAATAAGTGTTTTTAATTACATAAACGTACACGAAAAAATATATATGTGTAAATGAGTTATTGACTTTTGAATCTACATGAAACTTATAGGCCTTGAAAAGATATACAACTTTTATGTTAACACTTTTTCATTTGACACATGTATATATTTTATTTTGATTTTTTTTATTTTCTATTTTTTCTATTAGTCCATGATGAATCCCCATTCATCACTCTTTATTCTTTTATTTTAGCTAAATATCTTGGCAAAATATCATGTATATAGTTGTAAATACAATAAGTTACCAATAAGCATGCATGTGTTAAGATTCAATAATTAGCATGTATTTGTGCAAAAACAAAAGAATAAAGAATAAAAGAAAAAATATGGAAATACTTAGAATAAATATTGAGTGACCTAAACCCAAGAGAGGGCCCAAAATGGACCTGACCATCAAATAAAGTAAGTAGAGAGAGATAGGGTCACTCTACCTTGTACATACTCCCTCCCATGTATATATATTATCATTATTTTGTTTTTTTACAAAAATAAAATAAAAAGGTATTCTTATCCCCTTGTATATATTCCTAACAATAAAATAAAAATTAGAAAAACAGAACTAAAAATAAATTTCTCTCTCTATCACCTTGTACATAATACATGTAGACAAATATCATATACGTAATTTATTTACACTTGTAAGTAACTAATTAAAATAAAATAAAAATTATTTTATACTCCAAATAATGTGTTGTAAATAAGTAAAATATAAAATTGGGGTATTTGTACAAAAAAAAGAAAATAAAAATAAAAATACAAAATAAATAAGTATTTTATACCTGTATATAATGTAACATATTGTATATACCATAATTTATTTTTCATAAAAATAATTAAAAATCACAAAAATAGTTTGAAAAATAATAAATATTTTTCATTTTGAAAATTGTTTTATGAAATCATCTTCTATTTTTATTTTTTTTCAAATCTTTTTCACCAGCCTTTTTCTGATTGGTCCAGGAGGGATGTTGACCCCGGTCAACTGCCCCTCCCGGACCTTCTCCTTCACGAATCCGGTTCGTGCATCCATTTCTCCCATTTTTCTCGATCGGACCTGGCTTCTGCTTGCCCCGATTTCGGCGTCCGCGTATCCCCAGTGGATTAGCGACCCTTGCGGATCCCTAGGTATTTGCGAATAGACCTCGGATACGCGCCCCCACCTGATTCTCTCAGCCACCTGAGATTGCCTATATATTCTTCATTCGATTCCCTAGGTCAATAGCTCGCATCGCACTCTTCACTGGTACCCTATAACCACTCCCCTTGGTTTTAGCAATCGGATTTGAGCCTTAGTGATTAGAGAAGACCGTCGCAACCGATGCTCGAGCTTCATGGCCGGAGCTCCGCCGCGACGAGCCTCCCCCTCCTTCCATAGCGAGGTTGAGGCGATGACCCCCTTTAACCTCCTCTATCTCTCCTCCAAGTGACTAAGCCCAATACATTTATCCCTAGTCGTCGAATCTTCCCAAAACCACCCCAACCCTCTTCAGATCTCTTATTCTTACTTAAACTTTATAATTGACCTCCTTTCGATTTTCATCTGCTAATACACCACCCTGCTCCACCCATCTTCATTGATGCACCCACCATGTCTAGCCGAGCCTTGTGCCAACAACCAAATCACCATCTCTGATCGTTTGCTCTTTATCACCTACGTTTCCTAAATACCATTCCCCCTAATCTTCGTAACCTAATATAACAACCCAAACGACCTAATGAATCTCGTCCCTAATCATCTCGACTCCCCATCTCCGATAAATCCATAGTCGATAATCCCCCTTATCTTCTCTTCTGGTTATTTTTTAAACTACCTCGTCTAGGAACCCATCAAGCCCATCTTCCAACACCACTCATCCTTCTTCCTATTTAGTCCCGAATCCATCCATCATCTGCCAAAACTTCCATAACTAACCTAATAAAAGAGAGAGCCAAAATTAGGGTGGTAACAACACCCATGATGCTGGTGATAACTCCTTTCAGGCGAGATCCACAAAGGGGAAACCTTGTGTTGTTGTTGCTACATTCCGTGCAACACTGGAGATATGTCGTGACCTGCCCATGGCAAGGAAAAGATATAAGAAGAGTCATTAGCCCTCCATATCTAGGAGATTCCATACACCAAACACCCTCATCTCATTCTTTTTTTCTTTCGTTATGCATCTTCTTCTTAATTTCATTCCTCCTCACTCAACTCAATTCAGCCGCAAACCGCGACCGTCACCGACAACTCCTTCCTCTCCAGTTCACCTTCTATCTCCCACACATCTTCATCGCTCAAGCTCTGACCATCACTATCAAGTAGCTCTTCCTCTTATAGACCCCTCTCGTCTATCCTTGTAGCATCAAGAGCAATTATACCTGAGTTGCACTGTGAATAAAAAGGAATATCTCTAGGTTCCACAACCACCATCAGATCAAGAATATGAGCGATCTACATTGTTTGTTTTCACCTAGATTAGAGCCATCAGATCCTCATCAGATGGCACCAATTCTCTACAAGCTTGGTAACCGAGCCACAAATCCAAGCCTAATGCTTCGGGTAACCCAAAGCGCTAAGTAGATAACACGTGAAGCACATGATCCAAGTCGCCTTCCCGAGCCATGGCTCGTGTACGTCCCACACATGTGCAAAAAGTTTGTACCTAAACCCCTTCATGTTCTCAAAAATTACCAAAAAAGCCCAGACAGTGCATGACTTTGGGCAAATTATAGGCACACCCTTTAAACTTTCAGAAAACACAAGCATACTCTACAAGAGGTAAATTGCATAAGAGTCCAGTCAGCATTAGAATATTATAAGAAGGCCCCTCTAAAAGGTATGTTTGCAAACATTCTAATTATTCAAAAAGTCCTTAGAAACTGATCTATTTGTATCTTGCATATTTGATATAAGATTTTTGTGTTCATCATGTTGATTTAGACCTCATTTAATTATCTTTCATTAGGAATGATTAGTCATATATTGATGAGACATTATTTAGTATTAAGTTATTCAGATATATTAAGTTCCTTTATCAATTCTTATTGCTTAAAAAATTGTGAAAATTCGAGGGGATTTATTTTGAGATTTACTTTCATAATAATTACTAATTGATAAATTCTTTCTGAGATTATTAAAAGGGGAGGCTCACTACTTAAATTAAGTTGGCTTGACTTGATTACCTTCTTGACCTGAATTTTTCTTGCATTGCATCACTTAAAACTATAAAAGCTATCTTTGCATTTAATTATTGTGCCATATAGCATACCATTATTTTCTACAAAAAATATTTTGAAAATTCCATGCATCATATTTTCTTTGATTATTATTACATTTTTCTTATTTTAAAAACCTAGAAAAGTTTAACAATACAAAAATACTACAAAAATATATTTTCTTCAGAAAATCTTATTCTCTAGATTATTTAATTATTGATTCCGAACACTATATTACCTCCCTGAGTTTAACCTTGTGAAGTACTCAAGTAAAAACAATTAATTTGATTGCATCAACACTTGATTCTCAATATTAGTTCTTAGTGTGATCTTTTTTTATGGTTTCTAAATTTGTCTGACCACACAAACAAAAATTGATTGCAAACTAAAAAAGAGCAATTCTGGGTGCTCATCAAATGGTGTTGTTGTCGTGGATGCATACAATTTAGGGTTAATTTTTAAATAGTTTAGATTGTTGGTTTTCCATCCCAAGTTGTCTGACCCCCAACTTTTCTTGTAATTATTATTTTTGTTTATTTTTCAGCATTTGTATTTTTTTATTTTTAGTTTCTTGTGAATATCTCTAAAATTTGATTTTTCTTTTTCTTGCGAGATACTCAGTGGACTTAGAGCATCTTTCTTAGAGGCTGAAGCAACTCAGAGCAACCAGAGGTGGGTGATTCTGTGGACCAAGCTTGTTGAAGAGGCATGAAGACTTTATTTTTGTTTAATTTGGAAAGAGAGAGAGTGTGTTTTATTGATTTATTTTTTAATTAATATGTAATAGTTTCTTATTTCAAGTGATTTTCATTCAAAGCCTCGTGCTTGTATATGGACACCGGGACATCAGTTTATCGGGCTCATATTCTTGTCGTGATTGACATAGTCCTAGGATTGCACCATCGATATTAGAGCTACTAGGATCTATTTTTGTGCTCGTAGGAATAGTTCCACACTCTCACACTAATTAGACATACTAAATCAGATTTCACTTAGACAAATTAATTTGTTATATCACTCGCTGATAGAAATTATTGTTATATGTGTCGTTTCATGGCCTTCACTATGTAAAGTTGGTGAATTTGGAGTTTGCATTGTGTGCATTTAAAGTTTATTTACATTTGCATGCAATATCGAGGTTTGTAAATCATTCTCCGCCTTCTTTTCGAAGATTTCAGAATATTGGTATCCATACACAGATTTTGTGGGTTGAGCTTACACGACTAGGTTTCCAGACATCTTCATCATCATTATCATTTCAAAAGAACCCTCCCTTTAAGTCGGTTCTTCCCCAATCATCATTCCCCTCACCCTCACGCCCCACTTCTTCCTTTGTTGATTCTTCCAATTTATGAGCCGCTCATGAACTCAAATGGATATTATGTGGACACAATGGAGAGGGCGATTAGAGGATGATATGAGCATAACTGAATTTGAAAGAGAATATAATTCACTGTTAAAATTGATAATTTACACTTTAAACCATCCACTACTTAGAATAACTATCATCCCAAGTACGACTACTTTTACTTTGAACAAACATGTGAGATTAAGAGTCAAGAAAATAGGACTCATGACCTGACCACGAACATAGAGAATAACTGTTATTCGACTCTGGATTACATGTTGGAGTCACAACATGTGAGTACAGTTATTCATCTCGAAGTTATGAGATGATAACATATGACATTGGTCGAATTAAACAAAGAGTAGATGCCCTAACTTAACAACTTTATAATGTCATCCAAATGGTTAAATAAGTGATTAACAACCAAAGAGGAGTAACAGTCCCACCAAACGAACTTGAGACACATCTTGTGCAAAATTTTCTAACACAGATACCATAGTTACCTTATACCACTGACCACCTCATTGAGCATTCCACTAACTCTAATAAATACCAAAAAATTTAAAAAACATTGAAAATTAAAAAATTGGGCAATAGTGAAATGGGAGCATTTGTAAAAGTCTTATCTTACGGCTTTCACTAATCAAGGTCATAGAGTATGTACCGATCTTTAGAAATTTGTGAAGAGTTAGTTATTACAAAAGAAGATGGCAAGAAACAATCTCGAACTGAATTTCATTTACTCACTATGGACAGTTCAATGGTGATGAACAAAAAGAACAAAAGTTGTAGAGTCGAAAGGTTGACTAGGGTCACTTGTGAAATTACGATTGGAGTACGACATAAATAAAGCTTAAGTTGGGGAATGGACTACTAGCGTAATTTTTCTAAGACACCAAAAAACATGAGCAAGAACAAAAAATTCTAAATTTGTTGGGGAACAGAAAATCAATGTAGAGAAACAAAAAATTCACACCAAAAGAAGCCAACTACCAAATGTATAATTGACCACAATGGTCAAAGTTTCAGTAGCTTGCATATCTTGGTGGAAACTTGGTTACACTGGCTAAGTTTCACAAGAGACGTGACTACTGATCACCCTCCATTCTTCTCTCATTCTACTAAATATTTCTTCCCCCATATTCATTGTGAACTAGAATGTACCTGAACTTAGAAGGAAATACCTGACCTCCTAAGGATGAGAAACAGAGGGAGAGGTTTGCATGTAGTCTGACATTTCGGGATGGTAAGATCTAACACCCTTCCCATATA